>CAJQUW010009622.1:0-423920 GCA_907163375.1 Prostheceraeus crozeri
GATTTCGTTGGAAACATCCTTCCTAACCCAAAATTTCACGTAGATTCCGAATCTGGACTCCGTTTTCTCATCCGATGCTTCGTTTGGGCGCTACACACCAAAACGTCCCAAATTCTAACTCTGTCGTTTTTTCGAAAAATGTTGAAAATTTTTTGTCGCCGATTGACTTGAAACTCACCATACAGATAGAGAATTTCACGCTGATTCCAAATCTGGCCTCCGTTTTCTCATCCGATGCTTCGTTTGGGCGCTACACACCAAAACGTCCCAAATTCTAACTCTGTCGTTTTTCGCCAATGTCCCAAAATCTTCCATGGCGTCTCACATCTAAACGAAGACAGATAGGAACAAGCCGATTCTTTCACTGAATTTGTCTCACTCTTAGCTTTCAAACGAGCTATCGCACGACAAAATCCGTCCACTGGAAGCCAAAATCGGAGCAAGCTGTCCAGAGGGGGGGGGACGTCAGTGAAATTTCAAAATTTGATGAAAAATGTTTTGGTGACGGTCCCAGGTCGAAATTCCACACTTTGGAAAATTTTCAAATTTTTACCCATACAAAGTCACTCTGACACTTAGGATTTTTTCAGGTAAGCGAGCTCCGACCTAAAATCTTGTAACCGCTCTAACTTTTGAACGAAGACAGATAGGAACAAGCCGATTGTTTCACTGAATTTGTCTCACTCTTAGCTTTCAAACGAGCTATCGCACGACAAAATCCGTCCACTGGAAGCCAAAATCGAAGCAAGCTGTCCAGAGAGGGGGGGGACGTCAGTGAAATTTCAAAATTTGATGAAAAATGTTTTGGTGACGGTCCCAGGTCGAAATTCCACACTTTGGAAAATTTTCAAATTTTTACCCATACAAAGTCACTCTGACACTTAGGATTTTTTCAGGTAAGCGAGCTCCGACCTAAAATCTTGTAACCGCTCTAACTTTTGAACGAAGACAGATAGGAACAAGCCGATTGTTTCACTGAATTTGTCTCACTCTTAGCTTTCAAACGAGCTATCGCACGACAAAATCCGTCCACTGGAAGCCAAAATCGAAGCAAGCTGTCCAGAGGGGGGGGGACGTCAGTGAAATTTCAAAATTTGATGAAAAATGTTTTGGTGACGGTCCCAGGTCGAAATTCCACACTTTGGAAAATTTTCAAATTTTTACCCATACAAAGTCACTCTGACACTTAGGATTTTTTCAGGTAAGCGAGCTCCGACCTAAAATCTTGTAACCGCTCTAACTTTTGAACGCAGACAGATAGGAACAAGCCGATTGTTTCACTGAATTTGTCTCACTCTTAGCTTTCAAACGAGCTATCGCACGACAAAATCCGTCCACTGGAAGCCAAAATCGAAGCAAGCTGTCCAGAGGGGGGGGGGACGTCAGTGAAAATTTTTTCTCTCCGATTTCGTTGGAAACATCCTTCCTAACCCAAAATTTCACGTAGATTCCGAATCTGGACTCCGTTTTCTCATCCGATGCTTCGTTTGGGCGCTACACACCAAAACGTCCCAAATTCTAACTCTGTCGTTTTTTCGAAAAATGTTGAAAATTTTTTGTCGCCGATTGACTTGAAACTCACCATACAGATAGAGAATTTCACGCTGATTCCAAATCTGGCCTCCGTTTTCTCATCCGATGCTTCGTTTGGGCGCTACACACCAAAACGTCCCAAATTCTAACTCTGTCGTTTTTCGCCAATGTCCCAAAATCTTCAATGGCGTCTCACATCTAAACGAAGACAGATAGGAACAAGCCGATTCTTTCACTGAATTTGTCTCACTCTTAGCTTTCAAACGAGCTATCGCACGACAAAATCCGTCCACTAGAAGCCAAAATCGAAGCAAGCTGTGTAGAGGGGGGGGGACGTCAGCCGAAAATTTTTTCTCTCCGATTTCGCTGGAAACATCCTTCCTAACCCAAAATTTCACGTAGATTCCGAATCTGGACTCCGTTTTCTCATCCGAACACTCCTTCCACTCGAAACAACCCATTTACAACCCAACATTCAGCAGATTGCACCAAAAACATCACACACTATAGCCTCAACACTAATCCTGGCGGTCGCCCAAGTCCACCACGACACTCTATCGTTCCAGAGGGGGGGGGACTCAGACCCGAAGCACCACGGCGGCCGACCACGACACTCTGCCGTTCCAGAGGGGGGGGGGCGCCGGTCGAGTGTTTGTCATTTGCTTACTACTTAAGTGGTGAGCTCGTCTTGGCCTAAATGCAGTGAATCTTGGTCGCCCAATACCTATTCACATTATTCACAAAATATATCTGGTAAATAAATTATCTAAATTAAAACTTTTAAGATCCAGATTCAGTAAAATATTTTGCATAAATGAAAATACAGTTTTGTCAATAAGAGCTCGGATAGGATCGCAACACTCTTAGCTGATGTTTCACAATTATGTTTTCTATGGCATCAGTGCTAGTCAATATATTCAACAAATCATTTTGAATGCATCTTTATACAAGAAGGCCAATTAATCCCACAGAATTTCGTATTTAGTGTAGCCCTATCATATTGATGTTGGTGTACGTATATCTACACTGTAAATCATAAAGTCCTATTTTTCAGTACGAATCAGAATGCTAAACGGAAGAATGCTAACTTTGCCAAGCTTTAATTCACAGAAGTACTAAGATGCTCATTAAGCATTAATTGAATACTTACACTGTATATGAAGAAATATCAATCAAATAAATTATCCACTCAAACTTGATTTCCAAAATATTGCAGAAATGCATTATTAATATAATTACTTGAAAAATCGATATATTGATTTGAAAAAGACATTTTAAGCGCTATTCCAAGCAAGTGAGAGTAGTTTCACTTGAAGCATTTGTATCATGAACCTCGGATCTATAAGGACGCGACACCAGGCCAAATTCAGTGGGTTAGTGTACAGTTGGTGGTTGACGGCGCACGCTTCTACCTGGATAAAAGACTTTTTTGTCTAGTCTCCCAGCCAGCTGAGACAGATGATCTAAGTATCACAAGATTTTGCATTGTCGACGGTGACGAGCAGCAACTGTGGGAAGGCTAACCAATAAGCGGCGCCTATCAACAAGTCAACACAGCTATCTCAAAGCGATCATGGGCTAAAAATGGCGAATATGAGTTTAAATATTCCCTTCAGCGTCGTCGCATCATTGACTGTCGAAAATTCTGCGAATGTTCGCATCTATCACGTAGAGAGGAATCCATTCCAACAAGCACACATCATCTATCATAGCATCTATCACAAGTTTTCCAAAGTTGTCAATCTGATGACGTTTGTATAATATCTGGATGACCAGCCACTAATCGAAATTTGAAATTGGATTCAATTATGCAATACTTGGGAAAGTTGATGGTGAAGCCGAAGTCAACGGGCGGAAGACTAACGCTAGATTCACCTGTATCATTGAACATGGTAAGGGACAATTTAGAGTGGAAAAGAGAAGCTGCAGAATCCCACATTATAATTGTGCTGAGATCAAGAGGAACAGAAAACGCAGATCCTTCTTTAATTTCATGAAAACAATGATGATGGACACAATAAGCATTCCCAACTTGATCAGACCCTTCTGAGTGGTTGGAACAGATATGCAACGATCCGACCTGTGATGGAGACTCTTCTGAGAACAATGACAAGTACTCGAAAAAGTTCAGTTGGATTATCTTGAGAAGTGCTTTGACTGGATAGGTCAAATGACTGGAGCAAATTATTTTATCTCCATGCCTCACCGCACAGAGATTGACAAGAAAATAAAGCCAATTTCTATATTGAAGTTTTCCGGACTCAGTCTGAGAAATGTTGATAAAATATCATGCAGTCAATCACAGAAGATATAATGTACACAGGATGTAAATGTTTGCATGCAGACTGATTTCAATATGCATCCTAATAGTTGAGATGATGCCAGTGGTGCGTGTTGCCTTTCACTTCTGAAATGTAAAAAAATGTGATTCCTGTTGTGAATGCACTTTCAGAAATATTAAATTGGCAATGTTCGACATCCTTGAAGCTGCAAAACTGTTGAATAAAATTTATCATGGTGTCTTTCCTCCAAACGCATCTGTGCTTCAACCGTGCATTTTTCGCTGGAAGGTATTCTATGAGATCAAGCTGACTAAGAAAATAGCTTCTGACTTTAAAAATGATAAAAGGTGCTCAGAATATCGATATATCATTTCTCCTGGTGACTTTTCCGCTTACTTCTTCGCAAAATTTCGCTGTACACACGGACATGTATCAGATTGCCGAATTTCAATGAAATATGTCAACAGCATGTGCAAGAAATGTGTTCATGAAAAATCGCAAAATTAGCAAAAAAATGAGGTCTAGCACATGAGTTTAACGCACGAACATGCAATCCCAACTTAGAGCGTCTTTTAAACAATGGTATTATTTCTGTTATGTATTCAATTTAGATAAATTAGTTGATTGAAAAAAACATGCAGTCCCATGCTTCCTAACTCCCAATGTACATAAATATACATACATACTGTTTATGCTGTGCTGGCAATACGTTCTCTACAATTTGAAAACGCTTGATGACTCTGTATTTGTAAGGTAGTCAAATTTAGGATTGCTGACCTGATCATGTATGAGACCAATTTCAACCTATCTGTCCAGAGAAATTTGGAAGTCTATGAACTGACCTACTGCATGTCGTGCTATGTTATTGAACTGTACATAGTCCTATATCTGATCTGAACTACATCTGCATGTACTATATATACTGCATGCGTATATAATGTAAATTGGAATTTTGCTTTCGCACTTCTTACTGTGATAAATGTCAATGCGTTTTACGCCCTGAATCAACTGTATTATTTGGTGAGTGAAACATGTTCTTTGGAATTGCTATGATTTTATCTAATGCAATGTATATGTATTCCAGCAACCGTATCCATTGATCCATGCAGTAAAGTATAGTGTTCAGGTCAAGATATCGTTCTTCATGATTTGGTGGAGCGCTTTTTCAATCCGAACTTTTGACTTTTGAATCCGAAGAGTTTACAGATTAATTCCATGATCACTGACTTTACATAGTTAATAGCCTTATACGGGAGGGTGTTCATAGCAACGATGAGAAAAAATACAGCACTCCCTTTAGTAACAGTTTGTAATAAAGTAGCTGAGATAAAAGTATTAATACGGCATTTCGCGACGCATTCGCTGCATCAGTGGACTTAAAAGAAAGCAAAACCAGTCAGTGTGACTGGTGTATATCTCACAGAGTGATGATTCCGAAGATCTCTCAGCCAACCAGCTCATCTTTATGGTTCATTTGTGGTCTTCTGTCTCTAACGTAGCGAACTTCAGCCAGACGATTTTCAAGAGGCGAACAATGCTTGCCATTGATGTTGATTTCAAAATCTTCAAAATTTCAAAATCGGCCTTTCAAAATTCGTTTCGAGGAGCATGAACGTAGTTTACACTTATAGATTAACACTAGTGCCCTCTCCTAACATTCAACATTTGGCAAAGAACCACAGCAACAACCTTGACAAATCTCTGTATACACAGATCAGAATTGCGATGCGAAAGCCTGCGCACGATGGGACATACCATTTATTGTTCACATTTCGCATGTTGATAAAAGTTAAATATACATCAATTTTATCTTTTAAGAGAGTCCAGAACTATCGCATTATTGACCATTTTGTTAGGGATCAAATCTGTCGACTCACTTTCATGAAGGTCGAGTCAACAGACCTCAAGAACGGCCAAAAGGCCCGACAGAGTCCACGAGTTCCCGGCAGATCGGTGAAAAGAACGAGTTGAGACGACTGAACTGCACTATTCCATGATCCCGCGACCGTTATCGATGAGAATGGGTGCAGATAAGACAAAAGATTGATAACTACAGAAGGCTCTATACAGATTAAGAAATGTTAAATGCTTCTCTTCGTTTGATCTACAACTGTCGCATGGACAAGACAGTTAAATGGTCAAAAACAAAAGCAGTGCTAACCACATTGAATTAGTTTTGCAACATCTGCAGCCACCATTGAAATTATATCCTGTGTCATGATCCATATTAAATCTTAAATTTACCCTGCACAGTCATGCAGGCGGGATTTCACCTGCATATTCTTGAATCCTGATGGAGAAAGCACTAAAATTCTGTTTCTGAGCAAGAATGCGGTTGTTCATTACAGGACATGACCATAGAGAAAGTATAGGGCTATAGCAGGTAGAGTGTCGACTCAAAAATGTCAGAATGCAGTGAAAATTTTTATATCAAAAGACTCAGTTTTTTGCGGAGATTACGTTCCTGCGGTCTAAAATAACATATGATCACTTTTTTGCAGCTACGTTTTTGCAAATTGTTACTGTGTTTTATATAATAGTGATTTGGAACCTCTATATAAGTAGTATAAAAGTTACTATATATCAGATGGAATGAAGATTTACTAACACGCATCTTAATTAAGCGGAAATTTAGCTGATTATCAAGGAAGTTTCATGAGCCGCATTGTAATGCAAGTCTTCATGGAAAAGGTTGAGATCTTATAGTCCGGCAGCCAGAGCGAGTTTCTGCAGGGAACGAGGCCGAAGATGAGACTTTCACAGAATGATGCACACTCCATGCCTACTGTGAATGTGCACGTCTGCCGAGTTCTAGTGAGTTCCTCTTCTTGTCAGACAGGATCAAAGAAAAGCACATGTAAATCCAATAGGAGGCAGATTGCAGTTTTTGGCAAAAATGAAATTTTCTGTGTTTTCTCTTATCCATTAAAATGTACTAGGTCTAGAGCCATAGTTTTTGACATGGAATGTCTTCAGGTTATTTCCTATCATGTGTATGTGATATTATCATGCTTCTGATCGGCGATGTATGCGATAATGTGGCTCAATGTGGATAAAGTGGGCTAATATATTGGTGCTTGCCGTCAGTAGGAGGCTTGTCAAATCTGAATGCATGTGGTTTCATAGATGAATGTTCATGAACCTGATAAGAAATGACCTGAAGATATTCCATGTCAAGAATTATGGCTCTTGATTGAGCATTTTTACCATAATAGGCGAAACACAGAAAATTTTATCTTAGCCAAAACTGTAATCTGCCTCCCATTGGATTAACTGTTTTTCTTTGATCCTGTCTGACAAGAAGAGGAATTCATTAAAACTCGGCAGACGCGCGAATTCGCAGTAGGCATAGGGCAGTAGTGGGCAACCAAGTTGGAATAGCGGGCCACAAGGCTCGCGGGCCACCAATTTTAAAAGGCAGTAGTATAGGCTTAATATTTTTTTCTCTCGTACTTTTAAGTGCAGATATGGGCTGCTGTACACATTACACAACAAAATTTTACATGTAAATGTATACAGCAGTGTTGTACGCAACTAATTTGTTTATTTTAAGGAATGATAATTTACTTTCTGCAATTCATGTGAATATTGAAGAACGAAACAAGTCATGGAAGCTTTTCTTTTTCTGGTGATATGACTGACATTACCTTATTTCATCGAAAAATAACGCTATGTAGGTGCAATACAACTATCCGCATCGAATGCAATGTGACTTAGTACAAGCTCGCGCAGCTGGTGAGCAGTTTGCGCTTACACGAGAAGATATTCATTACGAAAGGAGCATGGTTGGATAATTCGAATGTGAAAGTTTGTTTTTTGTGCCATCATATTGCTAATTTAGTTGTTAAATCAATGGTTTTGCAAATTCTAAAGATGATTCTTCACCCTTAGATGCACCTCACAAGGGTCGAAGTCAAAGTGAGTCATTTTCACATAATCGATTCAAATAATGTCCGCGGGCCACTTTAGATATCAAAAACGTTGGCGGGCCACCCAATATGTCCCGGTGGGCACGCGCTGCCCACCACTGGCATAGGGTGTACATCATTCTGTGAAAGTCTCATCTTCGGCCTCGTTCCCTGTAGACACTCGCTCTGACTGCCGGACTATTACTGTTGTCTGAAATTTCAAGTTTATCTTTCAATTTTCATCGGCATGATTTTATGATTTACTAAATTTATGTCTCATTCCTTGAATCTGAATAGCAATGTGGACCAACTTACATCTTTTAAAGTTAATTATAATTCTTCTCTTAGATTATGATATTTTGCTGTTTCAGTGGCAGGTAGTTAGTGATTTAATCAGGCTCAAGAAAATGCTGTTATTACAGAGGCTGAGTATTAAGACAATAGTCAGTTACATAGAAGCTAATTCAATAGACATATTTACCTCTGCAAACTTGTCATGACACAGAGGAATCGCAAAAGACTATTTTTCCTTCTGTATTGCTATCATGATCAGTCAATTCCGTGGTAACTTCTTCAAAACTGCAAAACTTTACATATCTCACATTTGGTATGAAAACCCAATTGTGTTCAACTGGAGTTCATTTAACAAAATCGAAACTCTGCCTTATATATACTTACTCTATGGACATGACTATAATCATGAATCCAGCAAAGTGCAGGTTCACTACAAAAACGTTACCTGATTACAATCAAAGACAACGAAAAATCTACTTTGTTTACATTTAGCAATAATGAGGAAGCGGCTTTTTGCTGTATTGTCTATCTACATTTGCTATATTATCTCTCAAAACGTCTAAACGATAATCAGCATCCCTCCAAACACTCGCTAACAATTCATCAGTGATAGAATCGAATGCATCTCTCATCACTCTGCTTCTTGATGCTGCTGAGTAATCTTTTCTGGAAGAGCATTCACATACTGAACCTACAGCTTAACCCAAAAGGAAAAGTCTAATGGAGTTATATCCGTGACCGCGGGCTTGTTGGCCTCCATTCGTCCATTCGAATCCAGCTACTTGGAAACGTTTTGTTGAGACGATTCCGAACTCCCCTAGCTCAATGAGGAGGTGCCACATCATGCTGGAACCTATGATCGCCAATGATATCATTTTATTTCTAAAAATTCCGAATTTTATAAAATGATATACCGGTAAGATGATATCATTTTATATCATTTTATTTTTTATAATGAAAATCTACAATTTTTAGTGAAATATAAGTAGTCCTACACCGTAAATAGATCTAGTCATACGAATTTTTCGATTGTCACTGCTACCATGCTACTTTTGTTGCTCTTGGCAATGAAATTGAAATTAGATTGCATGCAGCATCGATAGATTCTAAATAATCGAAGACCGAAGAAAGCAGTTTGGTCATACAAAGCTTCTTGTATATCAAAAGTTAGGTAGGGCCTACGGCCTATACATTAGACATCGCAAGTTTTGATTCAAGCTTTATACACTCGAATTACAAATATACCTACAATATGCAGTTGGTTAGGCCAACAGTATCCAATGTACGAAGAAAGGCTAAAAATATTTAGATTACAGTCAAGACTTCAAAAACATCAAGACAGTGTTATTAACCCATTAAGCGCGGCTGGCATCATATGAGATCGCTATCACAAATGCTTCTCACATCTTCTAGTTGATACTTTTCTTGCATATTTTTGTAATGAGGTAATCAGAGAATGTTCAAATTTAGTTATCAATATCTAAAAAAACTGCGTTCACTTCTCATTATGCAATTATGATATCGAAATATGCTAATTTTACTAATGAGTAGTATGTTTTACAAAATTCTGTCTAGTTACTCATCTAATGAAAATTTTTAATTGGCATCGTAAATTCTATTATTTTACATTAATTCGTGCAGTCACCACCGATATAAGGTGCCGTAGTCACAAATGACGGCGTTATAAAGTTAGGTGATCTCATATGATGCCAGCCGCCGAAAGTATGTGCATTTTCAACATAAAATTGAAAATGTGAGCCATCAATAAAGTTCTATTCTATTCTAAAATTAGAATTCATCTCTTGCATTTCTGTCGATAAATTTGAATGCTCCTCCGCTGCGTCTGTCAATCACAGATTTAGAGAGGAACAGATGAACTATTTACACAACTGCTTGAAGCCGGTAAACACAGGACGAGAGAGACACTGGTTTGCGATAGACGGGCAAGAAACAAGTCGCGATATGATTACAGCCATGACTGCTGCAGGATAAACATACTTGAATAGCTTTCATTGTCATGTTGTCAAATGATTTATTTGTCAACAAAGTAAGCAAGCTCAATGAATTATGTCACACCTATTAATTAGTAAATAAAGTACCCAAGATATTGAACCACTTTTAGATTAAGTCATTCAGATTCAAGTTTAATTCCCATTCATCGCAGAATAAAAATTTTTAAAATGAGAATACCAAGTTAAAATCAATGATCAATAATAAATTGCTATTATCATAACTAATCGCTATTGAATTGAATTCTGTATCAAGCAAAACGTCTTTCCGTAGTGCATTCATGGGATATAGATAATTCAAACTTACCAACGTTTTCCTGTGATAATGTACATGATGATGTGCACCAAAAACAATAGGGGACTTACATTTCTATGTTTTATTTACCCCCGAAGAGCATCAACTTGGTAGCCTGCTGCCTCGACTGGACATCCGTTGAAAATATGTTTCTTTCAAAATATATTTTTCCACACTTCAACAATCGAAGTCGAATGAATCGGTAAGCAATTATTCTTTCAAGGGACGTTAGGTGATTGTTTCTTAAGGCATCATTATCAAAATAATGGTCTGTCAGCTCTGGGAATACAGTATCAACGTTGATCTTGTTCAGGACAAAATGCTCCACTTTAATGTCCAAATTGCATCCTGTAGGGAGAGTGGAGGCATTCCATACTCCAGGAAACAATGATCTGAACGCAACTTCAGCCACTTTAATTATAGTAAATACACCAAAACTAGGTGACATCAGACCACCTCGCTGCTTCCTACAAAAAACTTTGCGTATGGGAAATGTACTGTGTGATTTTAAAGCATATTAAATGAGAGATCAAATGATCGATCCAAAGGTGATCGGCGACGTAGCTTTGCGGGAGTGTTCAGGTAAGATGGGTAACCTTTAAAAACTGTGGGTACAGCGTCTTTTTTTAGTATTCTACGCTTTCTTGTGCGGCGATCTTTGTCTTCTTTTTTCTTTCGTGAAGTCAAATCAGCTTTAAAGTCGCTCTCCAAGAAATGCTCACTACACACGAATGAAACATGTCGAGCTGGCTTAAAATTCTTTCGCTTGATCCTCCGTAACCACTGCTCAAGCAATTGAGGGTTGCTGTGAGGAAACTCGTGAAAAGAAATATTCAAATATTTCGATACTCTGTAGGCCTACGTACACTGGGGAACACAACATGAAGTCACCATTGCTCCGGAATTATCATGAAAAAGTAACAGGTCAGTTTAAGAACAGCACACTTATTACGATATGAAGTATACACCTGTGACGACTTATCATTTAATTAAATCAAAATTCTTGTTAAGCAGTCCTACAGAATTGCTGTTGAATGATGTCGACATCAATTTATCCCAAAATGGACTTAGCACACATGAGCACACACTTAGTACACATGAGCATAATCATCAAATTGTCAAAAACGTGAGATGTTATCGCCTCAACGCGATAACCATCCCATCTGGTCAACACATTTCTTGCCTGTCTATCGCAAATTGTCATCAAAGTAAACACCGATCGGCGGGCTTCAACGCCGTCAGCGTAAATTGCGGAAAGCAGTTCATCTGTTCCTCTCTAAATCTGTGCTGTCAATGCAGCATCACGTGACAATTGTTTACGAGTGCTGCAAAGTTTTTTCGAGGCACGGTGTGTGTTGAGGTGCGTGTGTCAGCCTGCTTGAAAGCATAGAAATTAACAATACCATAGAAAGTTAACAATCTACTTACATGTATGTGCTTGAAAGGTTACATACTTGCCATGACTTACTGTGATGAGCGGTAGTATGAAGTCTGTGTGAACGGTTATTGTCACCTTGGTGACTCTGCACTGTGTTATTCGCCAGTCAGCATCCTCTTATGAAAAGCAGTAGCATAAGTTTTGCTTCTCATTTCCCTGTAAGTGTGCAAGCACTCAGTCTGTCGAAATGCCGCGTTATATAACTCTCAACAAATCGAAGCTTCCAACGACGAAGATATCGACGACGCCCTAGTTATCATTCCACCCTACCCCGACCATCTAAGTGATGATGATGAAATCAATGAAGAGCACCCTGCTCATCATTTACCTAACGATGTCCCTGGAACTATTGAAGTTATCAGCCATCAGGATGAAGACGCCGACGAAGTTCAGGAGCAACCATCTAGTGGTCGATAGGTTTCTGAGGAATCTCCAAACTATTCGAGATTTCGAGACCCACCATCCGGCTTGTCCGCTGCTCAACTGCAAGCAAGGATAGCGGCATTATCTCAACTAGACGAGGTTGGTGTATTTGAGAGAATTTTCAATGACGACTTCATTGACTTCATCGTGCTTGAAACAAACCGCTATGCTACAATTGATAAGAATGACCATACTTTCTCGGCGAACCGCGATGAAATCAGAACATTCTTTGCTATTCTTATCATCAGTGGATATCATACACTTCCTCAACAAGACTTGTACTGGACAGCGGCCCCGGATCTCTCTATCGATCTCGTCTGAAACGCCATGTCACGAGATCGCTTCCCACTCTTGAAAGCATATTTTCATGTATGTAACAACGAACTGGTTGAAGTTGGAGATAAGACTTTCAAAGTGAAAAAATTTCTCGAGCGACGACCGCTTCATGCAGTGGGGCATCTGTGATCAAGATATTTCCATCGACGAGACTATTGTCCCATATTTTGGGAGATCTCCACTCAAGCAATTTATACGGGGTAAGCCCATCCGCTTTGGGTTTAAGCACTGGTGTCTCGCTGACAAATTGGGATATTGTTACCGTCTGCAGCTGTATGTTGGTCGGGACCCTCTCCAACTCCGGAATAATGTTCCCCTTGGTACACATGTTGTGAACCAACTATTAGCTGCTTGCGTCAGTGATCCAGACTCTGTCGAACTGTACCTGGATAACTTCTTTACGTCCGTGAAGCTATTGGATGAGCTGGCTGATTAGGGCATGCGCACTACCAGCACACGGCGAAGGAACAGGACAGAGTGTGCGCCTCTCAAGAGTGATCATGAAATGAAACGACAAGACAGAGGATTCCATCATTCTCGCTTTCACACTTCGCGGGAAGTACTGCTTGTACGCTGGAATGACAATGCCATCGTTGCAGTTGGTACCAACTTCGATTCGGTGACACCACTGGGAGTGGTTCAGCGCCGCGGCAGGGGTGTTCGAACTACAGTCGCACAGCCTGCGATGATCGCAAAGAACAATAGCAGTATGGGAGGTGTAGACATCTTCGATCAACATGTCGCTACCTATCGCATTGCATTCCGGTCGAAGAAATGGTACTGGCCAGTGATCATTCACGGAATTGATGCTGCTGTTTCCAATAGCTGGGTTATGTTCCGGTCATCAAGTGCACGAGCTGGAAGTCAGCTTGACTTTCGACGATGTCTGGTCACAACATACCTGATGCGAGCTGCGGCAAGCAACGTCGCGAAGGTACTTCCAGCGCGAGTCCCTGAAAACGTGAGATTCGACAATATGAATCATTTTGTTTCTTCTCGTCCAAATCAACGACGTTGTCAATTGGCAACATGCTCAGCGAGGCCTCGCACATTTTGCATCAAATGCGATAAAACTCTCTGCGTGGACTGTTTTATTACTTATCATACGAAATAGCTTCAAGGACAAGCTCAAGTGTATTTTAGTTATTTCTTCAGTTATTTTTCATTTGTTGAATATCGAGTTGTGTTACACTTTTTGTTTATATTGTTTAGACCGTTTAGAAAATCAAGTTTTGCAGTGAGATAACAAATAGCCATTTTTCTCGAAATTCGTGTTCTTTTTGCTAATGTTAACCGCGGTTGGCATCATATGAGATCACAGTGAAAAATGACCTTCCTGTCCTTTCTCAACAGTAATATTTTACATGTATCTTAGTTGACATAAACCTAGTTTACTGACCAAAAATCACTTGTTTCCTGCAACCGCATCATGGTGCCGCTTCTAATGGGTTTTAATGAGTTGTTTGACAATTTGTGTGATAGACAGACTGACAGACAATAGTCTGTTGCTTTTCGCTACATAAATCAACCAGTGGGGAAGGACATGGGTAGACCAAAGGAAAGAGACTAAATTTGATTCAATACAAAATGCAAAGAATTTATGATTAGAAAATACAATGGAACAAAAATTCTGATAATATCACTTTATATCATTTTTCCTCAGAATAAAATGATATCATTTTATCATTGCCGATCTTTGGTCGGAACAATACTTGACACGGGACCTATTCAAATTACAGGAGGCTATTGTTTAAACATGTCAAGATGTTCCACTTGTCCTGATGTTACTATTTTTTCAGGGAGGAAAAATGGTCCAATAACACAGATTGACGTTTAAATCATTGTGAGATCAGGAAGACTGAAAAAGGAGGATGTACTTTATATAAAAGATGGGGAACTTGATGATAATTGAACCTCATTCATCCAATCCTCTTCGGTCTACCTGCTGCAACAATGATAGGAGATTCTTAGAGAAAATTACTTTGCATTATGCACAGGCTAGTTGCTTTTTGACAGAGATTTGGATGTTACGAGGTCAATCAATCCTTCAGGCGAACTTCGTGGTAACTTCCCATCTTAGCACTAGTGATCACTGGTTCCACTTTGTATGATGGGAAAAGACCCAATTGGCCAGTTCGAATGTTAATTCCTTTGGACATGCCGTCCCAATGGTTACCAGCAATGTGGATGAGATCTCCTCGTTTGAGTTCGATTTCCTCTGGTCGCAGAGGCTTGTGGTCCATCAGAGCGCGAACATGTTTAGGATCCTGCCCAGCGAAATAATAAATATCGTCCAACGATTCGAATGCAGCACTAGCATCCAAATTGATTGTTTGCATCCGTTCATATGCCGCACGACACACCTGAAAGATGAACACATTCAATTATTCAAACAGTACCACTGCAAAATAAAGAACAATGCCTTGATCTGACATCGTCTGAGAAGATGGGACTTATTCCGCATTTCACGGCAATATATTCGAGATAATTCTTTAATTCGATTATAAAAATTATTAATTATATTTTATTATAAAAAATATCCGAATTTTTGCAGTTTCGAAGAAATTACCACGGAATTGACTGATCATGATTGTAATGAAGAAGGAATGATGGTATTTTACAGATTCTCAGTGTCATGACAGCCTTGGAGATTTAATGTTTGTTAAATTAGCAATTCGACGGGTTCCAATTACTTTCATGCTCAACCTCAAGAGCATTTTCTTAAGCGTCATCATATCACAGGCAACCTGTCACTGGCAGAGCAAAGTCATATAATCAAAGATAATGATTTCAATTGACTTTGAAAGATGTGAATGGGTCCACATCAGTATTCAGATTCAAGAAATGAAGCATGAATTTAGTGATCGAATAATAAAATCATGTCACTGAAAATTGGATTAAAAACTTGAAATTTCAGCTAAGAAAGCAAGAATAATATCGCGACTTTTTCATGAAGACTTTCATTATAATACCGATCATGAAATTCCCTTGATAATCAGCTTATTCTGCTTAGTTAGGATGCATAATAGCAAATAGTCATTCCTTTTGATATCCAACTTGTTTCATACTACTTATACAGGGGCGTCATCTCGGTAGTATATAAATTGGCAAAATTTTGACTTTTTTAAAACTGCTCAAATAATTTTTTGGACAACAGGAGCGCAATCTCCACAAGAAACTGAATCTTTTCATATTAAAATTTTCATTGTATGCAGATACTTATTTGAGTCGACACTGCACCTATTATCCCTACTCTATGGGCCACATCCCCCACCCTTATAGCCTAAACCTCTTGTGACTTAAAGTGAAGCAACCATATTGACTACATTGCTAAAGTGTGCTCATCCCGTCTTCATCTTCTGCGTAAGCTGAAAAGACTTCTCAGTAAGAATTAATTACCGTTAACAAGTCATTGGTGGTTTCAGTTTTTCTGCGGAAAGTTAGCTCTACATTTTTGCCGTTGATTTGAAAATGAAATTTCAATATTGACTTTTGCGTAATTCGCATGCTTTCTTAGTTAATGACAAAATAATCTTATATAAAAAGTAATGGTATGACATGATAGCACATCTTAAATTAGTAAATTTTAATGATTAAAATTTATAAATGATAGTCCTTACATTCTACAAGTTTCCGTAATTTATGAAGAGGGCACGCATGCAACAGCTGCAACACCTGCAACACCCCTGCTCGCGTCTCTGGGTGCCACCCCTAAGATCTTGTTCATCTTCTGTTGATAATGAAACCTCATTTTCCACCAACACTTTCTTTGACTCTGAAGATGAAATTGATCTTTATCCACTTAACAACCAAGATTAGAATCTCTGCGTAGGGGAGTCAGACGTTCGACAAAAGCTGATGTGCTTGAAAATTGATAAAGCAGTTGTCTCGGATTTGATTCCCACCCGGCTCTTGAAGATTTGTGGGCAATTGATCTGCAAACCATTCAATGTCATCCTCAATCGATGATCGCAGGAGAAGAAGTCTCTAAAGTCTTTCGAATCTGATTTTTTATGTCTTCAAGGCCAAGTATTGAAGGCCTCAAACCAGTATCAATGTTGCCAGTTGTGGCCAAAGTGTTTGAGCGTCTGGTCTAGGATTCTGTAAGGTGCGATCTGATAAAATGTTATTGCAGCAATCAGCATACAGACCAAGTGGGTGACCGACCACTGCGCTGGTTCAAATACATGACAGCATGACAAAGTAGCTCTGGCAGTTCGAGTAATTTGCATGCATTTTGGAGAAGAAATTGACGGCTTGCATTTTCATCAACTGATCTGAACATATCTGAAGTCTCGAGGGTTGACCGATGGCTTCCTGACTTGGTTGACTCGTACCTTACTAATCGAGCCTTTCGTGTTAGAATGCGTAATTCATTTGGTAAAGTGGTAAATACTCCTGGTGTGCCTCAGGGCTCCGCTTTGGGGCATTATCTCTTTTCCGCTTTCATGGGCCTTTCCCAATTTGGTGGAAATTATCTTGTATCGGTACAATATACTCACAGAATCCCCACACCTACGGCAACCCTGATAATATGCACATGATGTGACAGTCATGCGACCACTGAAGCAATCAAAAAGTCTTACATGTCATTGTCAAGCATTCAGGATTTTCGAAATTCATGGCTGACCCTTAACACCGCGAACGAAATGATTATTCATTGTTCTTTTTCTTTTCAAACATTTAACTTCGATGCATCATTACGAACTGTTAACTCAGTGCGAATTATAGGAGCTACTTTTTACGACTCCTTATCATGGAAATTGCGATTTTCTGATCTTATGAAGCATGCATCACAAAGACTATATCTCAGCCGAAAATGAAATATATCGGTCCTGCCTTCAAAAGATTTTATTGTTGTTTGCCATGCGCTAATAACAACAATATTTTTGTACGCGTCCTCTGTCTATGGTCGCATTCTGCTACTTTGATAGAAAAGTTGGAGCGCTTTCACCGAAGATCTCACAGAATGATTTGCGGGAATTGATTGCGTACTGTAATTGTGCAAGTTTTCCTCTGTTGGCTGGTTTGAATTTTCTTACGGCTTGTGGGAACTCATAGTGTCACGCTCTGGATCATAAGCCTCTATGGTTCCATCCCGGTTACCAAGAAGTGGTCAATTTTGTCTACCAAGTTGTTCAAGTTCGCGGCGTTTTCATTCATTTTCCCATGGTTTTCCTGTACGGCACAAATCAATTTCAATAAAATTGACTATCTGAGGCTTGTAGCAGACTACCAGTAGATATCGTTAAATCGCCCGATACAACTGACATTACCAAAATGTTGTTGACTCATAAAAACACTGTATTTTCGTATATGTGTACCAAGGCTGAAAGATATTCAAAAGACTAGTTACATTGATCTGCTGTACATGCAGAAACATCATTGTTTTACTAAAAATCAACTTTCCCAATGTTTTGATATCGATTTAAGCAGGTAAACCTAGAGTTTGCAAAGGGTGTCTGGTGTCCACTGGATTCCCCCTCAGGTCTGAGAAGATGCGATAAAACTCAGGTATCGGGAGAGGGCGTAGAAATAGCTATTTTCTTGAGAGAGGAAATATCAAATTTTTCTCCCGCAGCTATGTTGTACAGCCCGAGCCCAGCGGGGGATGGACAGATAGCTAAGGGAGGAAACGTTTATTTTTTCTCCAGAGAATGTAGCTTTTCATTTTGTGATTTATAGATGTCTATTGTTCATTACGGAATTGATGACTGCGTCGCGAAATCTATGAATGAGCAAATCAAGGGACTGTGTCGATGTCTTGGTAGTCTCTGGCTAATCATAACTTGTTTACAGACTTCTATGACTTTTTTTACACAGGAACTTACAAAAGAAAAGTTAACTGCAGGAGGGAAAGTTCACTTTCTGACCTCGTGGGAATGAGAAGTTGATTTTTCCTCCCGGCAGTTTACATGGGAGAGATGTAAACTCTAGGGCACGAAATTTAAGCTTCAATTAGGCACGAAATTTAAGCTTCAATTCTAACCAACACAATGCACGAGCAGGCCTTGATTTTTCCTTCGATTTCATTGGATAAACAAATATTTAGTTTGGTGCCTATTTGTGCATAGTGGCGCCTACACTGTAAATCGCTCAATACTAATTACATACGAAGGACGCATACCAAAGTATTTTTTGGTATATTCTGTATTCTCTTGGTATATATTTGTATGCTTTTCGTATGTTATTTCAAATGTGTTGATTTAAGGCCTTTTTTCAATAAAGATCACACTAATGCTACTGCTGTTTTGTAAGTAGTGAGATAATGACATTCGACAGTAAAACTTCCAATACTGAATTCGATTTTAATTCACGTAAATCTAAGGCATTTCATGACTAATCAATAAGTATTCAGCCATCAACAATTATGCATTATGTAATTTTGAAATTAAGCATATTATCAATCCGAAATAAAAACACATTATAATTCATGAACGCAAAAGTAGTTATGTTTGCGATATATGAGTCAACATGGTTGCACAAAAGATATTGTTTGAATCAATTGATGTTTATCTGCTTGGTTCATAAAGTAGAGCAAACTAAACGTCGTGTTAATGTTGCTAGACAAATAGCAGCGACGTCAATCTCGAGGAGCATAAATTACACAATAAATCTAATCTACTTAAATAACACACTATCAAAATAATATATTCACGACTGGTATTACTGAAAAATGTTATTTGACAGTAGTATGTAATATATGCTTATTTTTTGCTATGTCACTTAAAGCTGCTCATACGAAAGACATAACAATTTTGCATCGGGTCTCGTATGCAAAATATACCAACAACTCGTATTTCAGTGTAAAACAGCCAATCACACATAGAATAGTTCGTATCGCTACATACCAATCACATACGAAAGTAAGTGAGGTGTGGTATGAAAAATATACCAGATCTCTGTAAGCATACCAGAATCTCGTATCAGATGTTAGTTTCAAATTGTATGTAATTTTGGTATATGTTTGTATGTAATTTTCGTATCCAGCGATTTACAGTGTATTGGTGCCTCGAGGCACTAGAAAGACACTGATTAGGCGCTAACTGGCACGAAATTGCGGCTTCGTGCCTATATTAGTGCCCTACAGTTACAGTGCAGAATTCGATGGCTGTACAGTCAGTCTACCAAGAATTGATTAGCTTGATGAAATTAAAGCTTGACTAGTTTTATTTTACTCGCTTAGTTTTGCAATTGCAGACCGTGGTTTAATATCAACAAATAATACATGTGTTCATTTCTTTAATGTTGCTTTGTAAAAAAATTTCCTCACATCTTTCATGAATTGAATTAGTTGTCCATGACTCATGTCAGTCAAATAAACCTTACATGAAAATAGCTCTCTATTCACAATTAATAACAGGAAATGACCATCCAATGAATTGATTGATTAGAAACTTCTCACCTGAGAGGAGAACGTGCAGATGAGATAATTTGTTTCGGAAAGGAGCACTATATCAATAATGATGCCTCGCAACGATCTGTCACTATATCGGGATGATATTTGTGCCGCCTTAGAGATTTCGTTATCATTCATGACAACATAATCAGGATATTTACTCTGTATTTCTGATAGAACTCGAGGATCATCAGTAGCCAGAAACACTCGCTTTCGCCATCCATCTGGACGTAAACTGTCTTTTCTTGGCGTTGGAGGTCCGTGAGAAATTTCATATCTTCGGTACCAAGTTTCCACTTTCTTCATGTACTCCTCGACGGCGTGATAAGTGGCTTCAGTTCCAATTTTATCCGATCTAGAAGCACAGGCAATCATGCATGTAGAACGGAAGAAAACATTATGGAAAGAGTTACAATTATTTATCCTAAAGTGGTTAGAATCTCTCAAAAATAAGATATATTTCATGTCTTAACTCAATTAACTTATGATAAGATAAGGAGCCCAAACTTTTTGTGCAGGAAAAGACGACCATGTTGTCAATCGATTTCGAGTTTATTAAAAACTCATCTTCAGGACAATACAATCAGAGGAAACAAAGGGTTATATACAAACTGCATGGTCACAACACAACTCACTTAAAACAGTTGGAAAAAAAGGCTAAAATTAGAACATGTGCAGCGTAATTGATGAGCAGTTCTCATTAATTAGGTGGGCACTGGTTGATTTGATGCACAGTGTTTCAGCGATGCGAGTGTGAGCTGTTTTAAAGATGACCTTGAAGTCCATTAAGCTTGCCTCATGCGGGTGGTGGGTGATTTCAGTTGGCGTAGGCTTGCCTTTCAAATGTTCTGTCACTCTCGTAGACAGATGTCTCCGTGTCTCACCTATATAACAGTTTGAGCACTGTCGACATTTAAACTCATAGACTATGTTCGATGATAAACACGGAGAGACTTTGTCTTTGTTGGGAAAAATACTAGCGGTCTTAAATGTTTTAAATGCAACCTGCAATTTATAATCAGTTTTATCTAACATAGAATTAATAACTTCAACAGATTTTAAAAAATGCGTAGCATCGGCTCTCAACCAGCTCGTCTGTACGGGCTACCGAAAGTCCATAAATCTGATGTTTCTCCACCTCTCCGTCCTATATTAAGTATGCCGCAGTCCTACTGCACTAACCTTAGCAAATTTCTTGATGAAATTTTGAAACCTCACATCCCTAGGTCTCTTGAAATTAAAGATTCTTTTGATTTTGTCGAAAGTTTAAAAACTGTTGCTGAGAAACGACTCTGTCTTCTTGGTGTCCTATGACGTCAGAAGCCTTTTTTACTAATGTTCCTCTTGAGGACACTATTAATCATATTTGCAATTTGATAGATTTTTCAAACTTCTGCCTTAAACGGGAAACGCTATCCAATCTTTTGCGTCTAGCTACTCAGGATGTCCTCTTTCAATTTAACAATGAACTTTTCGTTCAATTTGATGGCATCGCTATGGGATCATCCCTAGCACCTACTCTAGCCTCTTTTGCCATAAATATGGTTGAAAGTCAAATTAAAAAAAATCTGATTTTCCGATATATTATCGACGCTATGTCGATGAAATTTTTACGATTTTTAAAGCTGAATCTGAAGCAGAAGATTTCCTTACGTTACTTAATTCCATTCAAAGTAACATCCAATTTACCATCGAAAAGGAAGATAATCATAATTTACCATTCTTGGATGTGATGGTCAGTTTTCATAATTCCCCTTTTGCGACTGCGTGGAGAGTCCGACCTACGAATACTGGAACTTACGTTCCTTTTGCTTCTTACGCTCCAATGAAGTACAAAAAGTCTGCGGTTCGTTCCTTGGTTATCAGAGCTAAACGCCTTAGTAGTTCGCATAATAATTGTGAGAAAGCTTGTGAGGAAATCACCAGCATTTTTCTCAGTAATAATTACCCTCTTAAGTTGATCGTGAAGTTGATAATAATACCACTACTGATGAAAGTAAAACGGCTATTTTTTGGTCATTACCGTACGTCAAAGAGAAAGAGCGCGAGACTTTAAAATCTATTCAAGTTATTAATTCTATGTTAGATAAAACTGATTATAAATTGCAGGTTGCATTTAAAACATTTAAGACCGCTAGTATTTTTCCCAACAAAGACAAAGTCTCTCCGTGTTTATCATCGAACATAGTCTATGAGTTTAAATGTCGACAGTGCTCAAACTGTTATATAGGTGAGACACGGAGACATCTGTCTACGAGAGTGACAGAACATTTGAAAGGCAAGCCTACGCCAACTGAAATCACCCACCACCCGCATGAGGCAAGCTTAATGGACTTCAAGGTCATCTTTAAAACAGCTCACACTCGCATCGCTGAAACACTGTGCATCAAATCAACCAGTGCCCACCTAATTAATGAGAACTGCTCATCAATTACGCTGCACATGTTCTAATTTTAGCCTTTTTTCCAACTGTTTTAAGTGAGTTGTGTTGTAACCATGCAGTTTGTATATAACCCTTTGTTTCCTCTGATTGTATTGTCCTGAAGATGAGTTTTTAATAAACTCGAAATCGATTGACAACATGGTCGTCTTTTCCTGCTCAATTAACTTAATTTTTTATTTTTATCAGGGATGCAGGGTCGCAGTCCTGTCACTTTGACTGCAGCCGGCGATTGGCAGTTTTTCATTGGAGTCTCAAATGAAAGGACTCCGACTCCATCTAATTTCATTTCGATGAACTTCAAGAAATGAAAGCTGCAATTCATGAGCTACAAATCTTCAAGACCATTTGCTCTTTACTCATGGCTGCCGCACCCAAGGCACAGAACCATGCTAGCAAGCTATGGTTGGGGTAGCCTTCAAACACTCGCAAATCTCGACAAGTTTGGCTTAGTAACCTCACGTGGGAGCGGTGGTACTTGTCGTAGCAGACAGACTCGAACCTTGGACCTTCTGCACTTCCGTAATGACGCTTAACCAACTGAGCTATCCTACCCACAGAATTAGATATTTTGTTTCTCTGTTCCGGTTTGCTAGAAGTGTGATTAATTCGAAATCGACGGCACATCGAGGAATCTATTAAGTGGGCAAGAAGGAATTCCTAATACCTTACAGAGATAGGAAAAAAGTCGTGCGTCGCTTGCGGATTAATGTGAGTTCCAGCAAAGTGCTTCGATTACCACAATTCCTTCAGATTTGAAGAATTCAGATCATTGCGCACAAGTTTTCTGCATAATGTTGGCCCTTCCCATCATTATTTAGGAAAGTAGCAGGCGCACGAAAATTATTTCACTTCGCACGCATCTCTCACTGGCTCTGGTGTCCTCTGCTAACAGCTTATTGTTTGCCATTTCCAATAGCAAGCGATACACGAATCATCCATTCGAGAAGGAGCAAGTTGTCTAATTCTGTGATGTGCCATTTCGATAATAAGGTTACATACAATTCTTCCTTTCTAGGAAACGGAAGCGCGCGCAGATAATCTAATTCTGTGATCCTACTACCTCATGGTTCGTTCAGATCAGCTGCAAAACTACAGTTCACCTATTTTTATCGACGGTTCCTTCAGTGTGCATAAGAACAACAGGTTCTTCAGTGCATCGAAGAGAATAGAAAATCATCTACGAAATAGCATGTTGGGTAGCCGATTGGATGACTGAATGCTGATTGCTAATAAAAAGGACATTGCAGGTGAAGTTGAGAAAGATGCTTAAAAATGGTCAATCTTCTAGAATCGTAGTGACAGGATTGAGTGACTTCCTGACCTATCTAAGAAGCTGCAGATTTTATCTAATTTTTCCTTATCCCTTATAAGCTCATCTATCATGAATGCATTTAATTCTTATTCTCTTTGTCAGACTAGTGTCACTATATTGCATCATCTTTATGCACATTTTCTAAGTTAATGGACTGCGTGCGCATCTGAAAAGAGGTTCTTTTATTTCAAAATTTCACCACTTTTACTGACGGGGAATAGCATGCTCTGATTTCATGGATCAATGCATTGAATTTCCGATTATTATTTGCAAAATACATGGTAAATTGAATAGTATTTTGAATTTCGCTCGCTCATCGCTGATTTCGCTGCCTTCTGTTAAAAATTGTCGAAAAATGCCGCTCACTCATCCCTTAAAGGCTCATCCCATGGTTTAGGTTACATTAATTCATTTTAGAGGCAAGAGAAAGATTCATCATTGCATTTAAATTGAAAGTTGAAATACAAGATGTAAACAATGTAGAATATCACACCAATGCATTACAATGGCCATTGTATGCATAGAAATGAGCAATAAACAGATCAAGCTGATAGGTTGATCACACGAATCCTGATACAGGGCTACACTGTAAACTGTAGAAGACGAAAGCTGGCTGATTTTGTCTACGAAAGTGATGTACAAAGCGACAATAACCAAATGTACGAAAGCGCTATTGCTCGTACTCATACACTACGAAAGCGATTGACTTTCCTATTGGATGATAAAGATAATCCAATTGGAAAGCCATTCGCTTTTGCAATACATGAGCACGAACAATAGTGCTTTCGTACATTTTGTTATTGTCGTTTTGTACATCGCTTTCGCAAGTAGCTTTGGTATTGCACAGTTTACAGTGTATACATTACTTCTCGGGCAAAATCCACAAAGTGAGCGCAAAACCTACATTATTTATTCCGCAATGAGCAAACTAAAATGAACTTAATGGTACATGAATTGTGACAAAGCAATATATATATCTAAAAGTCTCTAATATACCGCCACCTGTAATAGATCACAACCCTGAAGTGCTTGAAAAACAGATTGTCACCTGTAATAGATTTATAGAAAAATCCAGTTAACAGAATATAATAAAATTATGATCGCCCCGTAAATCAGACAAAACTCAAGCCAACTTTGTTAAAATAAAATGCTTTTTATCTATTTATCAATTTGGATATTATCCTCACACATCCCCAGTTTATATTAGGAATTCTGCTGATAGGAGCACAAACTGTCCTTTAAAAGAGTTCTTTTGGACCATGGACTTGCCATCTTTTGCAAACATCAGCTAAAAGGTCAGTATACGCGATCTCACAATAAGCCTGCCTCAGCTCCTGCATCCTCCTCTTATCAGATCTGTCTGCATCAGCAATTTCCACGGCTCCAATATATAGAGGCTCCAAATCGCTAGCATGTGAACACAAGAATAATTTCCAAAACTTAAGTGCTTCTTAAGCTAGCTTCTAGATTTGCGCACTGAGAAGACCAGCTGAAAGCTACTTGTACAAAGCATACCAACAAGATTTCTCAAATCGAAGGATGCGGGGGAGACCCAAGAAACGTTGGACCGACCAAATCCAGTTGGACACAGCTCTGCCTTTATTTACGGCAGAGCGTCGAGGAAGAGACCGAGAAGGTTGGCACAAAGAGTGCAGTAAGGTAGGACCAAGGGACGATCCTCGCCTATGTCCATAAGTCAAGTAAGTCACGCTAGGATTGGTGTCGCGTGCTTTCAGACCATAGACCTTCGCTGCACAATGGATTACTATTCATACATTATGATTCTACTAATCAGACGTTGATCTTAATTTCAATGAATTTTTTAAACTTACATATTTGATGCCATGGTATGTATAACTCCTTAATGAAATGAAAGTGCGTGTAATAAATAAAAGCTAAGATTTCTATGATCTAGATGAAAATACATTGAAGTTCAGACTACCTTGTACGTATCGACTTACAATGCAGCAATTACATGTGCATGCATTCCTCTTAAATGTCTTCCCAATTTGAGACTTCCCTCAACCAAAGTAAAAACACTTTGACCACAACAGCCTCATCGTGAGCTTGGGATGCTAAGCTAATTGTCAATTTGGCCTTTTTCAAGCATTTTTAACGTCAAATGACAACGAAATTGCGATGTTTATTGCTCATGACGCTCAATTTTGTCTTAGTTAATGAGCTGAAATCACTATGCTGAGCACCTCTCTCGAAGATAGCACAACACAACAGGTTGTTACGTCTATTACCCCCAGTCATCACATGCTTCATATTTAGAGATGGAATATATAAGGTGTTCTGTACTTAATCCTTTTCCTTTTCTTTGTGAGTATAGTTTCACTTCGTGTTGATCTATCGTGCATGATGTTAATTTCCAGTTTAGTCTATGCAAACACCAGCACACGGGCGACAAGTGTGATTAATTGGCAGTCAACACCACAGAACTCTTCTTCTGTTTGACTAGAAAAGAAGTATTGGAACATGCAATGTCTATGAAATGCCTGCTGACATAATACCATAGCAATCGAACAATAAGTAGCCAGTTCAACATTAAACACGCCAATTGTGCGAAGTTTCAGTGGCTGTTATCAACCGGACCAGCACACAGGAAAGAGGCACAGTCGATGTCAAGTTCTACAGAGAAGTTTGTAGATGTTTTTTCGTGCACCTGCTAACTTTTTTAATAATGATCGGAGGGCCCAATATTGTCGAGAAAACTTTGGAGCAATGATCTGAATTCTTCGAATCTGAAGGAATCATGGTAATCGAAGCATTTTGAAGGAATTCACGACAATCCGCAAGCGGTACACGACTATTTTTCCAATCTCTGCAAGGCATCAAAATTTCTTTTTGCCCACTTAGTAAGTTCCTGCATGTACCATCGTTTTGAAGCAGTTTGCACTTCTAGCAAAGTGATACGCTTAAACAATCTAATTCTGAAGTTAGCACTGACTATGAGATTGTTGTCACTAAAATTATGTCACTGTTCAAACGGATTAAATTGCGGGATCTTCATTTATGTATACATCGATAAGAATCTACAATCCTGCGTGTTATTCAGCTTTTATCGATGACATTGCATAGCATTCTTTCATTGGCGGGAGCGGTCGTCATTGTACTCGTCATCAATGTGAAATGAGTCTACGCTATGTCGCTGACTATGCTATACTGTGTATGAACTGCGGTGAAGGCAACTCAAACTTCGCGCGTGTGTGTGGAAACAGCTGTTCCGCGCGCGTGCTAAAATTCATCTGAGCGCATGATCTGATATTCGGACTTAAAAGCTGGCAAAGTTGTGTAAAATAGACCCCGCAGGCACAGAGAAGACACCAGTGACTCCAAGCTGTCTCACCGTCGAATGTGTATCCCAACGACTGGTTGCCTGAAATCAAGATCCTTCTTCGCCAATTGTATTTGCTTTGCCATCTCGTCATTCGGTCTCATCACATAAGACAGCATTTGTCCTGCAAACCAGGTGAAGGGATCGCCATGAAGATGTCTCAAAGCCTTCTCCATGTCTGCAGGAATGGCTTGCGGCATGTAATTTGGTCGACTAAGTAAGGCACCGATTATCGGAATTGTCACAACCCCAGCTGATTGAAACTCGTGAGCTAAAAAGACGATAATACACGAAGTTTGCAACATCAGTCAATTATGCATTTATTACGAGTAGTTCACATGCATTTCGTTACCGTACTTACTCCTCACTCAATCGCTATATGAAATGGATAGGTTAACCAATCAAATGGTCAAGAAATGTTTCAATGTAGCCACATAAATAATTATATAAAGTCGACTTCCTTTTTAATTTTTTCTTCTCAATTTCATCTCCATCAAAGTTTTATTCGTTATTCGTTATTCTGTTTTTTCCTCCAACTTGGTTAAACTTAGCAAGTACAACATGTTTCTGTACCGATAACCCATTCTCATTATCTTTCCAATCATGAGTGCTTCGGCAGACTCATCGCCCATCCGTTCCCCGTATATCCTTCTAATCACATTTAACAATATCAAGCAAGTGTAACATGTTAGGGCCTATCTTTGTTATCTGTACCGACCAATGTTTGAACGAAGGAGGTCTCGCGGACGAAGACGCTGGCACAAGAACGCGTATGCAGCATTATGTCAATCGTAACCCATCATTCTTAGTTTTCTGCAGGGTCTGTGTAATCATCCTTATCAATCAACAGAATTACATACACAGGCATATCAACGAGATCAACTGTTTCAATGACTTACATCCCCATTGAACAGTTCGTTTATTCTTCGTGTCTTCACTAGTGCAAGTCTCCGATAACGGTTTGAAGACGGAAGTCCATCCTCGACGACTGTAGGGCAAATGGACCGAATCTAGAATCAATGTTCGACCAGATGCATACGCCAGAAGTAAGCAGTAGACAACATGGTGAGTTTGGCATCCAAAACCACATGCTCCACTCAAATCGCAGCGCAACTTTTTCGTTGTATAACAATTTGATGGATTCTACAATTAATGAAAAACAACATGGATTGAAGCACAGAATAAAATGATAAAGTAAAATTGCATTGTTGCAAAATGATGACTAAAGAAATTCAATATTGACCAATCAAATTCAAGGTGATCTGGCAACCACAAGTCGGATTTCATTCAGACGATCGCTACCAGATGAATGCGGTCTTGTAGACTTACAAGCAAGCCATGTATGTTAGCTGATTTTGATCAGCAGGTTTGGCAGCGAACTTTATTTCATGTGGTAGCTGACGGTTTGCAGTTCAGGTGACATACCACGCGAAAAGCTCGCGCGATTCCATAAAATGCATCACTGCCATTACATAATCGCGAAATGAAAAGCAGAATGCAACCGATCATCACGTAGCATTTCTCAACGGAAATATTTTCGTATCTTCAGTTTCTGAATAAGTGGAAATCATTTCAAGTCTCATCGAAATTCGTGGCTATATTTCGAGTAACTAACGACACAGTGAATTAATAGTCCGGCAGCCAGAACGAGTGTCTGCAGCATAGAAATTGACAACAATAAAACCTCTAGAATGGAAATTAAGCTTCATGCAATGCACAATGACGGCACATAAATCGCACGCATTTTCACTTAGATGCACCTGCCAACGTCTGTATGATTGGGTTAGAATCAGTCACATGTGTAAATCGAAGCTTTTAATTGGTGGTTCATGCCCCAACTTAGTTCCCCCGGATGTGCCGCGACCTTGAGTCAATTTCCATTCTAGCCAACTTCAGATAAACAGTTTATTTCTATGGTCTGCAGGGAACGAGGCCGACAGTGAGACTTTCATAGAATGATGTGCACCCTATGCCTACTACGAATCTGCACGTCTGCCGAGTTCTAGTGAGTTCCTCTTCTTGTCAGACAAGATCAAAGAAAAAGACATGTAGATCCAATGGGACGCAGATTGCAGTTTTTGACAAATATGAAATTTTCCATGTTTTCTCTGATTTAACGAAAAGCACGAAGCCTAGAGCCATAGTTTTTGACATGGAATTTCTTCAGGTCATTTCCTATGATGTGCATAAGATATTATGAAGCCTCTGATCGGCGATGTATGCGAGAATGTGGTTGAATGTGCACAAAGTTGCTCAAAATGTTTGTGTTTGCCGACATTAAGAGGCTCGCCAAATCTAAATGTGTTTAGCCTTACAGACAAGGCTTCATGAACATGAAAGGCAATGACCTGTAGACATTCCATGCCAAAAATTGTGAATCTGGGCGTAGGACTTTTCGTTTAATCAGAGAAAACATACAAAATTTCATTTTTCCAAAAACTGCAATCTGCGTGCTATTACCATCTACAAATATATGTTTTCAATTCTAGAATCACTAACTTAAACAAAGCGGAAAGTCAGATCTCTACTTCATGGTTGAAACTACCGGCTGTTGTCACCGGCGAAACAACCGGCGGAAAGTCACCAAGTGCTGCTACAAATCTCAGTATAAGGCCTTAGCACAGAAATCATCAAAAATGGTTTGGAGTTTCATTGCTCTTTTGAATCAGTTAATTGAATTGGCATTCGTGAACAATCAGTTGACTGAAAATTGCAATTACAAAGCAATCAATTTAATACCATAGCATCAATCAATTTATATAGTCCTATAGACAGGACACCTCGCAGATGGCCTTGGTATTTGTCGCAATAGTTTTTGAATAAGGAATTAAATCCTGGATATTAGAAGCGTGTGCTTTCTGCTGCCAAAGACAGGCTTCGCTTTTAGTAGTGGACTATTGAGAAACAAAAACCTGATCAGATACTAGAATTCTCTATGTCAGCCTCTTCATGATCCAATGCAACATGCCAGACCAGTCCTTCAGTCGATGTTAAGTAGGCATCAAAATTATCCACTGAGTATCTGAGTGATGTATGCCTAATGTCAGCATAATTGCGGACAAATACCGTAAATAGATCAAACTGAAGTTTATTGCAAAAGGGACATGAGTCGCTAATTGACATACGTAATTAATGAAATCAAGTAATTGATAATTGAAATATCATGCCAGCTATTAAATTAAAAGTCAATTAACTTTCGATAATTCCTACTATAAAATAGTCTTGCATATAAGATGGCAATTACATTGGCATTGATACATTTTCAACGTCAATCATATACGTACCTTTTACGAACAATCAAACTGGTAAGTGATCGAGCGAATTTTGCCTCCGTGACAGTATCAAGGCCATAATTTTATATTTCTAAAATACCGAAAGCATCATATTCTTTGTCGAACATTATAACAGCAAAGTTGGGCCAATCACCTCATTTGATGTAAAAAGATCATTTTAATCATTAAAGCTGGAACGAAATAAAGGCGGGTGTTGTATTGGATTCAGACAGGGATATAGAATGCCCAAAGCTGGAATATCTTCTTAAATGAGTATGTCTTGGTCATTTGCAATGTAACCAACATAATGCGTTGAGCATGAGTCAACAGCATGAGTGACAAACTGATGCTTCATATTAGTATGCCATCATCTAATCACAACGAAAGGCCTAACAGCTGATTCCATATAAATTGCGTTTACTTTTATACAATTCCGCCAAAAGACTGAAGTCCATGGTTGGTTGACTATAGGTCTGTACGACATGTATTGCAGCACACAAATATTCGTCTATAAATCGATGATTTACATGAAAACTTCTAACAAGCTAATCAAAGGAATTTAGAAAACAGATACAAATTATAGTTCAATGAAATTTAGCAGCGAGAGCAAATCACAGAAAGTCATCAGTGGTCACGCGGTCGCAGATTTTCAGAGAACTTGGACGGTGAACCACTCTGCTCGAACATTCAGACTTCGTGCAAGACCTTCAAAAGTACTCTAATCTAACTAAATAATTGTGTGTATCATGGTGATAATGTTTTAGAATAATTGATAGATGATTCGCTGCATAATTATGTGGACTCGTTCCATCACTATGAACTGATGGTCGAGGAACCCTTTTATCACCACTATTCTTTATTAGAACGGAGGAAGTGCTATTGTTCTATTCACTGAAATGATTGTTCGTCATCACTTCTATTATGAAAATTTTGAAATGAAAATCTAAAAAGATTTAAAACTATAAAACAGAAAATATTACATTAACACGTTATTCAGATTCAGGAGTGAAACAAATCTCTTCTCATTAAAACGGTTGAGCTTCAACTAAAAAATAATTTCTCTGCATTATATCTAGACAGTCAATTTGATTGATTTGGTCCCCGTGGCACAGAGGTTTTGCAATCTTTTGCTTGTGTTGTCGAACCCCAAGTCTTGGCGGAGTCGGCTCGATGGGCCTCCTGGTTGAAAGTATCATATAATTCCGCACTTTTCGGGTTTCCCCCACATTTTCTTGTAGAATAAAAACAGGATTGACATCCCCTTGTGTTACACCTCCATCTGTCTTCTCGGTCGCTCAATTTCAAAACCATTGGATGACCATTATCACAGGATCGGCTACTGTGAAGCAAACCACGACTTTGTAGGAATGCAATTGCAGACGGCTTGTCGTGAAGTTCGTGCTCTAAGCGGAAGAGATTCATCCCGACTGACCCGAGTTACTACTATGCATGCAGTCAGCAATGATGGCAATGATCGAGCACAATAGTAGGCCTACTAAGCGACAGCGAATAGCGAATAGGGAATAGCACGGTTGAGATCAGGAATGAATCAGTACAATAGTACTGAAGCCCATCTTGTCAGAAGCTTAACTGTTTTGATTACCGGCTTGTTTTCATTCAAGAAAAAATGTGGGGGGGGAAACCCGAAAAGTGCCCATAATTCCAGCTTAAGTTTGACTGTGTCAGCAAGGTACAAGTTCAGGGGAGACTTCTAACTTGAAAGGCTCAATTGATGAGGAATTTTTCGTATTCATTAGCAGACAAATTGCACTTGATAACTCCAGCAGTCTATGAATAAGAAGCCCAAAACGTCGGCAACGATATGACATGGTAATAAATCTGAATGGTCAACAAAAGCGCATAAATCATTACCTCAGCTCCAACACTTCTCTGTCTAATTTAGTTTCGTCTTTTAGTCTTGAATGAGATGATCATGTAAATCAGGATTACCTGCAGTTTCCTAATTCGCTCTTGAAGAACAGAACTAAGGTAATCCAATTGCTTTTTCCTCCACTGTGCGGCACCATCAACTTTTGATAATTCTTCCACATCGTTGAGCAGCAAAAAGCGCTGGTTTTCAGTATCCCTCCGTAATTTTCGAAGAGTGGCAGCATCATTTGATCCTAACTTCGGTAAAATTGCATTCACTTGAGAATCGATTAGAAATCCCATCTCTCTCACACGCATTTCTGACCGTCTCCTTAGGTATTCGTGCATCGAACCAACAGCGACGTTCCCAACATTTTCTGAAAATAATGAAAGAGAAACATTCTCTTCAGACACTCCATTGAAGTATTTGTATCCTTTAGGATTCTTTCAAAACTTCGGTCAAAATTTAAGAGTTAATCCAAAACTTTCGTTAACTGCAAACGTCACATCTGTGGAGGTCTAACTGTAACTCTTCTTGCCAGAAAATATCAAAGCAAGCACATATAAATCCACTGAGAATGAGACTGACGTTTTCGGTTAATTAACAATTATCTGCGTTTAGTAATTAGGTGAGAAGGGGTGCGGTAAGTGTTGAACCGTCCCATCCAAAGTCATTCATGTAGTGCGTGTACCTTTGTTTAAGAAAATCATATTTAGATTTATCAAATCGTCGTTATTTTTTTCGTCAAATGCAACATTCTAATGCACTAAACACATTTTCGTTTTCATCACCGATCGGAGTCATAAACATATCCAGGATAGAAAATGACCTGTAGATATTCCATGTCACATCACTTTTTTTCGCAAAGTGACTGAAATCAAATGCATATAGAACTTCACGCCAGAGGCATGGTATTTTCTGTTGGATCCGACTTGTTACCACGGCTCTGGCCGGCTCCGGTTCCGAAACCGTAGGAGGTAGCGCAGTCCAATTAGCAATTCGACTGATAGTGTCAGCTTCAGAAGAAACGATAGCGACAAATAGTAGCGCTGTAGTGCAGTTTATAAGTAGCCTATAATGATGCACCAATCTTTCAAGTTCTACGCTTCAGAAAATGACCTGTGAAACGCCCTTGAAAGTTTTGCTTTTGAGATGAAGAATAATCTGCTTTAAATTTAAATTTTCAATTTTAAAAGACCAAACTTAATGAAATGCTTAATACGTACTTTGCTGCAGTTTAATTGCATCACTTTCCATAGCATTGAATTTGACTGTTGTAGCTTTTTGTCGATCCTCACATTTTGCCAGTGAAATTTGCAATTTCATAACCAAATTAGTAAGAGTTTCTCGAATATCTCTGAAAAAAGGGAGAATTGGTTTGACTTGAATTGTAGAAATATCATCTAGGACGCTTTGTTTCCATTCCAGAGAGCAATTATATTTCTAGATGCTTGTAATCTCTCCTTGCGACGGCTGTTATCAAACTTGCACATGAGTCTGAATTTTCTAGCCCGCTCAGAAGAGGATGTGGCCGCTACCGGCCGATTTATCGGGGATTTCAGCCGCTAATTTCGCCCGTCCCATTGTGAAAACAGTTGCGATATATGAGATACATTGATAATTCATTCGTGGTCGATTTTTACTGAATGGGCATATTATATCCTCCTTAGTCCTTTATTCTGTTATACAATGAACGTTCTTTGTCGATATGTGTATCATTGTTGACTACAGCGTTTGTGATTAATGAATGTGACAATTTAATTAGATGGTGCATAGTGTGATAGTATCTACACAGCCCGTTTACTTTCATTATCAATCCCGTCCATCAGGCGATTAGTAGCCGAGATGAGACGCAAATGTGCCTTTCTAATAATTTGTAAGTGTTATGAAAAATGCGCTTCGATATCTGTATACGACGATGACGCGAAGACAATGCGATCACGTAGCCTACGATTGGCACAGACATAGAGGAAACCGACAAAAGAGTGATGATCAAAAATGCAAAAGCGTCAAAAACCACAGACGGACAGCAGGAGCCAAAGGTGAACACAGCGAGGCGAACCAGACAACAACAATTAAGATGATATCAAAGACCACCGAATAGGATGCTCAAGACGCCGATGTCACCGGATACACAAAAATGCAGAGGACACTGCGGAGCGAAAGACGGACACACACAAAAAGCAGAAGACACTGCGGAGCGCACGACGGACACACACAAAAGGCAGAGGACACTGCGGAGCGCACGACGGACACACACAAAAATGCAGAAGAGACTGTATACATGGATCTACATAAACAAATGGGATTTTGTGATGTTTGACGCTCCATAACACGACTGGATCATGAGTGTATGAAACTTGGAAGTGTACATACTTCCGTTTCATACACTCAATAACGTAATGATCCAGGTTTCATTTAAAAAGTCAAAATGAGATTTGCTGTTTTTATAATTATTATAGCATTTTCAGGGGAGAAATCTGCCCCGGCAGGCAGAATACGACATTCCTCGTAACCGTCAGCTTGCCCAAATTGCTGTTAGAGATGATGATAACGTCATGACAACCAATGTTATTGTTGCAGGTAAGCAAACAGTCTCTCATCATCACAAAATGAACAAAAGCAACATTTACCTAAATCGGTGTCCGACCACAGTTGAAATTCCCATCAACAAGCAGCTATTGTCTATTGGAATCCCACTAACTTGCGCAAAGCGTTAAGTCGGAATTACATCTGTCGGTTGAACTGTACCATATTGTGAAAAAGTTTGGAAACACCTTCATGTAAACTTGCGTTTTTCGATATTCTCTGAAAATACCTCATAGAATCTGTCTAATGTAAGTTCACTGGTAATGTATTTTTCTAAAATGATTTCTGAATATGTTGCAATCTGTACAACTCTTTCAAGTGTTAATGATTCAATATTTTGTATGCCTTCCATTATTTTTTAAGCAGGCAGAAATACGACATGGCATTGATTCGATCAAAGCTCGACAGTAGTCAGAATCAGTGTCTTCAAACCATGCACGTCTAACGCTATCAACAAGCTCAATGCGATGAGCAACTTTTCTTCGCGATACAACTCTTCAGTTTAATCCAACAATGTTCAATCGGATTAAGATCCGGTGAGTTTCCAAGCCATTATTCTAACAAATGAAAATTTGAGGAAGCAATCCAATCACGAACAAGTTTAGCGGAGTGGCAGGGAGCGCCGTCTGGTTGAAGAATACTTGTATTTCTAATGGACATGAAGTAGGGGACTTTTTCATGTATAATTTTAAGATAGTCGGAATCTTCGCTCGTTTTGCCTTTCGGAACAGGACGGCGCTCCCTACCACTCCGCTAAACTTGTTCGTGATTGGATTGCTTCCTCAAATTTTCAATTGTTAGAAAAATGGCTTGGAAACTCACCGGATCTTAATCCGATTGAACATTGTTGGATTAAACTGAAGAGTTGTATCGCGAAGAAAAGTTGCTCATCGCATTGAGCTTGTTGATAGCGTTAGACGTGTATGGTGTGAAGAAATTGATTCTGACTACTGTCGAGCTTTGATCGAATCAATGCCATGTCGTATTTCTGCCTGCTTAAAAAATAAAGGAAGGCATACAAAATATTGAATCATGAACACTTGAAACAGCTGTACAGATTGCAACATATTCAGAAATCATTTTAGAAAAATACATTACCAGTGAACTTACATTAGACAGATTCTATGAGGTATTTTCAGAGAATATCGATAAAAGCAAGTTTACATGAAGGTGTTTCCAAACGTTTTTACAGTATAGCATACCGAAAAATGGAACTCTGATTGAATAGATATTAAACGGATTCATGGCAGGTCATGATTAATGCTGATCTGACGAGCTGAAATAGCGTGCTAGAAACTAAAGTAATAACCGTGAATTACATCCAACACGCGGATGCTGCGGAAGCCGTATTATTGGAATACAATAGAAGTAGGAAGTCGAAATGAAGTTGAAATAAGAATTGTCTAAGTCACATTCAACATCTGCTACTTAATTCACAAATTCAATAAACAAAACGTGATGTACATAAAAGAAATTCTGTGAATATCATTTTGTGATCAGGAGAGACTGTTTGTTTATCTACGACAATAATATCGGTTGTCATCGGTTGGCGTTTTCATCTTCTTTAACAGCAATTCGGTCAAGCTACCGGTTACGAAGAATGTTGTTTTTCTGCCTGCTGATGCAGATTTCTGCCCTAAAAGTGAAATCATAATCATAAAAATGACAAATCTCATTTTGAGTTCTTAAATGAATGCTGGATCATTTCGTTATTGAATGTATGAAACTCGGAAGTACATGGATCTACATAAACAAATGGGATTTTGTGATGTTTGATGCTCCGTAACTCGCAAGACGACTGGAATCACAACTTAAGAAAATTGTCATACTTAAAAACATTGTAAGAAGCTTGTGTGCGAATTTAGGAGAAAATGTCGGTAGCTCTCACATTATTAATGCATTGTTCTAAAAGCAGGAGATTGATGACTTCCTGAAATGCGGGCGCTTACCTATGCAAAGGTTTCGTGACCACTGCATGGTACAAAATAGTGACACACTGCATGGTACAAAATAGTGACAGTAGCTCTTATTGTGAGCTGCATGGCAATGACAATAGCACTCATTGTGTATTAATTGTGTTTCTGCTATGTGATTGCGGGCACGCGTGAATAAAGGAACTCGCTACTCCGTCATTGTAATATTTATAAATCTGTGCTTTTATGCCGCAATTTTCATTGACTTGTTTATTAGAGAGCTTATTCATGGACTTCTAAATAGTAGCTACTGGACATGAAACTTGTCGAGTGAAAGCGTTGTGTCTTGCAATTGGAGGCCAGTGAACGCGCAAATGAAAACATTGTACTTAGTCTAATGAACAATGCAAGCAGGCGTGAGCTTTGCAGCCGTCGACGTGTTATTGATCTACGACCAACCTTGATTGTGAAGTCAATTTATGATGCAGCGCGTGGGAAGCACGTTGTTCTCCTTCTGATCGTTATGCCGAATAAGTGCGCCGCTGTCGGATGTACATCTGGATACTCAAACCACACAACTGCACCACATGTAACGTTTCATCGATTTCCTCTCAAAAATCAGGATTTACTTCGAGTTTGGATTAATCGAATACCTCGAAAAGACTTCACACCAACTCAAAACAGTCGCTTGTGCTCCCTACATTTCGTGGAAACCGATTTCTCAACCAGCAGCGTTGACATTAATGTAACGCGGAAGCGTAAACGTGGTGATCAGTCACTATAACGAAGAGTTTTAAAATCCGACGCCATTCCATCTCTTTTTCCTAACCTTCCTGTGCGTTTTTCATCGACTCCAGTGTCTCGCCGAAGTGAAAAGGCAACGTCGAGTTCTCGTATCCAAACCCAAAATGAAAACTTTGCAGATCTTGCTGAGCAAATGCTCTCCGAAGATACAGTATCTTCGATCGAAGAATTGCACAGCGGCTTAACTTCAGAAGCAGCGAAGCCGACAGGATTTCATTTGTTTTTTAATAATGGAGTATTGATCATTGGGCTAATTGACTCTTCGCATGTCCCGTTGTATAAAGTCTCAATCGTCGTCGATCGTGAAATGTGTGCTCGTGCCTACTTGAAAAATGTTCTTCTTGTGTCTTCGCAGTATAATCATATAATTCCTGAAAAAGTAACAGCTGTTTCTCAAATAAGCAATCTGATGTCATTTTTAAAATCTATTAGTGAAGACTACGTCCCTAATCGCTCCATTCAAGTGTGCATAGATTATCTCGAGGATGCATTAGAAATGTACGATGATGTTCAGGAATCATCTCGATTGAGATTTCTGATTGAACAATTGAAATTGTCGACAACTTCCAAACATGGGCGACGGTATACTCCCGAAATTATCGTTTTTTCTTACGTGTTGTATTCTGTAAGCTCATCTGCCTATGTTCAAATGTAACAGTAATGTTTTATACTTGCCATCTGTGAGAACATTGCAAAAGATCACGAAAATGACGAGTTCTAATGATAAACTCGATGATAATGAGTATTTGAAACTTCGAATATCGAAATTAAATGATTTCGATAAATCTGTAATTTTGGTGATTGATGAGATTTACGTTGCAAGACGGCCAGAGTTTACTGGTGGTCGTATTAGTGGTTTGACTGGTGATTGTGATATAGCGAGGACAGCTCTGTGTTTTATGATAAAATCGTTGAGTTCGAAATATCGAGATATTGTTGGTATCTTCCCGATAAAATCCTTGACTGCTGATAAACTTTTTGAATGCTACAAGCATATAATGAGCATTCTACATAACATAGGATTTCTTGTAAGAGCCATTTTAGTGGACAACAGCCATCCCAATCGTAAATTTTTTATTTCCCATCTCTGTGGTGGAACTCTTAAACCATCTGTTGTGAATTTCTGGACTAATGAAGAAATGTTTCTGATTTTCGATCCGACACATAATGTCAAGAATATTTATAATAACTTTCAAAAACGTCGAATTTTCCAATGTCCCTCCATGCCACGATATTTCGATGGTGCAACTGCCAAGTTTTCTGATCTTGAGTTTGTTTTTGAAATTGAAAGTGATAAACCCTTACGACTGGGTCATAAATTGACTAAAGCCGTTTTAATGCCCAAAAGTATCGAAAAAATATCGGTAAAATTGTCATCTGCCGTTTTACATGAGTCGACGATTAATGCTTTGTATCACTATGGTCGCCATGAGACCGCTTCTGTTTTGGGATTGTTTCCGAAAGTATGGAAAGTGTTAAATGTTAAAACCACTTCTATAGGCCATCATAAGCGTGACATAGCTCGCGATAGTGTGTCTTCTATTAACGACTGGAAACTCTGTTTTAGAAGAGTTTGCTGACTTCCTTGAACGGTGGGAACAAAGTAATGGACAAGGGATGACATCGGAAACTTTTCTTGCGAATATTCTGACATGTCGCGCATTACCGGAATTTGCTAGCTTTCTGATGCAGTCATGTGGTTTCAAATACGTTTTGTTGGGCAACAATCCGACTGCTTGGAAGGAAGATTTGGATGGATTCGCCAACTTAGTGGTGCTAATTATTATATTTCTGTACGTCAACTTTTAGAAAGCTGTAATAAGATCAAAACCATATCGCTGATGAAGTTCTCTCATATTGATGTGAAGACGTTGTCCTGCATAGCTTCACAAAATTCAGATTGTGTGAATAGTGCTTGTGCTATTGAAATTTATACCTGTCTATCAACGTTTCGTGATCCTGATGATAGTGATTTGGCAGTGATTTATTATGTGGCTGGAGCTTGTGCCCGATCTGTCTCTCGTATCCATAGATGTATATATTGCAAGGATAGTTTAGTTGAAGAAAAGACCCCCTTTGAATTTGAAATGGAAGAATCACCAGAGGCTTCGAAATTTCTGAGAGAAATTGACCGAGGTGGATTGTTAGAACCACGTGATCACACTTTTCAGTTGTGTATTTTTGCATGGAAAGTTTTTTCAGACATCACATCATCGCCTTCTCTATTAAGTCAGCTTTTATCGGCTCCTAATCAAACTTTGGTTTTTACCAGCGTCGTCGAAAACGTAATCAATGATAATTTTGACATTTTTATAGGTAATACTCATTGTGCAAGTGGTCATGACCTCATTTTTTCTCTCAGTAAGAGTTTTTTCAACTGTATGGCTAAAATGTTTGTTAGAAATTTATCTGATTCTTCCAGAGACAACAAATCTATAGAAAGGAAAAAGAAAAAATTGAATAGTAAATCCTGTCTTTGAGTAAATTTGCATATTTATTTGAACTCCTCTCATACAGTCATGTGTAATAAAATAGCTACTGAGAATATTGCTTTATTGAATTGTGTTCAAATAGTACGAATGAATATATGAATATGCTAGCTTATGTAATCGAAAAATGAATTGATTTGTTGATAGTGAATGCCTATAAACCATGAGACAACAAAAATAAAGCCAGAATTTCTGTCAGCCATTGGCCTCCAGATGTAAAGAGGAAAATTAGTTTCATGTCCAGGTGCCATATATATCTAGAAGTCCATGGCTTATTTATCATAAATGGCTTGCTGATTTATTACAATACAAACAGTCAGTGCGGAAACGAATTATCGTTACCCACTATGTCATACATTGACACCGTCATTTCCATAGAAAAATTGTCATAGGCTTAAGCTTATCAAATGGCAACTGATGCTAAAAACTGAATTCCTGTCCATGCAAACTGTCACACAAATGGGTTGTCATACATGGATTGAAGCAAAACTCAAACAACTGTGCTTTGCGCACCACATGTTTAGGGTTAGGGACTAATAAGTCTAACAATTGATCGAGATCTGTTTGACACAAACAACTCACTACTATCTTACACTGCTTCTGTGCCGTCGCCCTAGAAAGTCAGATAGCACTTCATTGCTTTGCAAAGTTTTCATGATGATTAAGCCTTCTATTAAGCTAACAGGTCTTATTTGGAAGAAGTCATTGATCATAACATAGCCCTAGGGCGACCGTGCAGAAACACTGTTAGGGTAACAACTCTCTAACGGTATAATTTACCCATCGAAATTTACTTGTCACTCAGCGATTGCCCTTCGCTTCTGCGATTAATAATTAAGTGAGAAGACAAATTAACAATCTTTTTTAAAATTAAATTAATATTACACTACTTATAAAAATGACAGTGGTCTCTAAATTCCATTCATTGATAATAGAAAGCAAAATCTACGAATGTGTAAGCCTCCAGGGCAAATATTTAATTACACTCAGTATCTTCCATCTTATTTTATCCTCAATGCTGTATGACCTTCAGTCAGGTCATCCGTGAGTCAGGTGTTGGTGAAGATACGAAGTGGATGAGGTGTATGTTCCCTAATTCTGAAGTGAATTGTTCGTGTTATTTGACAAATGTATTTTTTGAGACACAAAGTACAAGTAAGTTCGTTGACACAGTTAACTTAGTGTAACATCGTGCTGCGTCCGCAATTTCACATGTCCAATAGTCTACATGTAGTTTGCATGCGGGAGGTTTTCTTTTCTACCTCCACTGGGTGTGAAGAGGCCTTTCGGAAAATAATTCTCATCTTCTCTTTCACTTCACAATGATGCGCTGAACTTTCTCTTGTGTCGTTCATCGATAGATGGAACTTTGATAGTAAATGGCTTCTTACTGCTCTCTTCCTTTGTAAATGGTTGAGAATCACAGTTGAAATGGCTTTCAATCCATCTCTTTAGAAAATCATTTGCCCTGAAACTCGTTCACAGACGGGATATACGAGTATATGAAGCCAATTGTGATGCTGAGGAATTTCGGGTAGCTCTCCAGTCTTCACCGATGAGTAGGGTGTGTTTTTAGCTTGCAGCATCGGGAGCTGAGAGCGACAAACTTGCGTTCTGGAATGGTTTGACGTATAAAGAAAAAGTAAATTCTTTCTGGTTCTCAAACTATCGAACTGTAGAATCCAATCATGAGAGGCATCACTTTGCTGATTCCTCCAGGGATACAGTCATACTTGATTAGCTATATCATGTACTTCTGCGAAATAGATGATGAAAGCGTCATCAACATATCCAAGGGAATATGTCGGTGTTTGCGGTAGGCTCAGTTTCCACATAATGCATGAAGGAAGATGAACGCCAGTGCTGAGGCTGCGGTGTTACCCATAGACAGGGATATCAAAAAATAATTGCAATTGATGTAATGAATTTTCATTGCTACAGGAAGTAATCAATTAATTGCAAATGCCATTTGAATATACTTATGCTTGACTTTGATTCTTTTACTTTGATATTTCACATTGACGAAGTTAGGCTCCATAGGTCTGCATATTTTGCAAGTCGCATAATAACCTATTATCAATTTGGATAGTGACTTGAATAGATCCATAACAAGAAATACATAATTATATTCTTAAGTTTGATGTAAATTTTGATAAATTTTATCACATACTTAAGTTCATGCATTATAAGTACAGTGATAACCAATTATTGAAGCACGTGAATGAAGTGCGCCTAGATAGCTTTAAAAGTTGCCGAAAAGGTGCTGAAATGTGTCGATAGTAAATAGGCTATGCACCAAGTAGCTGCTGATTTGAATCCGGAAAGCTATTAGTTTGATATGTTTAGCAAGCTTAAGATATAAATAAATCATCGGTGAAAGTGAAGTGTTTGGCGTACGATGGCGAGCAGCATAGAAATTAACAATACCATAGAAAGTCCTAAAATGGAAATTGCATGAAAATTATGGCACACGCCGGGGGAACTTAGTTGGGGCAAAATGTAACTTGTGCGATCTGCCTTCCATGTTTTTTGATTGGCAATTATATTTATCAGGCTAATTCTTGATCTGCATTGTTGGCCCTTGTCCAAAGACCATGTACTCAAAAGCAATAGTGAATTTACAAAATGCTGCGCCGACAGGATGACAAAGAAGGAAATCCTTTTAAACGTTCTGTATGGTCATCATTTTGAAATATCGCTCCGATAATCTATCAATAGTATAATCAGACTCTTATGCAACTTGTAATGTCGATTTACAGAACATGCATAACTCCAGCTTGAAATCAGAGGCCAAGAAATCTTAGAGTATTCATTTTACTTTAAAGGGTTCCCCTGTTCACTAAATTTGAATAATTTTCAAAATCTCAGCATGCATTCGAATATCAGTCTCCAAAATATCACATGTGTCATTCAATGATTAATTGAAAAGTTCCAGCGACATTTCATTTATTTTTGAAATGATTGTCTGTAAAGAAACTTTCAGTGTGTTTATTCCAGAAAAGCGCCACGTTTCTTAGCCGCTTGAAGAAGAAATTATCCAATAATTAGACTTTCCATCGGTGAATTCTTCAGATGTTCTTAAAAATCAGTACACCGACTACTTTCAATTATGACTTTGTGAACCACTTTTTAATTCTCATTCCAATATTGAAACATTGGAAACTAGTTGTCAGTGACTGCTACAAATAGACACACTATATTAATCCATGGAATAGTAGGCTATTTCACATGAAACAATGCCGCCATCTCACTTGCAATTCTCTTCATGAAAATCCTGTAATTAGGTGTCAACAACTTCCACAACCAACTTGGCAAATAATTTCACTATGATACAATGTTTTAGATCGAATCTGATCTACAAACCATAGATTTTTCCATGTGCCATCATTGTACATAGACAAGATATCAAACTTCCATTCTAGTGTACTATTATCTACTTCTATGGCGAGCAGTGATGGCGGTGCAAGTAAAGCAGTCAATGAAATACCTTCCACATTACTAATCAATTAATTAATCAATTAATTGCAATTCATCGATGACACCAATCAATCAATGGAAATTAATGATAACCAAACTGCGGTCAGTCCCTCTAGCCCATCAATTTTATATTTGCGAATTCATCCTAGATTTCTTTAATTAGTACATTGCGAACATAGAAAAATGCATTATACAATGTACTAATCCTTCCATGTAACGATTAGCAAAGCTATCTGATCTTAGTTTAGAAATGTTAAACCGTCATTTCTATGGGATTACGTAGATATGAAGTCCTCTGTAGTAAGCCAATTTTACCAGGGACATCTATGATATAATAAGGGACGTTCAACTCCCACACCATGCACGGGACTGGAGGCCATTGACTTTGGCAGATTTGATTAATGACGATAGGGTGTATCTGGATAAAACCGTGGAACAAGTGGTAAACAGTTCACTTCCTAATTGTAATTCAGAATTTAGCTGAATTGATTGCTGTACATACTAATACGCCCGGCCCAGTCTTGCAGAGAAATTGTCGGAAGAATCTGTGCAGTGCACATGTACACATACAAGATGTAATCATCGATGGTCAATTTCAAATAAATTGACTTTCTATTTTCATTGATTTTCTCATTGTCTTATCTAAAACCTCCTCCTGTATAACAATTTGGACCACTGGTGGACTTTATTCGAGAATTCAAGAGCAATGAAGCGACATAACATGTGTGATTTATTTCTGGCCTTGAATTACTCAACTTTCATTAAACGAAAATTGATGGCTATTTTTATCACAGTGATGAGAGAATGTTTTTATATTCAATGGTGAAATTTATCCGGATTTCATAATCACTGACATCATAATCACATTTTTTCTGTTCGTTGGAGTATTGATGATAATTTGAAGGCTTCACGGGTGATGCTCTATAATCACGAGATGTCTAATAAGAGATAAAAATATATTGACATCGGCAACCACTCATTATGAGGAAGCACACTTGGGAAGACAGCACTTTTCCACCAAAATCTTGATAAAGGATTCTGAAGGAAGAAATGGATATTCATACGATTCTTGCTTTACTTTTACCATATTCATTAGTTATACCAATCAAACTATCAATTTTTGACATTTCAATTTGTTTTGTGTTCGTTTCTGACTACATCATCGGCAGATTTTCTTAAGATTTTAATCATGTCTTTTACTTGTATGACAATGAATCAGGCATGGGACATATTGCTGCAGTAATTGTAGTAGCAAGTAAAATCATCACTGATCAGTTATCACTTAGTCCATGACTGCTTTGAGCAAAGGAAACAGATTATCAAAAATTTTCCAGATAGAGTCCACAATTCTACGAAAAAACACTGCTGAATCAATTTTCGCAAAGCAAGTATAAAATGTACAGAATCCACACCAATAGCCATTGATGCTACATGCCGTAGGTGAACGATTTCAATCACTAGCAGTTGACATTGCAGCTGTTATTGAAAGTTGCTCATTCTTGTGGGAGTTTTTTAATTCTTTAATATCATCTTGATTGGGTCCAGAATCTTCCTTCAACAGATTCCCTGTTTGAATGAGCGTATTAGAGTACTGGATAATTGTTTCCAACTGTTTTATCCAGATGTGCAAAAACAACCATCATTAATCAAATCTGCCTAAGTCACTGGCCTCCAGTCCAGTACATGTATTGGGAGTTGAACGTCCCTTAGATATCTTATATCAATCATAGATGTCCCTGATTTTACTCACTTAGAGGGTCGGATGCATAGAAGTGGATAATAGTATAATGCTAATTGAATTTTTCAAAACCCCTGCCCATACTCCTTTCACCTGTCAGTACGATTTGGCATCTGATGTAATTATCTTCTTTTTCTACTAATAACATGTTTAGGTAGGTCGAGAACACTGAGTTGCAGTGGATTTGTATAAGTTTTTCTATGACAATTTCTAGCAAGAAGAGGATTGAACTCGGCAGACGCGCAGATTCGTAGCAGCCATAGGATGCACATTATTCTGTGAAAGTCTCATTTTTCACTCCCTTCAGAAACTCGCTCTGGCTGCAGAACTAATGTCTCTATCTATTTTTGTCTTTTTCATTTTCACTGCAGCAACCGAAAACTACAGCCACATCCTGCACCATTATACTGAAATTATCTTCGATAAACTTATGGTAAGCAAATTAAGATAAAACACTAAAAGGTGCAGCACGGTAGACCTGTGTGATGTCACAAGCTTGTTGAAAATATATAATTTGCATGACGATGAATTGCATTTATAAATGACATCAAAAAGTTATGACTAGAAATTTAGACCAAAAGTTTATCGGCTTGTGGTCTCACCGGTTGGTATTAACAATATTTCAACCAATTATGTATGGCAAAGAAAAGTATCCTTAGAAGTCATTGGATTAGCAGGACTATGCTCCTAAGTAGATATAGCTAGCATAGAGTAAGTGATAGAGATGCTAAGTCTCTGCTAGTTATCGCTCTTTCTCAAACAAATGAGCCATCTCGTGTCGACGAACGACACCAGTTACAAGAAAATGACATTCTCATAAGAAAATATTTAACTCATGATGTTCCCATAATGTTTTGCTGAGAACATAATGATTGGTAATAAGGACATTCATGAAGATAATATCACAAAATGATTCATGTTGACAAGAATGACATACACTCGTATGCCTTTTTATTACTAAATATATGAAAAAGCATTACATTTTGCATTAATTTTGAAAGGCTGGGTAGAATCCCGATTTAGCTTGTTTTCTTTTTATGAGGCATTTTTATAATCCTGAGTTACTTTTGTATAGCGTGTAGCTTTGTGAAAGGCTTGAAAATAGATCTGGTCTAATTTTTCTATGAACAGGAATAATTTGCTTACATTCAATCGTATGAGTGATTTATGAATCAGAGGGATCAACAACAGGAATCATTAATATCAAACGTAAGCAATGATTCACATGGGATATTGATTATGATACCTAAAATATTTGTACATGCCCACTTCTACTACTTGGGAATTATTCACTTTTTAATTTCAATTTACGTAGGTGAATACTTGAAATAATTAGTAGCTCAATTACAAATGTAAAATTGCATGAAATTCAATCAGTCAGTCGTTGTCGCGCAATATCTATGTATCGTACCTAAACTAGCCTGCATTTCCACATGAAAAGTCTGAACTATTTCATTTAGGTGTGACTTAATAATAGCGGTTCGCTAGGTGCATAACGATCTCGACTATGATGAGTGAAACGCAGATGAGAGATTCTCAGTGCCATTAAAAAATACAGAAGGGTAGCCTATATGAGATCCGTGACTGATTATGCTTACCAATCAGTAGTGAGGAAACAGCGATACCTGGGAAAATGATGCTTCTACCAGGAGAAGACCAAGAAAATGAAGTTCGACATTCTGTCGACAATGCATTTGGTAATCTATTGGGGTCTACTAGATTAATATTAATGGTTCGTGGGTTTCGCTCAGAAAACATTCCGGGATACTGAGTCAGTCAAAAGCTATTTACACTATCACAGCATGAAATTAATACAGTTTCCGGTTTATTGTGAGTGATAACTCACCATTAGAATAGCTGAAATTGATAAAGTAATTGATTACTTCAGAAAACAGTAAGAGAAATCGATCCCGAGAATTTCGCACAAACTTTGCTATTCAAAAGTACAATGTCGATTGATAAAGGATATCTAGTCCAACAAAACTCGAACTTCGAAAGTCATATTTGGCTCTATTGCAATATATCAAAGTTTCATGCATAACATCTATCAAGGAGAATAGTTTCTTACCGCACACCAACTTCACGTTTTCAAGTGCTGTTGTACTATAAATTCTACTTCTCGATACTACTCATATAATATTAACATAATATATTGAAAAAATGTGCAAAATTAAAATTGGCCAATTTATGCCACCTTAACTATCGGTTACCTGATCAAATTTCTTCTACAAGTAATTGAGCATGTTTCTGAGTTTCAGTATCAATTTGGAGTCAAAACTGGCATGCAGAAAAGAGCTAGCCCAGCTTGAAAACAGCCATTTTTGGCATTTTTTGAAAAAACACGATTTTTGAATGCCTTGTGTAGCTCTCTGTATTCTGGTTACCGCTTCAGATCACAGATGTAAAACACACTGATATACAGCAACACAAATGTCATGGTTATTACGGGTAACAAGAATACAGAAAGTTGTGAGATAAGTTTAAAGTTTTTGTGTTTTTTCGTGGACCCTATTTTTTTACCATCTATGGAGCCATGTAGCTCCGTTCTGCATGCCAGTTACCCTTTGAAATTCATGCAGGAATTCCTTAATACCAAACTAATGCTGCATGCAAAGTTTGGTTGAGCAACGAATATACAGAAAAAAGTTACAGCGGCGTAAAAATTCAAATTCTGAGAATTTCAAAAATTTGGAAAAAAATTAAATTTCTAAAAATTGCTCTAGATCCCGCTATATTCAAAATTGGAAGCTAATATTTCGGATTTGGTGTGTTCTATGGTTTAGCAAACATATATCCGAAAATCAGCAAAATCTGAGACTTAGTGCCACATGCCATTGGTTGAATCGTCGTGGAATGACCCAGTAGCTTTTTCATACTTCCGAATTTATTTTTCTGGCATTTAGTTATTGAGACTTTCTTAGTCTCGCCACATTGCCCCAGAGCACTGCCACGCAATGTCCTCAATACTATTTCAGTATTCGTAATAGAAACCCATTATTTATCATGACGAGATATTGAACTGTGATTGTATAAATGTCTAATTTATTAATGAGATTTTCATGAGAAGCTCATGAAATTAGATGAGATTTTTCATGCGAAAGCGTTCGAAATCCGCATGAAATTTCATGAGATACATGAGAAAAATTGTCATAAAAAATCATGAGGAAGTTTCGTGAGGGTTTGGGAATTTGGAGCGTTTCCAAATGTTTACAAGAGGATTTTGCTCTCTTATCATGGGAGATCGCTGGTTTTATAGTCCTGAGTATGTGCTGGAACATTTTCCCAAGAATGGTCTTACAATCTATTTGCGAATTTTTCGAGATAATTCCGGTATGAAAGATGGCGATACTCAATTACTCACCTGATTTCTTTTGTAATCGATATGACCTCATCACTTTGTATCCGCACAATCTTCATATCACTGGTCAGCTTCGTCAGTCGCACATCAATATGTCGCTGGATTTCATCTCGACTGCTCAGCCAATTATCAGGAGTGGTTATGTGTAGATACTGCTTATATGTGGCTATATGTAGAGATGTGTAGAGATTACATATGTAGAGAAGTAAAATGAAGCATCCAATAATTAGTATGAGCCGACGCCATTTCATTGTCCTGACGCCGACAATGCCACTGCCGGTGTGCATGACACCGTTGGGCAAACTTCAATGAGAACGCTGACAAAAAAGAAAAAATGTAAGTGAATGCAATTAAAAAGAATCAGGGCGACAATGTATCAACTTCATACACATTATCTTATACTTTCTCATGCAGTAAACTTATATACTTACTCAGAGATTCCCAGGGTCAGCTGGCAGATGAACCATTCAGAATAAAAGGCTCATATCTAATGTTGGAGCTCTAGAGGAGAAAATAACAAAAGCTTTACCCCGTAAACAACACAGCTCCTATCTATTCAACCGTTCCTGTGCTGAGTACCATTATTCAATGTATAGTAAAGGACCGAAAGACATGTAGGCAAAATACCTTTCTCTTGTGTTATTTTGAAGACTGTGATAAATGATGACTTAATGACCACCTTCAAATTCAAACCTGAATCAATTTTCAGCCGCTTGTTCAACGATGTATGAATATGAGAAGCATATCTGCATGAATATGTCTACTGTATTCCTTTAAATAGACTCAGCGGCGTCTATTCGAGGCGAGAGAGAAATATCAGTACTGATACCTAAGAGCATTTTGAATTTTTGGTTAATGTATGTTAGTAAAAAGCCTGAGCGACACTGAATCAGGATCAGGACAACACGTAACTTCCACGACAGATTTCGTAATGTCTTTATTACAGAATTATCCTATTGAATTTGTTACCTCCAACCTGCGTCGTAATTTTTCTATATTAACATAGAGAAAGCGAATAAATATTCCTCTTCACTTCTAATGCGCAACATGACCATATCGTCAGAAATACACCACTCGAAGTGAATACATTGATTAACTGTAATCAATATATGTATTATATTTTCAATAATAAGCACGTTGACTAATTGTAAAACTGTTGAATATGCTTGTGTAAAGCTTGTAATGTTTGACTGATAAGATTTGCTCAATGGCAACTTGTGATATACTCGTCAACATTTCTCCCAAACACTGATAAGCTTTGTACCAATATTTGTTGGAAATAAAATGTAGAAATTACTTTCACTGATATGTTCAATAACATAATCTCTGGAATGGAATAAAATCGAATGGCTTTGAATACGAAAGCTGTTTCAGTTTTTATCAAATATGCAAAGTCAGGCAAGGAGACAAGTCATGCTAACGAGTTCATGGCGCCGATGGAATAGCCCTATTCATGATCATTACTTAGTTTGGATAAAAATATAATCAAATCCCGACTCCATAGATAACGACGTGAATGTCGAAAGGCATGATTTTCAATCACTAGATAAAGAGTGGTAATGTTATGAGAAATTCTGGTGAAAGTTCAAGCGAATGATGGACAAACTCCTCTTCACGTGCTACAGAGTCAATGATGATCGATTGTTGAAATTTCACACTTAAATGGAAAAAACGAAACATCAAGAAATTGATCATATTTCATTTAATAATGCTGATGTTTTACAAGACGATAAACTACTGCCAAGGCAAACCTGTATCGGAAAACGATCATTTCAATTTCAAAGTGAAATTACTTTTATTAATTATTGTCATTTATTACTATTTACAAGACCACTGAAATAGCTCAGGTCTGAGGACATCTTTAAATTGGGCATCAGGTCTGACATGCCCCGGCGAACTCTGCATCTTTAGGACATTACTTTATCCATTGTTCAATACGATTATGCAATGTTCATTACTTTAATTATGTGAAAGTCGTCTACATGCCAGCCACTGAATCAATTTGTAATACGCATGATCGATTAAATTACACGTAGATGATCCGAAAGTCAATTGTAATGCACATGTATTCCTGGTTCTTGAGATCTTACTATATAAATGAGTAGAAGTAAAGTATGTGTGGATAACTGCAGCAGAGTTATTAATTTGTGCATCAATCTCTCCATTATATTATGATCTTGCACACATGATTCAGCTATTTGTGATATAACTAGACATGGAATGGGTTAATGAATCAGAACATATATTGTCATATATTATATGTACTTTATATTGCACATGCATTAACGTGAACATCAGAATCATGTCATCAGATCATCAGAATCATATCAAAGAAAATACTCCTGAAATCCTCAAAAAATCGCCATGAATGAAATTATTCACACCCTGCCAGTATTTGCTGTGCCCCTGAATACGAACATCCAAACCTCATTATTTAGTCAATGTGATCATTACGCTACCTTCCGATTCCCGGAATTCAGTAAGAGAATGCAAGATTCAATTTATGAAACTCAGACTTCCTTTTGAAGTCCCCGGAAGTGTGTGAATATGCCGGAAATTGCAAACAATAAAACTACTGCTCATCAAAAATTGCAGAAACAACTTCCCTTGTTGAAAACATGACAGCAGATGTCCTTTGACTCTTCTAGATTTCAAGGAAATGTGTCACTTGAACTGTCATGGTCGGCAGGCTTCAACCTACTCTAGATGAGTGGAATTCAAAATATTGGTCAGTAGGCTATTCTTTTATCCACTGAAACCTACTTGAAACATTTCAAATAGAGCTTGAATGGAAAACAGCATTATGTAATAAAAAAATATGTGCAGAAGTTGCAACAATCTTTTCGACCAATGTAAGAAGAGCATAAGAAACGTTAATAAATCTTTCTAAATTCCATATTACATGTCATTTTGCTTCTTCTCAATGTAATTCAGAAATTTAGGTTGCATCCAAATAATGAATGTGCCTCTTTCAACAGTAAAAACGGAAGAAATTGACACCAGAAAAGAAATAGAGTCTAATAAGATTTTGACTCTTGCAATTGTCAATAACAACATTTTCAATTCTGAAATGATAACAAGAAATTTATTAGTCAACGAATTGACAATATATTATCCCCTAAATCTGTGACGGCAATCTCCCATGATTTGAAAAATGTCGCAGGGAGGGCAAGATAAATTTTCATGAAAATATTCGTATACTGACATTGGTTATTGGATCCAGTGGGTAATATCTGAGTTCATAGAAAACCTATCATATTGTCATCAAAGTCATGCCTTCTATAGGGCGCTTCTTATAAAGTATTAAGCTTTTTCTAATAATCCTCTTATGGATTGACGGAGTGAGAGCAGACTCAGTTGAGCGACATGAAACGTCACAGATCTCTGATGCACACAACACACGTTCTCATCCCATACTAGAAAAAATCAAGGGTTGAAGGATATTGTTCATGTACTTTATTCAGTGTGATAGATCACTTACATGTATAAGTAAAAAGGAATGTGCATTTGGGCATGCGTTATTAAGGCGGAAGGTGTGCTGATAAGTTTTTATTAATTTTATATTATAAAGAGAAACTCAACAGAATTGCGCGATAGTCTAGCAATTTGATAAAACGCTTCTTTTCTTTTCATGCTGGAGTGAGACATGCCACGAATATCATGAAGCGATCTTCTCTGATCACTCAATTGATGTAAATAGTGTTTGAAAATCTGAAAGCGTTGATATGACAATTTTTCTCATTTTGTTTTGCCATGTATGAAGCTTAAACGTCAATACTCCTTCACGCTAGAGGCTTGGACGGTGCTGACATAGTCAGACTATTTCGTAGCGCTGTGGCACTTTTTGTCCGGATGCCCTTCCTGCCGACTTCGTAGGACACTTTCGGGGCTCGAACTCCGGACCAAGAGATAGCTAGGCCAAGCACTTAACCACTCTGCCATGGACACCACGTGTTTTGCCATGTATCCGGTGATTAAATGAACGTAATAGGGATTGAACATCTAAAAAATAAAACTTTCATCGGATACTGAACATATTTCACAACGGACATCTATGATTAATATTAGATATATAAGGGACGTTCAACTCCCATACCATCTACTGGACTGGAGGCCAGTGACTTTGGTAGATTTGATTAATGACGGTAGTTTTTGCACATCTGGATAAAACCGTTAGAGAAGTTGTTAACAATTATCCAGTACTCTAATACGCTCATTCAAACAGGGATTCTGCTGAAAGAAGATTCTGGACCCAGTCAAGAAGAGACTAAAGAATTACCAAACTCCCACAAGAATAAGCAACTGTCAATAACAGCTGCAATATTAACTGCTAGTGATTGAAATTGTTAAAAGACATGATTAAAATCTTAAGAAAATCTGCCGATGATGTAGTCAGAAACGAACACAAAACAAATTGAAACGTCAAAAATTGATTGGTATAACTAATGAATATGGTAAAAGTAAAGCAAGAATCGTATGAATATCCATTCCTTCGGAAGATCCTTTATCAAGATTTTGGTGGAAGTTTGGTCTTCATTTGGTCTTTTGTCATTTGGTCTTCCCAAGTGTGCTTCCTCATAATGAGTGGTTGCCGATGTCAATTTATTTTTATCTCTTATTAGACATCTCGTGATTATAGAGCATCACCTGTGATGCCTTCAAATTATATTCAAAACTCCGACGAACAAATAGGATGTGATTATGATGTCAGTGGTTCATTGCGAAGATCATATTGAATAAAAAGCAAACCAAGCGGTGGTGATTGATGATGACTGCACGATTTTAAGGTCCTACCATATTGTGCAATTCAGGAACAGCATTGATAGGGATTAAAATTGATCACGAAATCAGTAAAAATTTCGTCGGTGAAGATGAAAACATTCGCGCATCATTGTGATAAAAATAGCCATCAATTTTCGTTTAATGAAAGTTGAGTAATTCAAGGCCGAAATAAATCACACATGTTATATCGCTTCATTGCTCTTGAATTCTCGAATAAAGTCCATCAGTATATACAGGAAGACGTTTTAGATAAGGCAATAAGAAAATCAATGAATGTAGAAAGTCACAACTTATTTGAGATCGACCATCGAAGATTGTATGTGAATAATGTACATGTACACTACAGAGATTCTTTTGACAATTTCTCTTCAAGACTGGGCCGGGCGTATTAGTTAGTATAATAACCAATACATTCAGCTGGATTCTGATGTATTTTACAATAATGAAATGAATTCCTTGCCACCTTTTTCCATGATTTTATCCAGATACACATTACCGTCATTGATCAAGTCCACCAAAGTCACTGGCCTCCAGTTCAGTACATGGTATGGGAGTTGAACGTCCCTTAGATATTTTATATTAATCATAGATGTCCCTGACTTCACGCGCAAAATTTATCATATAATATCAGTTGAAATATTCAACACGATTGATGCCTTACATTTTTAGTCTTTCGCGACTTCGTGAACTAATAAAATATAATGATGTGAATTCCTGAAATCAATGCTGGAACCATCATTCCGAACTTGACCTCCATGTCTCACCCGCAACTTGAATCCGATTGAGATCAATGGAACAATGGCATGGCTACTGGTCGCCTCAAAGTATTTCCTTGACACTAAACTAGCAATGATAGCAGTTTCACATGATGCCTTCTGAACAATAGCGAGCCCTAGGTCCAATCTACTTTATTCAATGGAGCGACGGCACGAGTGCAAGCAGTGGCGATTTCTCAGGGTAATTAAGGCAAACAGTGTTTACTGTCAAATTATCATGATAAACCAACTTTTACCGTTTTAGTCTTAATGATAGAGCAATTCATCTTTACTCTCGGTGTCTTGTGTGCATTGAGACAGACACACGTATCTTGAAGTGCTGTTTACATATAAAATCGTGTATACGAAGTATTGGCGATCTAAGATCCGATGAAACATTTCAAGATATCATAAGAGAAACAAAATCATTGACAGATTGTTCGGATAATGTGCCAATTGATTCACCAGTCACTCTTAGTGTTACGCCGGTGACCCTCCTCCACTGCAACCAAGCTGCGATGACACGGGAACGCGCATCTGGGAGGGTGCAACCATCCGCAGTTGGTAGCACCGGTTTACTACTGATTGAAATACTTCTGCATCTCAACGATCGGTAGTTGACTGATAGGGGGCATTGAATACCTCTTCAATCTATCGACTGAAATCTTGTTGTTGATTGTTGGGCAAATCATATAACAACATTTAAGATATAACATATAAGATAACCTATAAGTAACCTATATGTAGAGATATAAGTTAACCTAGTGCAAATTATTGTCATATGAAGAAATAAGATATTGCGAGCTGAGACAAATAAGTCAGATAAATGAAATTCCAGCTGTGAGCTTGTATTGGCATGGCATTCCTTAATGAGAAAGCTTTCCAAACAACTAACAATCTGCATTTTGTGAAAAACATCCTCATAAATAAGCATGCATTGCTTTATTTTCTATGCACTGTTAATGATGGTGTCAACAATACATATACGTCTTGTGTAGTAAATGAGTAAAGATCTTCTAATAGACACTTCAGTAGCCATTCCACATACATGAATGTTCACAAAAGTAAAATTATATTGAGAGTAGCAAACTTTTGCGTAGACAGATGTATACAATAGCTAAATTAGCATTGAAGACTCTAAAAATGTTAAATCTTTGATATACAGCAACTCAAAGGAAAGTCTATATTAATGACATGCATGTTTTTTTTAATGAAATTGAGAAGCATTGCAATGATTCCAGAGCAATATTAGCTGAAAAATTATATTGATACAGTTGTCTGTACGGGAGGTCAGTCATAATGAATTCAAAAGAAGTATCTTCGTCAATTTTACGACTGCTAACTTTACTGTACAATAAATTCTCTGATTAAACGAAAGTCTAGAGCCATAATTTTTGGCATGGAATGTCTTCAGGTCATTTTCTATGATAAAGCTAAACATATTTAGATTTGACGAGCCTCTTAATGTCGGAAAACACCAACATGTTGGCCCACCTAATCCACGTTGAACCACATTCTCACATACATTGCCGATCAGATGCATGATAATAGTACTTGTACATCATAGGAAATGACCTGAAGACATTCCATGCCAAAAATTATAGCTCTCAGTTCGCACTTTTCGTTTAATCAGAGAAAACATAGAAAATTTCATTTAAACTGAAAACTGCAATCTTTGTGCCATTGGATCTACATGTGTTCTTCTTTGATCGTATCTGACAAGAAGAGGAACTCACTAGAACTCGGCAGACGTGCATATTCGTAGTAGGTATATGGTGTGCATCATTCTGTGGAAGTCTCATTTTCGGCCTCGTTCTGGCTGCCGAACTATAAACAGGTCGTCTTTTCATCTGTTTGACTAGAAAGGAAGCATTGGAACATGCAACAGTAATGAAATGACAGAATCTGCTGCCATAGTACCATAGCAATCGAACAATAAGCAGCCAGTTCAACACTAAACATGGCAAATTGTACGAAGCTGCAGTGACTGTTATCACCCGGATCACACAGCAAAGAGACACAGACGATGTCTAGTTCTGCAGAGAAGTTTGTGAGCGTTTTTCGTGCTCCTACTCTCTTTTTTAATAGTTATCAGAGGGAGCAACATTATCGAGAAAACATTTGTGAAATGATCTTAATTCTTCGAATCTGAAAGAATCGTGGCAATCGAAGCATTTTGAAGGAATTCACAACGATCCGCAAGCGGCGGACGACTATTTTTCCAAGCTCTGTAAGGCATTAAAAATCTTCTTTTTGTCCACTTAGTAAGTTAGGTTTAAGTCCACTTAGGCTTCGAGACTTAAAATATTCAAGTTTAACAACTTTGAGCGATAGTTAAGGCCATGTAGATTCCAAAAGAAATTGCAAAAGCGACGTTGAACTTTTTCGATACTATCTACGAGGTATCTCTTCTGTGGGCACCAGATTACATTTCCAAATTCTAGGATAGACCGTATATATGACTTATGTAGGAGGAGCAGGCACGCAGGATCTCGAGATTGAAATGATCTCTTCAGCATACCGAGGAGGCGATTTGCTTTCTTAACAGTATGAAGGATTTGATCTTGGAATGACAGAGAAGGAGTGATTACAATGCCCAAGTCTTTGAAATGATTAGTTTTTTCAACTGGATTTAAACCCAAGGAATATTGATGAGACACATTATGAACTCCGAAATGCATGGATTTGCACTTGGATACATTCATCGAGTTACCATTGGCAATAGACCATTGATGAATGGAAGACAAGTCTTCTTGCAACAAACTCGGTTGGATAATGCTTGATTTGCCATTGTAAGTATGAAGCAGCTTCACGTCATCTGCATACTTAATCAATTTACTGTAAGTAACATGGCGGTCGAGGTCATCGATGGAAATGTTAAATAGGATAGGGCCAAACACAAAACCCTGAATAACACCACTTTGGATTGATGCAGTGACAGATAACACGCCATTAACGCGAACCGCTTGATACCGATCTGCGAAATAATCCATGAACCATTTAAGAAGAAGACCGCAAATACCATAATTATTGAGCTTCCGGATAAGTAAGGAGTGGGGCACGGTATCAAATGCCTTTCGATAATCCACAAATACCGCATCAGCCGCATAGCCAACATCAATTTTCTGCGTCAATTCGTCGTAAAAACACAAATTTGCGGTTTCAGTGGATCTGCGGGGGAGAAATCCATGTTGAGTTGTCATTGAAGTCTGAGTAAAGACATGACTCATTAACGTCACTGAGATCGGCAGTAGACTTACAACGCTGAGGCGAAACTTTGTTGTCAACTGGAAATGTCACATTGAACTCGTGAAAAATGTGCGAAATAACGTTGAACGTTGAAGGATAATGATAGGCCGCAAATGGCAAATAGGCATGTAGTAGGTGTTCAATTGAGTAACATGTATCTTCAAATTCATCACCATATCCAAGGAGTCAGAATAATTGCCTACCAATATCCAATCTGTCCATCACTTCTCCATTTCGAAATAACTTGCCCGACTTAATATAAATCTTATCACTTGGCATAGCCGTAGCTTTGAGATCTTTGAGAGCTTCACGTAGCCTTTTCTCCTCGCGACGCATCAATAGAGTTGAATCCTTGTTCACAAAGACACGACCAACGGTATTGCGCACTTTGTCAGAATCACGAGCTGCTTTTTGCGAGTATAGTATAGTATTTCTGGTTTGAATCGAATCACACTTGACATGGACCAGTCGGTTTTGATTATGCTTGCGAGCACCTAGTCGAGAACATGCTAAGATACTTTCTTTGTTGAAACCAGGTTGAATTGCGTCACAAACATATCGGACTTTATCAATATCGTCCTTGAGACTTACACCATCCATTGAGGTATTCAGATCATCCGTGACACTGGAGAATACCAAGTTCAGCTGTCTTCTATCAGCTTCAAGTTTCTCCAATTGCTCTTGTTGCTGAATGATGACTTGCCTCATAGAATCGACAAAGATGCTTGTCTGAATTTGATTTGTCTGTAAACTATCCAGTCTTTTCTCCATTGCTAACAAAGACGAAACCACGCTATCCAACTTAGAGATAACACGTTCTTCGGACTCAGTTATCAGAGCTTTCACGTCCTCCAGTGAGAAAGAAAATACAGCAGGACTCTGATTGCGTGATCTGGTTTCGCGACTCATAGCTGCAGGTAGGTTCAAATATCAAAGAAGTCTATGGCTTTGAACAAAGTCTGAATGAACGCGGATTCGAACCCGGTGATATCTGCAAAAGTATTCACTTGTTCTCTTGTTCCAAGCCACTGCACCACAGACGCAAGTAACAGAGCTAGCTGAGGCTGACAACTGGAATCCAAGAGATTGACCAGATGTGACGTAAAACCGGTCTGCCGTGGAGATCGGTTCACTTTTCTGTGCATGAGCAGTCTGTCACAAACTCACGGAGAAGCTTTTGAGCTCGATAGAGGATGCCACAGTTGTCGTAAACACAAATGGAGTACACCAAACGATAGAGGACGTTGAGAGGAATCTTTTGATGTAAAAATCCAAGACGAACGACGGGGATTGAAGAAGAGAACATAAACACACAGGATATCGGAGAAAGTATTTACGACGACCAGCACGCACAACGGTGACATTTCACGTAAACATACGCACGTAAATATACGCACGTAAATATGAAATTAGAGTATGTGCTCATATACCAATCTTCCCTTACTTTCTTTTTTATATGAAACATATGTCCGTACAAGAAACCTAAGCCTACTATCAAAACGAAAAGAGTCTGTATCAAAATTGACTAATATAGCAAAAATGTGGATAGGTAGAACGCATGCAAATGCAGAGGTGCATCTCTAAAAGTCTTTCGAAAAGGAAAATATAGATTATGCAATCTTTTCAATACCGGGCGAAGGATTGATGTGGATCAAGTGCCAAGCTTTCCAGTGCGAAGAACAGTAAGAATATTGCGAAGATTGCTTGAATCTGCAGTTCTCTTGGTTAGACAATTTGCCAACTGATTCCGGTTTTCCACCCATTCGATACGAGATATCTCTTCCTGCTCCAACATTTCTCTTAGTCTTGCAATGTCGATCCGCAATCGCCTGTCTTGGACCGCTTACGTTGAGATCAAAGACCTATAGAGACCTTGACTGTCTATGAAGCATTTTATATCAATTTTTATTGGATGATTTCCATGGAGATGTTCAGAAATCAATGACGCTATCAATATCTCTGAGTCTGCACCTTCTTGAAGTGCCATGCATTTCACAGCAAGTGTACTTCTGATTATCCGCTTTATCTTCGTAGAAGACCATGCGAAGGTAACAGCGGTGTTATGTTAGTCACTTAGAAAAACCATAAACCCACCTTGAGAAGAACTGTCAGGCAAATTTCCATAAATGTACACAACAATTTTACAACTACTCAAATCAACGACAGAAAACTCAATTTGCAATATTGCACTTTGCTTTCCGTAGGCGCATAACTTTATGAATTCTCTGCAGATCGGATACCTTGCTTGCCCTAACCGAACGCCCTTGATCACATATTTCTCGTTTTTGAATTCATATACATCAAATGCAAGATCCGGCCGAGTTTGAGATGCTATCCAGCTCAATTTTCCGCAAAAGCTTCACAATTCGGTCTTCTCCTCCTCCATAAGGCAATCATCCGTCTGTCTTTCTCGTTCAGCATTGATCCGAGTGAATCCAAGATCGTCAACTTAAAGATTTTGGTGAATTGAGATGGCTTTGTCTTGGTGCTTGTATAGATATAGGCCAAGATAGCGAAAGATTCCTGTTTGCTCGGATCCTAAGAGAAACACGTCTCTCAGTTTAGAAATTATCTCTTCAGAAAAATGTGGCGTACCAAAAGAAATCGTCGACATGGCAAGCTATTATTCCTTCAATTTCATGACTGATCTAATGAAAAATGGCTGGATCTAACTTGCAAGCAGTCATTCCCAGTTTCAATAGTTCTTCCTTTACTCGTAAGTACCAATATCGACTGACGTCGTTGAGGCCATAGATACACGTCTTCATTTCCCAAACATTGTGACCCGCATTTGCTTCACTTGGAGGTCGAATATAGACCTTGCGGTGCAAGGATCTTCCTTTAGAAAGGCAGCTATGATATCATTGCTGCTGCAAGTCTATCCTTTTGAAGCTGCTATTACCAGAACGGATCTTAGGGATTCTTTTCCACAAGTTGGTGATGAATCTTCCTCGAATCCACGGGCAACAAGACGAGCTCGTATTTGTGATGTTCCATCAGGTTTATTTTTTTCTGTTATCACCCACCGACAGCTAATTCAATTTTGTCCGTTCTCAGGTATGGTAGAATAGACATCGTTCCTTCTTCTAGTTTGTCAATTCTTCATTTTTAGCCAATGTGATATCATGACTTGTACATTTCAATGCCTCTTCTTGTAGGGTTTTCCAACCATCAACTGTGCGCCAATCAATGCATTTTCCAGTTGATTCATCGTCATTTAAAATGTTCATATGAAATTTGTTTCGACCTGTTGCCTTTCCTGCACGGCTTAGTTCGGTAGCATCCTTCCAAAGACTTTGGTGCATGACTTTGGTTTCGGTAAATGTTTGATCAACACTATGTTAGGTGTCTCCAAGGGTTGGTCTTCTTCTTCAGCCTCCCTTGATCTTTTGTCATTTACCTCATTGTCATCTCTTCTTCAGAAGTCGAGGTCAAGGATGTATCTTTTTGACCATTGACATGCTCATTTTCTTCATCTGAGTCATTTCTGTTAGTAATGCTGTTGCTCGTTATTGGTGAATGTCTAGGGTTTTCAAGTTCCGTTGAATTAGTTCTTTCACAATCTTCAGAAACTTCAGAGGAAACCTGATCATTTTCTTTCAGAAGGGTACTTACGTGACAGCGATGGTAGAGTCCTCCGTGTTTCACAAGAACTTGTTTGTTTTCCAGACCTATGACAGTGCCCAGGCCCTACCATTTGTCATCATCATTGCGTCTATAGTAAACTGAATTACATGTTTCAAAAACTTCTCCCGAGGGTCAAACACTAAATAAAAGGGATCTTCCTAATTTTTCGCATGATTCCTTCTCAATGAATTCCTGCCGAGCACTGTGCATCACATTGAGATTCTTTCGCATCATATCAGAGCACGAATCGACTTGTAGGGCCGGTGGCTTGTCTGTGAGGCAAGTGGGAAAATTTGGATTCTTTCCGAAAACGAGTTGATTTGGACTGAATTCATTATGATTATGAATCCGTTAACACAGCCAAAGATAAGGCACATTCAAGGGAGTAGTGTTGATCATCCAGAACGTTTTTCATGATACTTGCAATTACACCATTGTACCCTTTTTTGCAACCATTTGACCAAGTGGATTCGGGAGCTGTAGTGAATACTCTGATGTTGAAAGCTTCCGCCATTGTTCTGAACTCTTCATTATTGACTTCTCCCCAATTTTCACTAATGAAACGGTTCGGTGGCCCAAACTTAGAAATCTATCCATTCATTAGAACCTCAATGATAGTATCCCTGCTTGCTTTTAGTGAGATGAAACAAAAGTGGCCAATCATATGGTAAAACCATATCTTTGGAGAATTGGATATCTGTTTCAAATCTAGTGTAAGGCTTCATTGAAACTGTTTGACAATGAAAACCTACAATTGATCGAGATGGTTTTCTTCTGTACTTTTTACATACATCACAGCTCTTATCGATGTCTTCAAATGATTGAAGGAGTGATGAGTTAGGTACACCGGCATCTTTGCACAATGATTGTAATTTATAACTTCGGGGTTGGCCGAACTGTCGACTAATTTTCTTGGCAATATTGAGTTGTTTGTTCTGAGAAGCTCCTTCAGAACAGTGTCTCATGGACAAATCACTTACTTTGTCTTACGGACATTTCACTTAATGTCTGTGCGTAACAGTCAAACTAAAATTCTCTACACACCGACTTGCTGTATCCACTGTCAATGATACCACAGTTGATAGTTTCACCGAGAAGGTCTTTATTGGCATCGGACGACGCACTTTGAATCATTTGACCACTGCTAGCGAATAATGTGATGAAAACATCACCATCGGTTTTCGGATCATCTTCAGACGAAATTTCAAAAATCTGTAAACGATCCGGACATTTTCGTGCCACATAAATTGCAACGACATACATCGTTGCAATTTATCTCATGGATTCATTTTGCTTTCTGCCGAGTTTCTGTTGATTCTGGTTGGTTTACCATCTGATGGGTCTGTGCGGCTTTAGCTAACGTGTGGACGCGCACCGTTTAAACTTTTTTTTATTTAGCTGTGTGGTTGAGGATATGATCCCTGACATGTAAATCTACTACACCTTGCTGGAAATGCGGAATTTTGATGCGCAAATGCGCAGAAAAAGTTACGCTTCACTAAAGGTCATCATATTTCTAACTTTGACGGTAATTTCATTACTTTGCCTTTCTTCAACTGCCTCCAAATGTCGGCTGCCTGGATAGGTAATCGCTGGAATCTATGTTCATTAAGTTACATGTGTTTCATCAAACACTTAGTTGTATTTGATTTCTACACTTTGATTTCTTCCTTTGATAATTGTAATTTTTGATTTTCAATATAATAATTTCTGGTAGAAATCGATCGGCAAGGATATTTGGCTTTTTATTTTCTTGTTGTTTCATTTATTGTATAGAGCTGATCATAAAAAACGGACCACCTAAAATTCACTAAAATTCAATCGATTACATCATTGATGACAGGCAATGATTACGACGAATGTTGACGAAAATGGTCATGTTGAATGCAACATACTGTTAGAATAATGATGAGAGAATTGAAAACTGCTCTGAGGAAACTATTCTTTTCTATATTGAAGATGACTTCGTCAAGCGGCAGAGTATTTATTACACGTAATAGAATCAAGAGATGGCTTCATTTAATATGTCAACAGACGACGGCCATCTGTGTCACTTATAAAGCAACTAATGAAGCAATAAAAAGCAGGTGAAAATAGTAATTAAAGATAAGCAATTATCTCGATTACATGGGTCACGAAAGTTAACCAGTATTAACTGCAAACAATTTGAGTTGATTAAAAGAGTCGTTCATCATTCATCGCAGTTTTTCGATGCGGAACTGTCCGACACCGCAATATCCACGCCAATTTTCGGATAACCGTGATGCGTCCAAGAAAGCAACATGCGATGTTAATCCATGCAATGACACTTCTGAATGTGTTGGATCAACTTAGCATTCAGAAAAGCACATTCCCGCACATTTTAGGTTCTTGGCCAAGACAGAAACTTCTGTTTCCCAATATACACAGGTGAATTTCTCCATAACAGCTGTTTATTCCTGAATAATCACGTATTCAAATGTGCGCCTTGCCGATTCATTTATTTGCAATTTTCAGTGCACTGAGAAAAATAAATGAATCAGCTACAAGTATAAACTAAGAAGTGCGCGGACAAGTCTATTGTTGCATTGAACCGGTGAGGTAAGGCAGAAATACTGGCAGGCTATTTGAGAAAAGTGGAGCAACTTTTTACACGGCAGGGATATTTTTCCTCTGGAAAGAAGTGAATTCAGAAGAACTATGAAGACTTCCCTCCAAAGATGAATCCGTTCTTAGTTCCTGATGCTTAAAGGCTACGAAGCCAGTCCCGTAGAAGATAGATGATTTTTCTGAGTCACTGAAAACCAGGGGTGCAGAGACCTATCATTTTGATAGGACTCCGAATCCGACTCCGGGTGGCAATTATATAAAGCCTAGTTATTTAAAAAAACTAGTAACCTGCATCATAGATCATTGTAGGCTTATCTGAACCTATCTTTAGTGATCACTTCTGTAACAATTATCAATCATTTTCGATGAAAGTTTATCAAATGTCGCTTTCAGTTGGATGCATGCGACTCGGCTCCTCCCATCTTCTTGATATGTGCTTCACACTGGTTTTCTCCAGTCTCTACCAGGCACGAAAATCCCCCATCCTTCTTCAAAAAATATGAGAACACTTTCGATTTTATATGCGCTTTGGGGGAGCCATCACACACGATTAACGTGAGGGTGAGAGGTAGCATTCCAATTCTCAATTTTTGTCTCTAATGTGACCTTCGGTGTGTAGGTGTGATCGAGGCTACGAAGGCTTGTCTTCTCTACTGAATCACCGAATGAAAAGACAATCCCTTTTTAATTTACACATAAGAATATATCGAACACCACCATCATTCAAAAGATACTGAGCAATTTCAATCAAACCAATCAAAGTATGCAGTGCTGCGTCTCTGGTCTGAGTGGTAAATGATCTTAAGAATGTTCCCTTTACCTCCCGGCATTTCAGAGAGAGTCTCAGTTACTTTCAACAAAAAGTTGAGATCAACAATGCTTTCAATTTGATTACAATCAACATCATTAAAGCGGATGTGTGTATTTGGTCGTTTTACATTCACTATTTTCTACAACCTACAAATAGGTCGACTAAAATTCCCAACACAGTCCTAGCAGCCTGTAAGGTTCGTCAACTGATTTCCCGACAACATGATCACCTCGAAACCGTATCGAAGGTTTCACATGAATCTCATTATTTTTAATACAACGAATTTTTTCAAACCTTCAGATTTCTCAAAAACGTGGTTTGATGTCATTGTAGCCTCCTCAACACTACCGATGTCATTGAAGGAACCGACTTTCTGTCATAAATTAGTCGGATGAGGAAGAGAAAGATGTGATCTCCAAGGTTGGGTCTTGGGTCTCACTCTTGGGGTTCATTCTTGGGGTACCCAAGAATCTTGGGGTGCGGACCCAAGAGCTTGGGTACCCCCACACCCAAGAGTGAGAACCCAAGAGTAAAGAAATTGACCATGAATGATCATTTGCGGCTTTCTTTGAAAAATTCTGCTTAAGTATATGACCACATCATGTCATAGCAAGTAATCTAGATGTAAGCTTACATGTATGCACATATGTAACCTCCCAGTGGAAAAATTTTGATAATATGATGCTGGGCCAATATCTGCCCGACAGAGAGCTGTTGGGCAGTTGTCGGGAGATGAAAGTGTGTGATCATTTGTCTCTCCTGTCGGCGTAACTTGGTGCTTCCGATACATTTGCAACAGTTATGAAACTTCCCTTTCAAGTGCCGATCGTGCAGGCGGAAACGTGGAAAGTGATGAACAAGGGAAACTTTTCTCGCCACCCAAAGTTCGCCTCTCGCTTCTCCCATCATCATTCCCTAAACACTGAGAACTTTCCCAAGCATCACCACTGGGATGACGTCAATTTCGCATGCAAACTTGGATCATTTTCTTTTCACTTTCTCTACCATTCATTGTGACTGTTTGTGTGCAATCTTCTCCCGTCCAATTTTGTTCAATTCACCGAAGTCCAATTTTGTGAATAAGCAATAGGTAAGTCATTGACTGCATATGTGTCATATAACTAAGTTTTCCAATAATTGTAAAATCGAAGCCTATTGTGCCTATTCTGTAGGGGCCTATATGCATTAGTTGACTGTCATCTTATAAAAGTTTACATGTTTACATTTCCCATAATCAACGATAACATTGATTATGGAAATAGAATGGAGGAATATGTCTGATAGACGACTAACATATTTCATGAAAAGAATATTTTGCATGCTGGCTACGACTGATGAAACATGGAGTAGAAAATCTTGTTCTTGATATAATAAGTCATATAATTATGAAGTTGTGGAAGGACCAAATGACCTCCACGGAGTTTTATCCATTGACAAATGACATCAATGTATTCGGCGAAAATACCGTTTGTTCTTCGTAGATTCCTACATGACAAATGAATAGAATTAGTTAGTATCACATCATAGATTATTTACACCGAAGTATCTAATGCCAACAAAAAATTAGCCGCTAGCTATTAGTTATCTTGCAAAATTTACGGTACCGGTACCAACGAACAAGTGTTTTTCGATGTTTGTGTGTAAGAAATAAATATCAATAAAGGAGCATATTTGCAATTCATGTACCGTAGTATATTTGCAACAATGTTTAAATCCACAGAAACTGCGATCCTCAAAGTGACTTCAGATGTGTTGCTCAGTCTTGACAGGGGACATGTTGGCCTTATGCTATTTCTTGAACTTAGCTGTGCGTTTGACTGCGTGAATCATGACACCCTATCCAAACGTCTTTCTAGATCTATCGGTCTACGCGGTGTAGCCCATGCCTGGATAGAATCATTTATCACCAACCGCACAATGTCTCTATCTCACATTGGCAATTCATCATTTGTTCGGGTCGGCAGTGGAGTACCTCAGGGATCAGTGCTCGGGCCTGTAATGTTTTCCATCTACATTGCTGATCTGGTTCCCTTGATACATCGCTATGGTTTGAATGTGCACCTGTATGCAGATGATATCATCATATTTGGCTCCTGTGCTGCCCATAATTCCGCCTCCCTCTCTGCTAATGTGTCACAGTGCTTCGACGCAATTAAATCATGGCTTGCATCCAATGGACTACGTTTAAATGCAGAAAAGACCAAGCTCATGTGGTGTCAATCTTCCCGAACTCGTCACAGGACCTCTATGCCTATCACTGATATCTGCTTGGATCCAGATGTTACCGTGAAATATTTGGGAGTGATGCTCGACCATCATCTTTCCTTCACTCCTAATGTTTCACAAACAGCAAGCTTATGATTTACCATGTTACGCCGTATCCGGTCCATCAGAGGGACTTTATCTCGATCTCTTCTCAGAACATTGGTCAACGCTCTAGTCCTCAGTCGCCTGGACTACTCTATCGGCCTTCATAGTGGTCTTACAGGTAAAACTCTGTGGAGAATACAGAGGGTCCTACATGCCTCAGCCAGTCTAATCTGCGGAAAAGGAAAGTACCATCACATTACGCCACTTCTCAACGATCTTCAGTGTTTGTCCGTCAGGGATCGCATAGGTTTTCGACTAGCATCCTTCGTATTCCAGTGCAATAACAACATGGCTCCCATTTACTTATCCGAACAACTGAAGTATTCCAACTCAATTCCTCGAAGAAAGAATCTTCGTTCTTCATCTCAACAGCGCTTAGTTCAGCCCCGCATCAATCGCCTTACCCTTGGTGGTCGCAGCTTCGTGTCTTCAGCATCTCATGTGTGGAACAATCTTCTTAATAATGTGACATCTGCCGATAGTCTTCTGCATTTTAAACAACGTTTTAAAGATTCTAAATTGTAATTCATTGTTAATTGGCCTATAAGCCATTCGTGGCATTACGCCTCTTATTTTAAATATATTCATCTATTCATTCATTCAATCATGTTGGATTTTTCTTGTAGAGGTGTATAATCCGCTATTCATTCTGTCCAATCTTCTCTGTGGTCTTCTGCTCCATTCCCTGCTGCAAGTTAATCGAATTCTCTGGTACATACTCAAAGGTACGCAATTAACCACTTCATTATGTGAAAGATTCTAAATGCAATATTTGCAGATCCGCCATAAGCAAAATGTGCACTTTCGGAGAGTCAGCGACTTATTGCATGCTGAGCTTTCTGAAACTTCAGCAGTTCTCACAATAGTCCGGCAGCTAGAGCGAGTTTCTGCAGGGAACGAGGCCGAAAGTGAGACTTTCACAGAATGATGTACACCCTATGCCTACTACGAATCGGCACGTCTGCCGAGTTCTATTGAGTTCCTCTTCTTGTCAGACAGGATCAAAGAAAAACACATGTAAATCCAATGGGACGCAGATTGCAGTTTTTGGCTAAAATGAAATATCTATGTTTTCTCTGATTAAACAAAAAGTACGAAGCCCAGAGTCACAATTTTTGGCATGGAATGTCTTCAGGTCATTTCCTTTCATGTTCATGCACTTCTGTCTATAAAGTTAAACACATTCAGATTTGGCGAGCCTCTTAATGTCGGCAAACACAAGCATTTTTAGCAACTCTATCCACTTTCAACCACATTCTCACATACATTACCTATCTGAAGCATGATAATAGCACATGTACATCATAAGAAATGACCTGAAGACATCTCATGTCAAGAATTATGACTTTAGACTTAATATTTTACAGTTGATAAGCGAAAACGTAGAAAATTTCATTTTAGCCAAAAACTGCAATCTGCGTCCCATTGGATTTACATGTGTTTTTCTTTGATCCTGTCTGACAAGAAGAGGAACTCACTACAACTCGGCAGACGTGCCGATTCGTATAAGGCATAGGGTGTACACCATTCTGTGAAAGTCTCACTTTCGGCCTCGTTCCCTGCAGAAACTCGCTCTGGCTGCCGGACTACAATGATCAATCGAAGTGAAATGTTTTCGTCTCTCATATGCTGCATCTAGGTTTTGGTGTAAAAACGCATGCACTGTAGTTTTATAGCCTATACTTAATTTTCTATTGATGATGATCGAAATAGACAACAATAGATTAAAACTATAAAATAATAAAGACAGTCTCATCTTATCACTATAAAAATGTTTGATAAAAATTGAGAATTCCATTCAAAAATTGATATATTAAATATCATGACTTTTTTAAAATTTAGAATATCCGAACTGGCTCAAAACACTGCGAACGACGCAAAATATGGAAATGAACCGTCAGAAATCTATTTACTCTAATTCCTGCATTAGATTCAAATTACAAAAACAAATAATAATAATAGTATTAAGCAATTTATTCTTATAATTATTTTATTTTATTATTATTATAAATCTTTACTCAATAAACGATAGTAGTCTATATAACGCATAATGAAGAAATGAAGAAAATGAAGAAATACTACGGTAAAAAAAATCAGTAGATATCTTAAGACTCAATAAACAAGGCAAATACAAATTGAGATTTTTAGACATGGACTCCTAATCATTATGTGACGGACACTTGTATGTTTTCAATATCCAAAAATGTGACTCGTGCGAAATGTTCTCTAGAGCATACAGATTCAAATCAGGAGAATTGACGAAAATAGTTAGTTGATTCTAGTTGAAAAGTGGTTGCCAAAATGACAAAAAGTTTTTAATCTGAACTTGTGATGTTATTAGTCTTCTTTGTATCTTGAATCAAATAGGACACAATATTTCTCGTTCATCGAGTGAATATCATCGAGCTTTCTTTCTGTATTCTAGCAATGCAATAGCTTAATTATACAGAAATGAATAACAGAAATTCTTGCTAAATTCTCCTGCCTATATAACATGCAAAATTATTCGAACAATGGGAATGAGGTTTAACAAATGATATATGAAATAAACTGCAAAAAAGTCGAATAGTCGAATATACTGTGGTAAAATTCATTTAGACAATTAAACTGCAAAGACGACACTGCTTCACGATCAATAGATTCTATGAATGATAAAGACATTGCTTATGTGTCCAGTCCACTGTGATTTCTGACATGATAAAAGTCTACATGATGCTGTATGAAAGTTGCAGAATTAATACATGAAGTTGTATTTAATCGTTATAAAGTTTTCTTCTATTCTTTTGATACCACTATTTTATGTTAATGGTGCGATAGGGATTTATAGACATTATAGATTTATAGTTGGGTGCCGTGGCAGAGAAAGATAAACCTGCTACGTACAGAGTGTCTGCGAGTACATCGCAATTGTTCCACCATGAGCAAGATCAAAGATGGACTATATTTTATGAGAAAAAGATTTTTTGGAAACTGGTACCCTTTAGATATTGTTGAACGATACATGAAACCTAAACCAATGAATGAAAGTAAAAGAACACATAGAAAAGAAGCAAACAGAAAACAAATATGTTTAAGGGTACCGTTCATTAATGATTTCCAGGCAACGAAGATAAGAAAAGAGTTTAAAAGTTTCCAGTATCATTTGTTTGATTTGAAGCCAGTATTGTGACACAGCCTAATTTAAAAAGAAGTGCTTCATTTAAAGAAAAATTATTTTGTACTAGTGGTAATTGTTTGTGTAAGAATAATAATTTTTGTTACATGAAAAATGTTGTTTATTAGTTGACATGTAATTTGTGTGAAAGTTTTTATATCGGTGAGACTTTTCGTTCTTTTCGTCAACGTATGCATGAACACCTTACAACTGTTTCGAGTTTTTTCATAAACATTTTGTTAAAACTCATGGTATGTTACCTGACCTTTCATTTGTGTCCCCTTTTATTTTAAAGCGAGGATTTGCTAATACGATTGAGCGGAAGATAGACTATCTGAGAAGGATTTCATTCCTAAGTATCGCCCAGATATCAGTGTTTATTTAGTATGAGAAGTAGGACCTCTGAGTTATTTGTGTTTGAATTTTGTAGTATGTTAGCTGTTTGTAAGGTAATTTGCCCACTGTCAGTATGATTTCATACCCTTGAGAAAGAGACATTCGAAAATTTGGGAGTATTATATGATTTATTGACCTAAGACGTCTATTTTTTCATTACATCTACCTCAAATTTAAATATTGTGAGAATTGTGTGGCTAAACATCTGGCTCAAGAAATAAAACATATATATCTGATTTCAAAAGAGCGATCTCAAAATTAATACACTAAAAGTATTTGGAATGCATGGGCCTGCGCTATTATATCCTCGAATATTTACCGAACGCACAGCTCAGGTGAGAAAGTATATTCTTGATGCAGAGAATTTGCCGTTACTAGTCGAAAAATAAATTTTACTTATTATGCTCATGATAATTTAAAAAAACATTTGCTTTGTAACATAATGAACAAGAGATTAGTCCCTGATGCACACCTGACATTTTGGCTGACAGTCCAGGTGTTACAGGGTGACTCAAAAGTCTTAATCGGGTTTCAAACCAAGATTTGTCAGTAAGTATTAACACTATAAACTTAATTTTTCGCTTATTCTGTGGAGGAGGAACTAGAATTTTTATAGCAATTCGCAATTATGAAAAAAAATCAGGTTGTAGGTCCAGCCAAGCTTATTCATATTATGTAGGTCAACCGATTTATCAGATGTCATGAAAAACGTCTTTCGCCTAAAACTTTTTCTGATTACTTGACTACAGCCACAAATAATTTTTATAAAATCTGATTCATTGAGAGGGCTACAAAACATGAACAAGCCGTAATGCACTAACGTCCATGGAAACAATAGCGGAAAGTAAATAAAAAGCAGCAATGAAGAAAGATAATAAAGAGGAAAGGTAAGCTAACCACTTCCATTAATATGTGATTGGTGCTTGCTATGATGGTTATCAAACTTCTACCTTAGCACACTAGTTATGCATGACGTTTTCATGCAATGTCGTTGAATTGAAGCGTAGGCCTAGATATCTGTGAATTACGACGATTTTCGACAACGTTTTTCCATGAAGATGGCGCACCGCCTCATTAGGGTCTGAAAGTCAGAGAATTTCTCAACATCCAATTCCTTAATCGATGGATTGTCCGAAACGGTCACTGGCCACTGGATCAACTGGCCTGCTAGGAGCCCAGATCTGCCGCTTCTTGATTACTTTTTGTGGGGTCATATCAAGAAAATGGTGTATAAGGCCAACGAACAGCAAAGAATTGCGAGTGAAGATTACTGAAGCAGTCCAGTCCGTGACGAAAGTCACAATCAGAAAGACTTTTGAAAACTTCAATAAACGCGTCATTCTTTGAACCGATGTTAGCAGAGCGCATTTCCAGCATACATAAATTGCAAGTATTCTTGGAAATTCTGGTTCTTCCTCTACAGCATAAACGAAAAATGAAGTTCATTGTATAAATACTTGCTGAGAAATTTCAATCTGAAACCCGATTAAGACTTTTGAGTCACCCTAGTATATCTAGGAGTACATGCCTTTAGAATAGAATATTAGACATTCTTCTCTTCCAAGCCCTATCTCAGGACAAAGTTGAGAATCGTATCATTTAATGCAGGCCTAATTATTGTATTGGATATGTTGAAAATAAGATTTATCAGGAAATTGTGAAATTGGTAATGCTAACAAATAAATGTGTTTGAAAATGTTTCTCATTTGTTAGAATCATGTTTAACTTCCTCAGTAAGTCGCTGAGAACGTCGAGGAACCAGAGGTGAAGGGTCCCATTTAGACCTACTTTACGCGAATGACCGCAACTGTGGAGAGGCGCCTGTGGTAATTCGTCTGCTGCATGAAATATACTGTAATAAATATTGAAGTGAAGTACAGCTGTTCTCGTTGTGCCGCTCGTGTTTCATGGGTGAAAAAAAGTAAGGAAGAGGAGGAAGGAGGAGAAGTAAGAGGTTCCATGGTAATATATCAAATTAATGATATTCTTTTTGCTATAATACACAAAGGGTGCACACATAGAGTAGGGATATATATAGGTAGAGTGTCGACTCAAAAAAGTATCTGTATACAGTGAAAATTTTTATATGAAAACATTCAGCTTCTTGTGGAGATTACGTTCCCGTGATTCAAAAACTTATTTGAGCAGTTCTAAAAAAAGTCAAAAGTTTAACAATTTATATACTACCGAGATGACTCCTCTATGCAAGTAGTATGAAACAAGTTGGATATCAAAATGAATGAATGTTTCCTAAAGCATCCTAACTAAGCGGAAATTAAGCTGATTATCAAGGGAATTTCATGATTCGTTTTATAATGGAAGTCTTTATGAAAAAGTCGACATTTTATTGTGTTTTCTTGCCTGAGATTTCATATTTCTAATTCATGAAAGCAATAGCAGGTTATCGAGTTGCCAGTTGAACAAATAATATCTCTCCAAGGCTGTCATGACACGGACAATCAGTAAAATAATATCTTTTTATTCTGCTTTCCTATCATGATCAGTCAATTCCGTTGTAATTTCTTCAAAACTGCATAAATGTGTATATCTCACATTTTGAAACAATTCCGATTGCATCTCCCTTGAGTTCATTTAATAAAATTGAAAGTATATACACATTGGGGAATTAATAAATGCGGAGTTACCACTCTACCTAACATACTTACTCTATGGGCACACAAGTATACTACTGACGAATTAAACAGCAGTATATAAAACAAAGTTTTGATCGGTGTCGGGTGAGCGTTGGCGTGAATTGGGCGCGTGTTGGGTGAGTGTTGGCAACTGACGTTGGGCCGATACAAATGCGATGGGCCACTTTGTTCATCGGACCAACATCAGATGGATGATATTGGGCCGACACAAATTTTTCCACTGGGATACTTCAACCACACGATTGGTCTTTTTATGACAAAACTGTGTTACCATCAACTTTGATATAGACGTACCGTAAATGTCTATCTGATAGTTTGTTTATTAGCTTTTTAAACTATGCTTTGATTACCTATGGCTTCCTTGTGAATTTAATCAAATAAGCCAGATTTAATGCATATTGTGTTTCCAGTAAGTGTTTTCACTTAAACAATTGAACGTGACCTTTGATAGCTTCAAGATACATAAGATTTTGATAAAAATTGGCTGACAGCATGAACTTTCCGACATCTTTTTCATAATGCAAAGATTTTGTGATTCTTTGAAAGGACAAAAATAAACAGACTGCTTCAAATTGTTGCTAACACCTCTGAAAATTAGTTATCAATATTTCAGTATCAGTTGATTTCAATGAAATTAAACTTCTAGTTTCAGTTACTGTCCTAATACCATTATAATGGTGAATGAAAAACATCAACTTCCAAAAAAGTAGCAATGCCTTTTCGATGAAACTACAAATTTCCCCCAAAAAGCTTGCCACTCAAGGGAGTTAATCAGTCAGATAGGTTGATAGATTTGATTAAACGCAGATAAATAAATTTATAATTCTATAGGCCTACAAAAATAATTTGAGTGAAATTTGTAAAGCAGTCAAGCTTTTTCCTCATTCACGGTACATCTTAAAGGGATGTTATTGAGTAACCACACATATATTAATAAAGTTATTACACAATATCCCTTTGCAACCTTTTCATTTTGAAATGCTTATCAGTCTATGATTAAGGGCCTATGCGGCCGGGATACATCATTTATTAGACTGTCACATTTATGGACTGATATATAATTCACATAATAGAAGTGTCTATAATCTACAAATAGTACGTCAACCTTAATGCAGCTGCCAAATAACCTCGAATTTTATTGGTTGCTACTTTATTTCTATTGTCTTCATTTCGCAGCAATAATGATTCGCTGCCGAATGATATGGACGCCGTGTTCTTAAAGTTTAATGGAACTTCTCATATTTAGCTTATATTGACTACTTATACTACTCATCAATTAACAGTAGTTCATTTAGCACAGATCTTTACGAGGCAGTCTTATATTTTATTCTTTTAAACATGAAATGTGATTTGTGAATGAATAACTTTTCTGAAGTCGTTTCGGAATTTCGGTAAGGACTTTCGGGTATAGAAGTCGTTTTTAGAAAAACGTTAAATTCTAAACGTTAATTCGTTTAGATTGAGCGACAACTTCTTTTCAACTCAACCACATTCATTTATATATCTCAAACATGACTGTATATTTTATTTTATGAATTATAATGTACTATCATTTCGGATTGATTGCTAGCTTAATTTGAAATTTACGTTATGCACATTTTCATAGTTGTAAACCTATTGATTGTTTGTAAAGTCTTTTAGACCTCAAACGAATTCAATATTGTAAGTTTCACACTTAAATGCCAATAGCTTGCTACTTATAAACAGTAATGAGTATCATGCAACGTAAGAGTAATGTATATTGAGGAAATGCCTAAAATCCACATATTCTTAATTAAAAAATTCGCCTTGAAGCTGTAATTCAATTCAATTCAATTTATTAAATACTCACTACACGTGACGTGCATGTGACTCGCCTACTACAGCATCACACAACAAAATGCGAGCATAAAATGATCAAGTAAAAAAGTTAAAGAAATTAATTTACAATGCCAGTTTTATGCGCATGACAATACGAAGCATGCATTGCGAATAACTTGAGGTACGTTTTGCAGGTTATAGACAGCTTCATTCCATGAATTATATGTCATTTCGTAAAAGTCACAGTCTCAAAAGTGATATTTCCCAGCCGCATAGACCCAATATCATAGATAAGCATATCAAAATGAAAAGGTTACAAAAGGACATTGTTGAAATCATAATTGAAATCAACTGATTTGTTTCCTCTAAATGTTCAAGGTGCTAGCAATAATTTGAAGAAGACTTTTTATTTTTGTCCATTGAAAGAATCATGAAATCTTTGCGCTATGGAAAAGATGTCGGGAAGATCACAGTCACCCAATATTGATAGCGTTCAATAGTTTTCGTGAGAACTACTGGGCAAAGCTAATATAACGTAGGAAAGTGACACATGCCAATTTAATCTATGAAACATCAAGCTTCTCATGGTATAATGTTAATAAAAATTTTCGAATGAAGCCAATAGAACTTGACACCGTATTATGCTGGTTTTGATTTCATGTACAGCGGCCAGGTGCGTATTCGGTATCCATATAGTTGTTCGTCAACAGAATTCGTTTAGTAGGAACGTCATACTTACGTAGATTTTGATGTTGACGTCTATCTCCTTTATTGTCAAAAGATGTATATCGCAGAAAAAGTAATCCACCATACAGTAGGAACGTCTCAACAAATATTGGCAAGTATTTTTTGATGCTTGTGGACAAGTATTTCGTAAGTGATCATCGCCTAAGCAGGATATTTAACAGAAGCACATTGAAGATCAGCTACAGTTGCATACCCAACTTCAAATCAATTATTAGTGCCCACAACAGAAAAGTGCTAAAAAATGATACAAAGAAGAAGAAAAATGAAACGGAAAAGGACTATAATTTCCAAAACAAAGGAAAATTTCCAATGAATGGGAAATGCTTGTGCGAGAACATTGTGTACGAAGCTACTATATCGAAAGAAGAAAATGCAAACGAGGTGCCGAAGAAGTATTTTGGTATTTGTGAAGACAGATTTAAATTACGCTACGCTAACCACAAGAAATCGTTCGCGCATGAGAAGTACAGAAATGATACGGAATTGTCGATAGAGTACTGGAAAATCAAAGAAAGTGGCAATAATCCGGTAATTAAATGGACAATCAAGAAACATTTCAAGAGTTATAATCCGGCGACGAGGAGATGTGATCTATGCCTAAGTGAAAAGTTCTTCATCATGGACAATCAAAGTGCATATTTGCTGAACAAACGTACTGAGCTAGTGTCAAAGTGCCGGCATCGGAAAAAATACATGCTGTCTAGCGCATAATGCGTCGGTGCTTCGTCGCGTGATTTGTACTTTTTGGATCTTATTCACTGTTTCTTTTAAAGATACTTGCGAGATATGTACTGCACATTCGGCTGATGATTGTATGCAATATACATGAAACTTTAAGTACCGAAATTCAAGCAGTTTTCTCTTAACAACTTGGCTATATATATATATAAAAAATGCGTCGACTGTGGACTGTGACAACGAATCGATTTGTGAGATTTTACCTTTGAAATATAAAAGCATTCGATTTTATTGTAATAAAGTTTCCGCTGAAGAAGGAGTCGATTGAGGCTCTGAAACGCGTTCGGAAAATCCCGTTTTTCTTTTACTGAAATATATATATATATTCTATAGTAGAATTCGCATATATCGGCTTCGTCTATATCGGCAGTTTCTTTTTGTCCCGGCAGAATTTCCTATCTTTTCCATATAATCGAGTTCGCTTATATCGGCTTCGGCTATATCGGCGATTCGCCTATATCGGCGCATTTTCGCTGTCCCTGACAGAAAAAAATTCGTTTATAACGGCGGATTTCCTGGAAATCCTCAAGCGATGTGTTTTGCCTAGAAGAGTCACTAGAATGACAGTATATGTGGACGCGGATGGCTGTAGATTCTGTTAAGACTATCCGATTCTAACTATTCTAGTGGCATGCGAAAATTTAGATCTTCTACAATTCATCTCGATCATGTTTGGGGGTTTGATCAAAATTGTAGGATCTAGCAGCCGAGGAAAGATAAGTAGGTTTGCCACTGTATCTCACTGATAATTCTCACATAATTAGTCTTTCATTCGACGTGATGATTGCATTGTTAACGCCTTCACCTACGATGCTATTCTCAGACCTGACTTAGTGACTGTTGCGTCATCAAAGGAGCACAAGCTACCGTCGAAAACATTGTTGAGTTCGATGCATGTCCTCTCTCTAGACAGAAAGCGGCTCGCCACCCCATCCTTCTCTATGGTTTCGCCTGCACGTGACTCTTAGCAGCGTCTTGATTGACTTAGATTGGCTGGCTTCCCCTGCACGTGACTCTTAGCAGCGTCTTGATTTATGCATACTCTTCTTTGTTTTGTGCTTCATAAAGCAGGTAAGCATGTAGGCATGAAGAAGCTTCAATCTTCTTGATTCAAAAAGCATACTCAGTTTTTGACAAACATAGTGATATCCGGTTTGCGATACTTACGTTGCAAGCATCAGTTCAGAAAGGCACAATTTTTAGATATCTATTGAATACATAGACACAATTACATGTACATGTACTATACATGTTGGACAATAAGTCAATATGTACATGTATTTAAGTATAGCAACGCAATAATTCATGAGTCAATACACGTATAGGCCTATGCATTGTATGATGCATGGCATGATCTCAGAGCTCGTGTAGATTTCACAAAACTTCAAAATTCAGGAAGTTCGCATATATCGGCGGTTTTCGTCTGTCCCTTGAGGCGCCGATATATGCAAATTCTACTGTATATGATATTATAATATTTTATTGTAAGCACTAAATAGTAGCATTCAATAAAGCGTTATGTAAATATATTTCAACAACAGGGCTTACCTTCTCAATAAGCAAGTTGTTTCACTATCACATGTCAATCGTGACTGAAAAATTGACTTCGTGTGATGTCAATTGATCTGATGACCTTAGCAAGTCTCACATGACGCCTGGTTGATTGCTGATTAAATTGTGCAATTTTGTCTTTATCGGGTCACGTTAACTGGTTGGACGATTGATGATTATTTTCTATTTTAAAGCTCCTGTTTACATGTCATGCAATGTCTACCTCTACAAAATAAATGCTTGCTCGTGCAGATGATAGGAATGCGTGCAGACACAATGACACGATAGGGACACTAAGCAAGCAAAATACACGAAAGTACACTATAAAATGTATGTGCTGACGATTCATGTATTCAGACATCACAACAGATAATTCCACAAGCGAACATCTGCATTATTACAACGCTCTACATTGTATGTCTAAATGTTACATGAAAAGTTGAAACTTCTTTTGATTCATTTTTGCCTTACATGGTACAACAAGTTGTTGGCTGTATCTAACAAGTGATCTGGCTGTATTTCTCTCCTTTTTCCACCTCTGGTTTTCATATCTTATCACAGTTTGATCAAAAAGTGGGAATCAGCCTCCGCTTATTTCCTCGAGGCAAGTTGCGTAACGCCGCATGTGGTCTCGCTACAAACTGCGAATGAGTGTCTTTATAAACAGGAGTTAATACATTCTCCTTCATTGTGAGCTATGCAGCCGCAAATCCCTTTCAGTGGATGTCATCCATGACACCCCAATTCTTGCGACACACCTGCAGGGATTGACTTCAAATGTCACATACCGCCATTTGGAAATTGGAAAGCGATGGCAATTTCATTTAAATCTTGATGAAATTTCAGACCCATACACAAATAGTCTAGGCCCAAGGTCCGTCTAGGTTCGTACGAGTTTCCCATTTACAGGCCCTGGCCTGGCCCGGTTCCAACTCCTTTAGCAATAATCAGTGACTTGAATCAAGGTCATACTATGCTGACAATCAGGACTGCCGTTGTTACCGCGAATCTGTGCTAGTTCTTATTAGTAAAGAAAGGGGCGTTGAAATGTTGTAGAAAGCAAGTTAACCGAGCATATTCCGAAAATGCTTCCATGTTTGCATCAAGTGGACTAAGCCCTAGTAGAGTTTGTACGTGCATTATGCAAATTATTATGTATCAAATTACGTGTTGGTGCAACTTTGTAAAGGAATGTATAGAAGAGAAAACTATGTTGTCTCATGGCCACGTCTGAATTTTATGTTACGCGTTTCTAGTTAAGTGACTTGTTTGGACAGTATTGATGACGTATGAACTGAATTGTAATCTAGCGTTTTATGTATCAACTGTTAAGCCAGATTGTACAGTACTGTTGTATCTCACCGTAGAGAACAGACGTGGCCATGAGACGACATAGTTTTCTTTATGTATCAGATAAATGCTCACAGATCGCGTAGCAAGCAGCATTACACAGATTTTCATTAAAGGGGTCCACAAAACTCATCCGTTTTTTGGCCGAGATTGCCCTGTCAAAGTGTTTTCACATATACTTTTGTAAATTAATTCGATGTAATTTTCGATGCATGTGCATTGCGATCTGATCTACGTTTCCAAAGTTACGATAACGAACCACTTTCTGAAGAAGTTTCTGGTTCTAGAAAATGCTGACCATCTTCAGGAGCTGTGGCGCTGCGGAGGTGGGTGTGCCTCCTGACAAGCAAAGCATGACCTCTGCTTACTGCTGCTAGGACTCGTCTCCGAGATGGTCATCTCACTGCCAGCTCAAAATACAAGAGCTGACCAGGAATTCTTGAGACAGAGCAAGCTCCAAACCTTGTCGCACTGTGCGCGCAGTCCTAACTTAGCCATGTAAAAGTTTTGCTCTTAGCCCATCGAGAGACTGACCAACATAGATTATGAAATAGTTGAAGACTAGGAGACTTAATTTTTTATCGTATTTAAATCATGATTGTGTCGCTTTCTGCGTTGTGTTTTGACCTTTTTGATATCTTAGGTTCTTGCGATTTTCGGGATTTATTTTGTTATGAATTTTCATGATATACTAGCTATGTACAAACCCTTTCATAAATAATTGCACGAAAAAGTTAACCTATCTTCGAATGCAATTTTCGTGTTGAAGTCCTAGTTCATTAAACTATATACCATATGAAACCCTATGTTCCATGAATTATTCTGACACATTTTACTTTCTTAAGTGGTCAGTTGTGGTCAGTGGTACTTGCAAAAGAAAATTAAACTTTTTCTTTGGTGCAGAATTTTAGTATGAAGACGATAGAATTGTTTAATGAATATTGACAGACAGTGTGAGTTATCATACAGCTTCATCATGACGTAAAGATTTTAGGATTCGTTGAATGTACAGAAAGGTGCATTACTAATAAGTTTTGTCGAAAAAATCCTGCTAAAAAGAGTCTGACATGATTTTTTCATTGATGAAGATGCTCAGTTTCAATAAACTTTATGCCATGTGAAAGGATGTGCTTAGTACTTTGATTTGGCAGAACGATTAGGTTGTGTCTGGTCAGCAAACTTAAAAGTATGAATCTTTAGTCAATCCATACTCATTTAATTAGGCAAGCCACACTGTTTCCTTTACCAAGTGTCTCGGCTGAATAAGTGAATAAGTTTAGTAGTTAGTTATCAGCTTGCGATTAAATTGGATGAGAATATACAAAAGATATAAGAATTTTTCGGCTGTGCAACGATTTAGGAAACGGACTGTAGGCTTACAACTTTTCGCCTTGGAGGGGGTCTGAAATACCGCATATTGTTTCTCTCTATTGTTTTTTCACACATTGTTGCGTTTTCTAAAGCTCTCGAGTCTTCAGATTGGTCTAAAGTTCTTGATTCCACTGACATAGAAAATGGTGTAAAACATTTTTACGATAAATTTTACGAAGCTATGTCGGAAATACCTGTCTCCTTTGTTAAGTTTACCTCAAAGACAAAGCCTTGGATAACGCCAGTCATACTTGACTTAATTAATAAACGTTGGCGTGCCTACCGGAACGGAAATTTCGCTCTCTATCGCCACTATAAAGCAAAGGTCACAAGTGAAATTATAAAATCAAAGAAAATCTGGAGTTCGAAGATGTGCAAGACATTCAAAGGTGTGTGGTCGGTAGTCAATGATGTACGCGGGAAAAAATCCAACAAATCGTCGGACAAAATACTTGCTTTGTTTCCTAATGCTGGTGAAGCCGTAGAATCGATCAATCTGCTATTTTCAAAATATTTTGTAAACAGTGACTGTTTTCCTGTACTTAATGTTGATAATTCGGAGCAAATTACTCTCTGTACCAGTGAGGAGGTGCACTCTTTGTTAAGCACATTACGTACAGACAAGGCACCAGGTAGTGATTGTATTCACCCGATGCTTCTTAAAGCCTCAGCTTCTGTTATAAGTGAGCCATTGTCACACCTTTTTAATTTATCTTTTCGAAGTGGCCGCGTTCCCAGTGTTTGGAAGATTGCTCATATATGCCCAGTGCCAAAATCATCACCCGTCCGGAAAAACAGCTTAAGACCAATATCGCTTCTTCCCATTGTTAGCAAGGTTTGCGAAAATGTCATTTTGAGAAATTACCGAAATTCAATCTTAGAATGCTATGATTGTTCTCAATTTGCTTACCGACCTCGGTCATCAACCGTTTGTGCCCTCGTTACAATCCACGATACTGTACTCAGAGTTTTAGAATTTCCTGATGTAGCAGCTGTTCGAATTTTGACTTTTGACATGAGCCACGCATTTGACTGTGTTCCGCATGAATTGTTGCTGAAATGTCTTAGCAATTTTTCGATTCCTTACCGCAATGTTTTCATAAATTGGATCAACAGCTATCTATGTAATCGCCAACAGCGAGTTAAATTGGGCGAAGTGTTAAGTTCTCTGGCAAGTGTTTCCAGTGGTTTTCCACAAGGATCATTGTTAGGGCCTTATCTATTTTCTTTGTATATATCGAGTTATAGGCCACTACATGCGAATGTAACTCTCATAAAATACGCAGACGATGTAACACTTGTAATTCCTGTATTCAAAAATGTAGCAAGTAATTTTTCACTTTTTTCAAGCGAAGTCTTTCACTTTAAATCTTGGTGTTCAAACTATAGAATGCTTGTAAATGAAGACAAAACAAAAGTTCTCGATATCAACTTTTCTGCTTCACCTCTGCAACGTGTCAGTGATCTAGAAACTGTTGGTTGTCTTAAATTTTTGGGACTTATTTTCAACAGCAATCTGAATTGGTCAGATCATTTTGCACATGTGTCATCAAATGTATCAAAGTGTCTTTACATCTTACGTGTTCTGAAGCCTATTTTAGACCATGATCAGCTCATTCTTGTGTTTAACTCCATCATTCGTTCAATAATTGATTATGCGTCTCCTGTTTTCCTTAATCCAGGTATTGTCCAGAGCTCAAAGCTCGAGATGCTGTGTAAAAGGGCTTTTCGCATAATTCATGGTGCTAATGTTAACACTTGTGATAATTGCTCTATGTTCCATGTGTGTCAACGTCGGAAAGAACTTTCCATGCGTCTGTTTAACCAGGCATTGAACGATTCGAATCATATTCTGCATCGACTCCTTCCTCCTTTATCACAGCGCAGTAAAAGACTGATTCTTCCTCATGTAAAAACCATGCGAAGACTTAATGGATTTGTGTTATCCTGTTCTATGTGCTACAACAATTCGACTTGACTTTTTACTTCATTAACTTATCTCTGTATAATGTACTGATGTTTCCATCAATCTCCCCGATTTCCATTGGAGATTTCTTGTATTATCTTATTGTTTTCGAAATATACGCTTATTATTATTATTATTATTATTATTATTATATGTACATGTATCTAATTACATAATAGTTTCATCTCTTCTTATTCTGTCATCTCATGTATTTCTTTCATTCCCATGATTATGCTCACTGTATGTGACCGAAAGCTCGGGAAATAAACTTATTAACTTTCATTGTGTAATTTTCATTACTTTTTAAGAATTTTTAGTTAGGTTAACTTCAATATTACATGTTATTAACATCGGTCGAAGAACCTAGTAAACTCAACCACGGATAAAATTCTGCTTGCATTCCGCTCATCTTCATCGAAATTTTCAATGTCTCTATTATTGTGCGTGTTGGCGGTCCCATAAAAACACAGTCATTTTCACCCTCTCTCTCTCTCTCTCTTTAGTAGGCCTACAAAAATCATTCCTTTCATCGCATTCGACAAAATCAGTCAACTACAGTTCATAAACACAAAATCTGACGTTGACGCAATATCATACTATGAATGTATGCTGCACCGGAAGCAAATCAGGATGCAGCTTTTGCTCATTTCGCTTCTTTATCTTCTCATGTATGCCACGCTCCCCGAATTGAGGGCACTAGATAATTATGCTTGAGTGGAAGTTTGGGAATCTCGTACGGAAATTTGACATTGAGAATGAGTGGCCAGGAATACCACTTAGATGAGTCAATCTTGAACGTAAGTCTAGTGCTTTTGATATCAAACATAATGGTTGACGTCACATACTTACAAGCAAAGTAAGTATATAAGGAAGTATGGAATCAATGGTTGATTTGTGGCGACAGCTATGATATTACTTTTTCGCCAGCTCTTATAAGCAGTTTTATTTGCTATCGCAATGACAACAGAATAGTATTGAAATATTGAATGGCTGAATTCTGAATGACTGAATAGCTATGTCAAAACTATGAAATGGTGAAAAATTACACAGTTATCCGTAGACATCTGGAAGACAAAAACATAAGATGAAGATCCATTTCTATGGCTAAAATGCCAGATTCGATTTGGCATAGAAATTAATTGATTATTAAGGTACTTAATAGACGGCTACAAACCACTCTATACGATTTAAGGGGGGGACTTATGATTGCATTCATGCACCGTGTATGAACGTGTTTACAAACTTTTGCCCACTGAACATCTGAAAATCTTTGTATCGAATCTAGAAATACTTCATTTTCTTATTGATAACTAGTTGTACATACATTCATTGATCAGGTTTAGATTTCCATTCATGAATGTATGTTGGAAACATGATGGACCTTACCTACATTATATACTATTTTTCTCCTAATTTTTTCATCTGATTATGAAAGCATCCTATGTGAAGTATAGTAATTTTTTTACTGACATCCTAACATCTCATTTTCTTCTTGCATCAGAGTATTCCCTTGTATTTCCTTCTATGATCAATAGCAGTATTTGATGATCCGTGTTCAGATAACTTATGAAGAAATAGTCAAATTCTGAAATGTTGTCACAAAATTATTGATGTATCAAGTAAATGACTGTTTTTTGTTAGTGATGAATTTTGTTAGAATTTTGATGAAGTAGTTGTTTTTGTAAGTTAATAAAGTCAACATTGGTCAGAGGCGTGGGTGACGGTCGTGTTCTTCGTCTGCTCGCGTAGTATCGTGTTTTGGTGTCATTTCTCGTGTTTCTGAGTGTTTGCTGGTGGAGAGTTTGGTATTGTTTTGTTCGCCATCACCCGCTGGATACGTTGGAGTTGGTCTTGTGTTTGCCCTGCTATTCGTTTACTGGATATTAATGATTTTCCTCCTTATTTCCACTTCAACGAGTTTGATCATCGCTCATTATTTGTTGGTGTCACGAATCAGTGTTGGTTATTCCAAATTGGATTTCCGCAGTGTCCCTGTCTCGCGTGGTCTTCGGGCATAGAAATTGTTCGTGTCTTGTGCTGCCATACCTTGTTACACTGGTTTTGTCACTGAATAATCGTTGTAATCAGCTGATTTCATACTTTGGGCCGTAAACCCCTGTTCGGTGATCATTCAATTATCGATTTTTTGGTGACATCATTGGTAACTTGGCAACCGTGTCTCTCTTTGGTTATTATTATCTTCATTTCCTCTACATTGTCTAACCACTATGTTTGCTGGAGAAGCCGATCAATCTTTGTGCTTTGATGATGCCAGGCGGCTATCTATGTCACAAATTAGCAAACTGTCCAAAAGACAATTGGCAGTAGCTCTCAAAGATGCGATTAGATTCGCTGATGAAAGTGACAAGGTACAGACGGGCTTCGACCCCCAGACCCTAAAGATGGTAGTGGCAGATGCTGTGCGCAGCCTGAAACAAGAATTAATGGACGAACAAAACCAGAAACTTTCGATTTTGAAAAATGAGATGGATCAAGCTATGCTTAAACTCAATGGCCAAATTCTTGAGATGAGGCACGAAATAGAGACAGAAATAATTCAAGAAATGAAAGATAAAGAAAACCGAAGAAATAATTTGATAGTGTTTGGCTTGTCCGAATCACAAGACAATGCAGATGGTGAAAATCACGATAAAGTTGGGATACGCAATCTGTTGGACGGTATAGGGGAAAATTCTGACGACAAGAATTTCCCTATACATTTTCGCCTAGGTAGAAGATCAGGCAAGATCAGACCTATTAAGCTAGTCTTTGATTCGTTTGATGAGAAACAGCGCGTAATGAAAGCGTTCTTTCGTAAACGTAAAAATGATGCTAAATTTATGGAGAGGGTATTTGTGAAGCCCGATTTAACGTTGTGCGAACAAATGGAAGAGCGACGGCTGCGTATTGAATTGAAAGCTCGCAAAGAATCTGGTGAAAACGTCATTATACGTAGAGGTAGAATAGTTCAGCAGCCTTTTCGTTCAGGCTCGGACTACTCCTAACATGAAGCCTCCCAGTACATGCAGTGATTCACAAGGTTTCACCTTCTCACCTGACATTAGATCTAAGAATTTCTCCTGTAATTTGTTGAAAATATCGTGTTTTTTAGCTAACGTTCGATCAATCTGTAACAAGCTGCATGCTCTCAAAACTTTCATTAGTTTTTATGACCCCGACATTTTTGCTGTAACAGAATCATGGGGCCGTCCAAGTTTAACTGATGCTTTGCTTGCACACCCAGAATATGTCGTCTTCCGCAAAGATCGTTTGCATAATTTTGGTGGTGGTGTGCTGCTATTTGTCAAGAAAAAATTATTGCCAGTTGCGCATACATTTACCGTATCAAACGACTTTCAAGACTCTGTTTTTTGCACTGTGAAAGTTTCTGATCAAAAGCGTATGCTAGTTGGATGCTTGTATCGTTCACCGAGCAGTTCTCAAATGAATGACGTAGCTTTTGTTGCTGTTATCGATCACTTGTGCAATTCATTTTCTGGTCCCATTGTGTTTTTTGGTGATTTGAATTATCCTGACATTGATTGGTCTACAATGTGTGGACCTTCAAGCTATGATTTCTTGATTGATGCCTGCAACAGTAACTTTCTTAACCAAATGGTTGTTTCTCCTACGCGTAATGACAATATTCTTGATGTTGTTATAGTCAATGATGAATCTTTTGTCGAAATCGTTGGCGTTTCTGGTGCTTTACTGAGATGGTTGACATCATTTTTGTGTTATAGAAAGCAATATGTTCGAATTAATGGCTCACATTCAGATCTAGTAAGCGTATCCAGTGGTGTGCCCCAAGGCAGCGTGCTGGGTCCTATACTGTTTTTGCTCTATGTAAACGACATTGACAATTCATGTAGCGGGTCTTCGCTCATTTTAAAATTTGCGGATGATGTTCGGATTTACTTACCAGTGTCGTCAGGTACTTCTACCATTCATCTGCAAGATGATTTGAATTCTTTACTAAATTGGAGTAAAAAGTGGCTGTTATCCATCAACCCAGACAAGTGTAGATGCATTCATTTTGGTGACAATAACCCTCGACAATCATACAGCGTGAACAACGTCGTTATCCCAAATGTGAGAGAAATTCTGGACCTCGGCATCCTCATCTCTGACAATCTGAGCCCGTCTAAAGAGTGTTTCCGTGTTGCCAGCAAAGCCAATAGAATGGTTGGTACCATCAAAATGGCATTCAAATCTCTTGACAACCATTCCATGTTAACTTTGTACAAATCTTACGTTCGGCCACTTGTAGAGTACTCGTCAGTTGTATGGTCACCCTACTTCGTGAAGGATTCCGACGTTGTTGAAAGAGTCCAACGACGATTCACCAAATACTTACGTGGCATGAGGGATTTGACTTATGAAGATCGCTTGAGAATTCTAAACATACCATCTCTTCGGATGCGAAGACAACGTGCGGATATGATTATGATGTTCAAGATAATGAAAGGTTTCGTCAGTCTAAACGTGACAAGCTTCTTTGAGTGTTCCGACTATTTTCGAACTCGAGGACATATATATCGCCTGCGACGTCGCCGCGCTCGTTTCATTAATCGGCGTAACTTCTTCACTCATCGTGTAGTTTCGAAATGGAATGACTTACCAGCTTTTTGTGTTGATGCTCGCACTATCAATTCTTTCAAACGAAGACTTGACTACTATATGAGTGTATCACTTTAACTTTGATTTTTGTGTACTTGGCTCCGCTCGGAGCTTATTTTGATCAATAAATCAATAAATAAATCAATAAAGCAATCAGACAGCGACTAAGCATGACGTCACAGCAGTGAAAACGTAGAGTGATTTGTGTGGGAACATCTCGCTCAATCATCATGAAGATGGTGGAATTTCCGGCAACTGGTGCACTCAATGTATGAACACAGATATCGGTAAAATAAGAGCATGACGGGCTGTTTTAGGCCAAGCGCAAGAGTCACGTGCGTCAACCACGCGGAATTGATCGTCACTGGCAGATGAAACGTTAAAGAACCATCTAAAGCACAAAAATGTTGCTAAAATAGCGAGCAGATCTTCCTTTCTTCTCATTCCAGGAAATATTTGCATTAGATGCATCTTCAATATGTAGATAAACAATATCTGAGAGCCAAATGACACAATTTCTCCACTGTTTCATCTATAAAGCCATATCATTCAGAAATGATACGTTCAGCATCAAAATTGATGTGAAAAATGAATAAAGCAGCAAATTTTATGTAGGAATCACTAGAAAAATGAAGTTGTCACCAAATATTTTATCCACAGCGACTTCTTGAAATTGATGAATACAAATATCTAAAAATAATCTTGGCGAAAAAAGATGGCGGATTTGTCGCTACTAAAAATACATTAGAGTAATGGGGAGTTTCCACACTTGATATATTTAAACACTTTGCTTACAAGCGTCACATACGACATGCCGGGTTTTTAATCTCTAATGTTGCAAAATGTCACATAATAGCCAATTGTTGTAACCATGCACTGACTGCAAAATTGAAAGTGCTTTGTCCTCGTGAAAAATTTTTGGTGTTAAACAGATGTTCAATTTTCATAAAATGGAGATAATTGCACATATAAGCCACAAATAAGCTGGATACTGTTCTTTCCATGAAACGCTGTGCAATGCCCAAAGGTGACATCTGTCACCATTTTTGTTTGGTGACATGTGGCATCAGGATGATTTCAAATGTACTTCTGTAAACATCAGGCACCTACATAAGAATGTACACGGCAATATTCCCATGAGAAACTGATGCAATTAGTGTTGTGTAGATATGTAAGGTTATTAAATATGTGATTGGATGGAAAATTAAGTTTAAATGTATATTTCGCACATTGATAACACATCATATACCCCAATTTTCTCAATATATTTAGGTTTTTGTCTATTTTCAATTATTATGCATAAATAAGAGCACAATGAAGTCCATCACATTGATCAAAATCGTGTCAGGGAAACCTATTCTTATGGTGACAAATGTCACTCGTGGGCGATAATGGGTTAATTGAGATCAACTGATGTTGAAATATTGATAAATAACTAAATTTTCAGAGGAGCTAGCAATAATTTGAAGCAGACTGTTTATTTTTGTCCTTTCAAAGAATCATAAAATCTTTGCATTATGAAAAAGCTGTCGGGAAGATCACACTGTCAGCCAATATTGAAATACTGATCACGTTCAATTGTGTTCGTGAGGACTACTGGGCAAAACTAGTACCTCGCATGTAAGTGACACATATGCCAATTCAATCTATGAGTTTCTCATGGTATAATGTTCGTAAAAATTAAATTATAACTTCAAGGCGAATTTCGAATTTTTTAATTTAAAATATAGGGAATTTAGGCAGTTTGCCTATATACATCGCTCTTTTATTGCATGGTACTCACTACAGCTTATAAGTAGTAAGCTGTTGACATTTAAGAGTCAAATTTACAATATTGAATTGGATTGTGATGATGTCTTGGTTTTGGGCTGACTCTATAAGTTCTCTGCTGACTTTTAATTTGATTCTTGACTGGCATGTACCGGTGTCATGCAAACACAATATTTGGCGACGTCGGTGTACTGATCAAAATAACTCATGCGAGAAAGCCTGTCTATTTAATATTTTTTAAAACTTATATAACTTATTAACCGTAGGATAGGTTGACAGACATGGCTACTACTTCTACAAATGTTATTACGGGCGTTCCTGCGCCATCGCCACCAGTGATTCCATAGAGGATATGGATTAGGACGTTCGAAAATTATCTTCTTGCTGTAGGTATAGACGTTAAGACGGAGGAGGCTCGGTGTAGGGCTTTACTATAGTTTCCTGTCTTGATTGACTCGCATGTACCGGTGTCATGCAAACTTAATAATTACATTACACGGAAGTCTAAAGGATTTTACAAATAATCAATAGGTTTTTGACTATGAACAATATGCGCTATGTAAATTTTAAATTAAACTAGCATCAATCCGAAATGATATTACGTTTATAATTCACAAAATAACAATAACAATTATGTTTGAGATGCATAAATGAATGTGGCTGCAGTGAAGTTATCGTTCTATCCAAATGAATTTAGTCATTTCAGTAAATGGAGTTGATCTTTTTCCGAGTTGGGTAGATGGCAGTGAGAATATCTGAATTCTATTCCAGTAAGAAATAGAAGGTCATTTACATTTCATGTTTAAAAGAATATAATACACGACTGCCGCTTGAAGATATATAGTAAATCAACTACTGCTAATTTATAGGTAGTGTAAGTAGTCACTATAAGCTAAATATGAGAAGTTCCAGTAAAATTTAAGACCATGACTACCAGATGATTTGGCAGCGAATCATCATTGCTGCGAAATAAAGACAAAAGAAATTAGATGGCAACCAAAAGAATTCAAGGTTATTTGGCAGCCGCATTAAAGTTTGGGTAGCAAATTACCTACCAGACCGTCATATTTCACCCAGGCGTCTGCTACCAGATGAACACGATCTGGTAGCCAAAAAAGTCAAACCATCTTCACTTGGGAAGAAATGTTAGTTCTTTGATGAGTTGGTTTCACAGCGAAATTTATTTCATTTGGTAGCTGATGGTTTACAGTGCACAAAATTTGACATTTCGATTTTGACTTCTCGCTGCTTTTCCTGGGCAGGGATTCTTCTGATCATAATAATATGGCTAATTTTTCATTCATAGTTAAACTTGAGATCATTTTTTCATGTCCTATAGAAAATCATTTGTTGGGTAATAGCGAAACAAATAAATTTTAATTAAATACAAAGCATCTGCTTGTCATATGTTTAATGACAATCTTACTAAATTTCTCGCCCTGTATTCTCCTCGACAGTAGGACATAATGCATTCTCTTGAAAGAGTGCATGTGAACTTAGGCCGTGCGCAGTGAGGCCATCCAGATGACTGCGTAAATGGGATTCGCATGTAAACGCCGGGTATAAGGTTTGCTCTCGTAATTAGTGCAGTATGCTGCTGATGCGCCATGAGAAGTAAGTAGGCTACCAACGGAACTCAACGAATTCCTCGATCCTCTCTCACTAATGAATATTTGGGAAATAATTTGTTAGTGATAAAACACTCGACAAACTTTGATCAGATCTTGAAATACTGCAGATCAGTGGCATATCGTGCTTCAAAACGTATTCCAGTGCTCAAAACGCTTCCGGGACTAAAATCAGTCTTGGCATTGGTATACCTTATAGCATGCAGCATATATGTAAAGTAACCGGCTCTAGTCTAGAAGTCACTTTCATGTTTTCAAATAATCATGAAAGAATGAAGAAGTGATGGCATGAATGTGTAAACTATTAGCTACGCGTTTGTCAGACTCACCGTGATTAGCCGGTCAGTGTGTGTAGTGTAAGTGTCATTCGTAAAGACTGACGCGTAGGCCCGTATAGTACTTGATTAAAATACTAGTGTTACGGGTTATTATTTTCTTAATATTCCCAAAACATATGATTGAAAAATGTAAATGAAAAATGTGGAAGAATTATACTGAGAAAATAAATAAATGGTGCAAACAGTCCTTACAAGGACAGATGGTACGTTCACAGTTATAAGACAGTCACAGCACCAACAGAGTCTCCAGGTTCTTCCAGGACCACAAGCCGTGGTGATCACGTCCGCAGCAGTTCGATGATAGTTCGCACATAGAAGATAGGCTGCAACACCGTCAACGGCTCTCGCCGACAACTTCGCTTGGAGAGACCAGAATGCGTTAGCGGGCGTTGTTCATGCCCTGTTAAATACGTCTGTGAAGATTCGCTCACGGTCAGCTACCAATTGTTTGGTCATCCATTGTCTGATTATGTCTTGTCAGTCATGTACCGTAGATAGCTGACAAGCTGGACTTTTGCATGACATTGGAACTTGAAATGCATGCCGCGGAAAAGTTATTGCTCTAACAATGGAATGGAGATTGCTCTCACAAAACAATAAAATGCATAATAAAGCAAGAAGACAAACTGCCTAGCACACAACACTAGTATGTTGTAGAATTTATCTAAAATGCATTCGGTGCACCCGAATGCCCCAATGGACGCTACGCCCCTGCTGCAGATGAAGTTCTTATAAGAGAGACACCGACGTGATAAACTTTCCATCACTCTTGACTATATGTAGAAACAACGTTCAGTAGCCCTCAACACTAGAACGTCTGACATTTTTTTCTACGTATAACGTCCATTTCGTCAAAAAAGACAAAATTTTTAAAAACTGATTACCTTGATTCTATCTATTTTCACTGATTCTTGATAACTTGAGTCCATGCTGAAACGTTTAGTGTATTGATAATTTCACTAAATGCTGAGCAAAGAATATAGTCTGACAGTGAAATAGGCTTTGCCAACATGCTAGTATGCATAATGATGTAAACGGCACTACAATTACGAATGTAGCAGGATTTATTGTCTTGCATGCATGTCAGCTATTTCATGTGTGGGAAAACTAGGCAATATCAGTCATTGACATTCACATAATTATCGTAATATACAATTTTTCTCACAATTTGTTTTTATAAAATAGCTGTAACAGCTTTGCTATGCCGGTTTGCATTGAGAAATTGCGTCTTTGCAAATATGGAAGCGGCAGTTATAGAACCTTCAATTTACATGAAAACATTGAATGCAATTTCAGTTAGTGCATGATATATACCGTAATGTCTTTACGAGGCATGAATTCCATGCAGTCGAATTACAAACCTCCTCGACTTCATAGCTGATTTCTGCATAAGATCCATGAACAATACCTGAATTCTGTAACCCTCTTAATCTTGCACAGTATAATTGAACACTTGCTTTGCGTGGATTACCATGGTAGCATGCCGTCGGTTCGTGGATCACTTGAATTCTTCAGTAGTTGCTTCATTAAGTTCAATATATACTTTTTCGCTTTACCTGATGCTTGTGTGAAGCAGGGATGCGAAGTCTTATTATTTTGATAGGACTCCGACTCCGGGTGACAAGTATAGCCTATATAGTCCAATTTCTTTAAAAAATTAGTAGCCTACATCATAGATCATTATCGGCTCACCTGAACCTACAGTGTTGTTCGATGAAACTGAATTACTGCTTTTAAAGTAAGATGTTCGTTGATAATTTTTTCAGTGCTGTAGAACTTATTAATTGTTTAGTTGCATTACATTATACAGTCAGTTAGAGTACATCATTCATGTTTTGTAACGAATACAATCACAGGAGCTCATATACGCTAGTTTGGTCCACTGTAATCTACTCAATGTACTAACTGAGCTTTGAGCCAGCTAACTGGAATTAGTAGTAAAAATGAAACTTTGGTTAAATGCAAGTTATTACATTTTATTATCAACATTTCTCCGAACAATTTACATGGCAATTGAGCATTCAACAATCACATTTTCATTCCGTATCATTAGGAATCTCCGATAAATGGGCGACTGAATCATTCAATAGGCCATTCGCTTACAGCTGTGTGCTGTTCATATCAGAATTCAAGCCATCATTGAGACATCCATTAAAATTAATGATTTGGTCCTGCATCTCTTTCCATGGGACTAGTTGCATTCATTTGGTCGAAGGATCGATGAACTCGGACCAATGTGCGTGTCATTTCTACTAGGCTTCTTCTACAAACAAATGAGTGGTACTCGTCTCCCAGCAATTGCTGGGTTCAACAAAAAGACCTAGCGCCGTGCCACGCGTCTTGGAAATTAAAGCAAACCTTGCCTCAATAGGGAATCCGAATTTTGAAATGGCCTGGCAACTCACCTCATCTCTCACCAATAGAGAATATCTGGAGCATTCTAAAACGCAGAATTAGGAAAGAAACACTGACAACAAAACAAGAACTGATTAATTCCTTGTTACGATAATGTGCAAGAGATGATGCTCTGAAGAACATGTGTCCCGATTTGGTTAATTTAATGCCCTTCAGGATAAAGGCTTGCATCAAAAGCAAAAGGTGGTCCTATTGACTTTTGATTTTTTTGACATGAATTTCGTGAATTCTGTTACCTATTTTTGTTTTTCGTTCGAGATTGTAGGCTTATCAATAGGGTAGAAGTGAGAAGCAGAACCTTGCTTTTCATCACTTTTTTTGGAAATTTAGAAGTGATTCAGTTTCATCGAATAACACTGTATCTTTAGTGATCATTGCTGTATCAATTATCAATCATTTTCGATGAAAGTTTATCAAATGTCGTTTTAAGTTGGATGCATGTGACTCGGATCCTCCCATCATGTTGATTGGTTCTTCACACGAGTTATCTCCAGTCCCTACCAGGCAGGAAAATCTCCATCCTTCTCCAAAAGATATGAGTACACTTTCGATTTTAATCTGCGCTTTAGAGGAGCAATCACACACGATTAACGTGAGGGTGCAAACTAGTATTTCATTTTTGTCTCCGATGTGACCTTGGTGCGTAGGTGTGATCGAGGCAAGGAAAGCTTGTCTTCTCCACTAAATCACTGAGTGAAAAGACGATCATTTATTCACTATCACGGTTCATTCCCTCAACCAGGGGTGTAGTGGAGGGGTAACGCGGCATAACGCCGTTATACTTCCTAAGATTCTGGCCGAATCAGCGTTATACTTTCCAAGGTCATCAAATTAACGTCAAAAGATGGTAAGCTGTATGTCTGTATGTGGCAAACATTTAATGAACAAATGTTCATACTTGATGTGCATTATTGATGAAGATCTTATTCAACTTCCTATTTTTGCATTTTGTCATGAGCATGCATGCTTTCATTATTATTTGGATTCATGTGGAAGTCCTTCAATGATAAAGCAATCGCCGAAAGGGGATGAGAGCGGTTGAAAATTCTGAAAGGGCGATTATGTAGCTCTCGAACAGTCCGTTATGGACAATAGTGGCACGAATATGCATTTTTCAGCTGATACACTAAAAGTCAAGACTTGTCACCCTTGCGCATTAGTTAACATTGCATGTGCGACAAGTCTTTTGGCATTTAGTGTATATACATGTCAAATTTAGCGTTATACTTCCCAAAATTCAGCTGAATTTTTAGCTCTTAGCGTTATACTTCCTAAGAATTTACGACTACACCCCTGCCCTCAACTATTGCAAGCATAGAAATTGACAACAATAAAACCTCCAGAATGGAAATTAAGCTTCATGCAATGCACAATAACGGCACATAAATCGCACGCATTTTCACTTAGATGCACCTGCCAACATCTGCATGATTGGGTTAGAATCAGTCACATGTGTAAATCGAAGCTTTTAATTGGTGGTTCATGCCCCAACTTAATTCCCCCGGATGTGCCGCGACCTGGAGTCAATTTCCATTCCAGTCAACCTCAGATAAACAATCTATTTCTATGATTACAAGCACAGAATTAGACAGATCGTCTCTTCTTCTGTTTTACTAGAAAGGAAACATTGGAACATGTAGCTTTGATGAAATGGCACAATCTGCTGACATAATACCATAGCAATCGAACAATGAGTAGCCAGTTCAACATTAAACACGCCAAATTGTGCGAAGTTTCAGTGACTGTTATCAACCGGATCACAAAGCAAAGAGACACAGTTGATGTCAAGTTCTACATACAATGAAGTTTGTGAACGTTTTTTCGTCCGCATGCTAACTTTTTTAATAATCATCGGAAGGGCCAACATGATCGAGAAAACTTTTGCGGAATGATCTGAATTCTTCGAATCTGAAGGAATCGCCGCGATCGGAGCATTTTGAAGGAATTCAGAGCAATCCGCAAGCGACGCACGACTATTTTTCCTATCTCTGCAAGGTATTGAAAATTTCTTTTTGCCCACTTATTAAGTTCCTGCATGTGCCATTATTTTGATTCAGTTTGCACTTCTAGCAAAATGATACAGTTAAACAATGTAATTCTGTGATTACAAGCTTTGATTGCAGCAGTGTTTCTGCACTTTTGTTTGCCAGAGAAAGTTGACATCAAGACAGTGACATCTATGCACCAGGAAAGATAATTTGTTCGAATTATGTTTTGGGTCTAGTTACAGGCCGGAGTCTGGAGTCCTATCATTTGATAGGACTCCGACTGCAGCAAAGATGATAGGACTCCGACTCTGCATCCCTGGTGTGAAGTAGATCCATGAATACAAGCAATAAACAATAAAGTATTCCACAGCGACATAGGCCATTTTCTAGATGGGCAAACTTGTAGTGCAGACCTATCATCAGCATAAAATCTATCTAAACCCACTTTATGATGATCGTGAAATAATATCAGAAATAACTTTTTCTTTCACTTTCATCGCAAGGATTGATGTGCATGGTTGGCCATTCAATGCACATGTCATGGTTGTACATTCATTTCACTTGTCACGCACTTGTCAATTAAAAAAAAACATTAATTGTTTTATAACATAATGTACAAGCCCCTGATGTACACCTTACATTTTAGCTGACAGTCTAGGTGTCATACATAGGGTATGTTATATACATGTATATATGCAAGAAATAAACAAAATACAAAATGGTAGATGATAATTTCAAATAAAACCCGGTAGAAAACTGAATCAGAATATATATATATATATATATATATATATATATATATATATATATATATATATATATATATATATATATATATATAGTACAAAATAGTGAAATCAAAAAATGGAAATTAATACGACAAATAGTAACCCACGCAGAAGGCAAAAAGAAAAAGCACAATTTTGTAGCCCAAACCGATTTCACCTGTGTTCCAGGCTTCTCACGGGCAGCTGAATTATATTACAAAAATTCGAACTGAAGCATGCAAATGATCAACATAACATAATAGATATATGACACTATTCATGAATTTCATGACAAGTGGCTGAGATACTTAGACGACTGTTTTGTAATATGGAAGGATTCGTTCGGTGATATAACAAATTTCCATCAATTTTTAAATAACATGAATGACAAAATCAAGTTTACTTTAGAATGTAACCACGAATTTTTAAATAAAAACCAATCTGCCAAATTAGTAGTTTAATCGCGACGTATCGCAGACCTGCTGCTTCCTCAGGCGAGTTAAGTAGAATGTGACCCTGACACGCAGTACATCATGACATCGATATCTGAAGAACATGACCATAACTCTAGCACCAACTTTCAAGTCGCAGAGTGAAATGTCCGTCATCTGGAACAGTAGTAGTGCAAGACATTCGATAGCTGAAAGATCACGTGTAAAGAAATAAAAGTCAAAAATACAAGTTTGGAGGTGCAAAAGGGAAATTAAAGGGCATGCAAGCTATATCAAGAACATAGTGTAGTCAATAAACTCTTCCCGATTATTCAAAGAGGGATTTAAATTTTTTATTGTCATAGCTTCAGCTATGCGGCAGCGAATTTCACTGTTGTGTCTGCTAACTACTGAAAAAGTAAAAATGTTTTTTGGGGACTCGCTATGTGTACTCGCATGTTTGAAAATACTCGTTGCCCTACTAGCCTGAAAATGCTCTGCGACACGGTCGTGGAACAAGCGGCTAGTGCTTCTAATATAGAAAGCTTTACAAACAGTGCATATGCCTTTATAAACAACGTTCTTAGCGTTACAGATAGGGGGATCATTTATAGCACAAGAACGCTTCGAACAAGACTTAAAACGCTTCACCTTACTATGTTGGGACGTAAGATTGTTAGCAGGTTTGTTCACAATGCGGATATTGAGTCCGGAAGATTTCACAACACGCTGAAGTCTGTAATTAAATTTATCACTTATGAATGGGACTTTGAAAATACAAGAACTAGTTGAATATTGAGCTTGTCTTTGATTAGTCCTTTTGGCCCTTGATCCATAGCGATTAATGGCATTAGAAGAGTAACCGTTTCTTGAAAGCTTCGAACGCAAGTTTGTGGTTGCTAAAGCTCTGTCGTTCTCATTAGAGCACAGACGGTTCACGCGTCGAAACTCTTCGATTGCAGCATTATTTTTCACATTATTTGGCAAAGCCGAAGTAGCATTAATAAATAACCCACGATTAGCATCTTTACAATGAAATTTGTGATGTACGATTCCCATTTCATCGATTTTGATTGCAGTGTCCAATACTGGCAGAAATTCGTCACTACCAACCGTCTCCACCTTGAATTTTATACTATGATGAATATTGTTTATATTCACATTGAGACTTTGCAGATCAATTCCATGGTCGACTAACAAGAAACAGTCATCTATATATCGAAGGAAGATCAACGGATTGTTTAGAGTTCGCAAAAATAACGAAGAGCGTTCAAAATTGTCCATAGCGAGAATAGCGACAGTGGGAGATATCTTCGATCCCATAGCTAATCCTCGTTTTTGCCTGAAAAATTTTCCTTCATAATGGAATGAATTATTCTGTAATAGGAAAGTCAGTATGTCAAGAATGTCAAGAATGTCATCAATATGTATTCCCCATATTCTCTGATGAAACTTATCTCTCAGCAATTTACTGATAATCTCCATGGCCTCTTGAGCATCAACGTTTGTATATAAATTGTCAACATCCAGACTGATGGGCGTCTTTCCAATCAATTGACTTTGTGGTAATTCCTTTATTCTTGACAGCAATTGATAGGTATTTTCCAGATGTGCTGGTACATTAATCAAGAAATGTTTCAGAATTTGTTGAATAAACCAAGCCATTTTTTCGCAAGGGCTCCCAACGCTTGATACAATCGGTCTGATACTCATGACTTGCTTGTGGGTTTTTGGGAGGAAGTAAAATTGAGAAACCCGAGTCTGCATAGATTTGAGTTTCTTGACGATACGCTTGGGCACTAAGGAATTCACAGTGGCCCTCCTCCAAAATTCATTGATTTGTTTTTCTTCTGTATTAGTGGGATCTTTCACCAATAATTCATATGTATTCATATCCTGAAGATGCTCCTCCTCTAACAATTGGTAATGGCTCTCCATCATCACAACCATTTCACCGCCTTTATCACTGGGGATATATACATGAGCATCTTTTCTCATCTCTTTGAGTAATGTCCTCTCACTCGATGTAAGGTTATTTCTTGTTGAAGGATATTTCATCTCATGCTCTATAAGACCATCAACAATCTCAACCAAGGAATGAAGTTTTCTCTCAATTGGTAACGATGCTTTTGGTGGAGGAACTCTGGCGCTTTCAAACGGACAATTACTTGGAAAAGGTATCACCTGAGGTTCAGAATTAGCATCACAAGTAGGATTGAGTTCAGCATAATTCTTCCATCGAAGCTGATAGGCCACGTGGGCCAAAGAGATTCTAAGATCTGTGGCCATTTTCTCGTCGAATTTTCGTGAGGGTACAAATTTAGGTCCTTTTTCCAGTAAACGTTTCTGTTCGTCACTAACATCACAAGAATCACCAATTATAGAAATCATGTCCGAATTCTCGGAGAAATTATTTCCACTCTCTGTATCAGTAACAGTGTTAATCCCGATTTGAGTCTCATCTCGGCCATTTCGCTGCGAATTGTAAGCTGATATCAACTTTTGGAATTTATGAGATTGGACACGTCTCGATGCTTCAGTTTCCATGTTGGTAGCAATGTTTGCAACATGATTCAGATACGAAAGAGTATTCTGAGGAAGACACTGACTCATGGTAGTCTCACAGTTCGAATTCTTAGCTTTGAGCTTGTCAATCTTGGTATATTGAGCCTTTATACTTGAACGTAGTATAGACCTTCTGATTCGATCCAAGCATCGAAGGTTCAGATTTTTGGGTAACTTTATATCGGTGATAAAACGAGGTAAAACGTCAGATTGTTCACAATTCTTCAGAAATCGAATATGACATCGATGCACTCCAAGTCTAATCATCGTAGAGATATAATTACGAATGACACCGAAAGGACACTGGTCAAGTGAACCACTACCACTACTACTGTACCACTGTACTACTGTACTACTGTTCCAGATGACGGACATTTCACTCTGCGACTTGAAAGTTGGTGCTAGAGTTATGGTCATGTTCTTCAGATATCGATGTCATGATGTACTGCGTGTCAGGGTCACATTCTACTTAACTCGCCTGAGGAAGCAGCAGGTCTGCGATACGTCGCGATTAAACTACTAATTTGGCAGATTGGTTTTTATTTAAAAATTCGTGGATAACTTATGCGTCTGCCTCAACACGCCGTATCCGCTATTAGAATGTAACAAGAATAAATTGAATTTTTTGGATGTTTGTGTTTACAAAGAGGATGAAAAAATTGAGACAGATGTGTATTACAAACCTACAGACAGTCATAATTATGTGTCCTTTAATTCGAACCATCCTAAGCATATAATCAAAAACATCCCCTATACTTGGGCTAGAAGAATCAATAACATTGTCTCCAAATCTGACAGAAAGATGATGCTGTATGATGAACTACGAAACCAACTGCTCACTCTTGGATATCCACAGCCTTTAATAAGTGATGCAATATCCAGAGCTGAAAGCAAAATTACTAGCAATAAGAGCGAGCAATATTCGCACTTACTTGTTCCTTTTGTTACTACTACATTCAACCCGAATAATCCTGCGATCTTCCAGAATATTGTCAATCCTATATTTAATAGTTTGAAAGTGACGTCGACTTTTAAAAATTATAGAATAAGACGTTCATACCATCAGTCTCCTTCATTACTACATCGAAATAACAACAGGAAAACTTTGATCGGTGTTACAAAGTATAGAGACAGTAGATGTGAATGCTGCAATTGTTTAATAGGGCACAACTTTATTTTATAAGATAAATGGAGAAATGAAATCTTTCGAAATTAGATCAAATATGAATTGTAATTGGTGATATTATATAATATGAATAACTTTCAATTTAAGCAATTGGTGTTATATTTTGTAGAATACGATTGTGCATTGTAGTCTGTTGATATGAGGGTAGTCTGACGGACGTTGAGAGACCCTTCTAGTGCCTGGTCCGTTGGTCTCTATAGGCCCCGCTCCCTTCAATTTAAGCAATTGGTGTTATATTTTGCAGAATACGATTGTGCATTGGTGTCTGTTGATATGAGGGTAGTCTGATGGACGTTGAGAGCCAAATTTGAGTCGAATCCAATCGGGCCGTGATTCGCGAATCGAATCATGAAAAACTTAATTAGGCCTACTTGAACTTATTACTGTGTACGATTTACTTGGTCAGCTGCTACATCGATAGCCTTCAAGAATAGACCTAGTAATCATGCAATTTACATGGCTATTGAAAGATGCAGTGACACGTTGGCAATCATAAAGAAATAAGCAGTCAAATTAAAGTGTAGGCCTATCTATTTTGCTGAGAAAATCAAAATCTACTACGCTTTGTAGCTACAACCTATTTCGAATGAACATTGACGCTAGAGCATCAGTTAGACGGATGCTGGTTTGACAACATGTCTTGAAATGCCCTTTGGCTCTGCTATGCCAAATTTCCCGCAGGTAGCTTAATGATAGGGACTAGGTTTACAATCTCAGGTGTATAGAACAAAGTTCTTTGAATCTCACGCGAGACTAGAAATGTAGCCACCGTCAATCGTCCCTGTAATTAAATCCTGAGCGCGGGAAAGCACCAATTTTCATAAACAAAAAATCAGTAGATTATATAATTTTTATCGCAATTTTCAGATTAGAAAACAAAAATGGAGTTTCGGTAACAATCTATTGATACCGACAGCCTCCCATGCTATCGCAGTCCGTGATGACTATCTACGGTAACCAGAACGAATTCAAAATAAATTAGTAGATAACCTATGTACACTCCGACGGAAATTTTCACTCAAACTCATACGACCAAAGCATTACAGACAACTTGGAACACTTTGATGCATGATTAATTATAGTAGTCTTGGACCTGTCAGCTTGCAAATGGAAAATCAGTGAAGTAAGAAAATCCAGTCGCTAGCTGCAACCTATGAGAAAATCTGTAAATCAAAGACCATAAATCGATAATAAACCATATCTTGTACTCAAGCTCAGTTTAACTTTGTCTAGACGCCTGATTAATTTCCTATCTGAGATGCAGATGATTCAGGATAAGAAGAATATTTATCTCTATCAACCACAGACCAAATCTCAGCAGTAAAGAGAATCTAGTCAGCGCACCAAATAAACAAATTTCACTTTTTAAACGACGATCGAAATTGGGTGCGCTGACTAGATTTTTTTTGGATGAGATTTGGCCTTATATATCCAGATAAAATATCCCCTTTGCCCTAACGCTAATGTAGGCCTTTGTTAAGTGCAAAAATCTCATTAAGAAAAGTTATTTGAGGAGTCTCATCAAAATAAGTATGAGGAGCACTGTAAAAAGTACGGATGGCACGATAGTCATACATAAGGCAATATATTTTTTTATTAGATATCCTGTTTGAGTTTTGCTTCCTAGAAGCATGGCCTACTTTTAGTAAGAGTTCGTGTTTTACTAGGATGTAGTATAATTCACTGGTTTATTAAGCTACGTGTTCAGCTTAAGAGTCCTGACTAAGAGCAGTCTGAAAAGAATGTCTTATAGCCCTGTAAGATAGAAGCTCACGAATCTGACAATGGGCCATTTACAGTTCTACTTTAAATCAGTTAGGCCCTTGTTAATTGTGAAGTATATCAGACTCGGTCCAGAAAGATCGACCGAGTCCGAAGCCCTAATCTGAGCAACATGCAGCTGATATAACGTAGTTCAGCAACCTTGTAGTTTTAGCCACTATCAGTGAAAATCCATCATCTGAAGCATATTGCAATATCATTTTCAACCATTAACGAACGAAATGAGGCTGTTGAAATAATTGTTGGCCAATCGACCTAAACCGATTCGATTTTTTCTCGAATCGAATCTCGAAGCTTCGCTGATCCCTACTTCTGATTGATGACCTCTCATGAATCACAGTGATGATTCACTTGCTGTACTTAGCGACCTTGGAATCGAATCTCTATGCAATCCCAATGTACCTACACGTACATGTACTAGCAATCATTATCAACTCAAAACATCAATTGAACCAACGTCATTAATTAAAGAATCTGATGGATACGTAGGCTAATACTCACATCAACGATGATATGGCAATTCCCTACATTTCTTTATGTGAATGGAACTCTCACAATTCATGCAAAACTGAATTTCTTAGAATCGACCACATTACCGCACTACAATCAACGTCACGGTTTTGAAGGCAGCAAATTTTGAAGGGACTCTGAATCTAACTCCGAGCTTCGTGCACCGAGAAAAGTGAAGAATTTGATAAGGCTCCTGAGTTTGATAAATTTACAAAGTTTGGCCTATTAATGAATGACGCAGCATTAGATTTTGCGTTGCCAAACTTTCTGATGTCTCTTCGACTGGATGGAAAGAATAACTTAGACAAGACGTATACATACAACACAGATTCGTTGAGATTTCATACAGTTAAATGAGACATCGAGGCGGGTCAGCACTGTAAAACAAGTATATCTTAAAATTTGATGGGCCTACGTCTCAAGATTAATGGTACTGTAGAATCCACCCTTCAAAATCAATGCGGCAATCAATGAAACATAAGATGATATTATTTCGAATTACTTGACTGTGCTTCGTAAAGGATGTGCAGACTCCCTCAAGCGGAACAGCTCGAAAAGAAAGCCATTTTCTCTTATTCCTGATCGATTCCTTATAATTTGTATGAATGTTCTAATTTTCAGTTTACACTTTCCGTTTACACTTGCAGTTAAAAAAAATGCAACTTCAAGATCATAACGACGAATGGCTTTATCATGTGCACCGAATTGATGTGACTTTGGATGAGTGAAGAATATCTCTAAGCGATGCACTAAACATCAGCGCATTCGCTGATCCGGTGAGAGACACAGTCTATGTGTTTATACACATTCGACTCTATATCATTTTTTTTCAGTCAAGAAGAATTCCTATCATATTGCTCTTAAAAAATATATTGATATTCATATTGCTCTATCATAAAACAATGTGCACTGTTTCTTGTTATACTTTATGCTGCTTTATAGACATTTGTTGCAGGAGATATTGGACACACTAGCCTACGTGTATTTGTAATGTCGAATAGAACGACAAAATAATGAAAAAGCTCCTCCCTATGTGACGTAAATTAGCCTTTGATTTCTGTAGATATTCTCACCCATTTCACTTGAATGCCGGTCAAAGCTTAAAAAGCTTGACCCTTGCTCGCTTGTTTTTGATTAGAAGGGACATGATTGAATCGAAACGTTTTATATTCCCGCTAAGATTAGCAATAGCGCATGTTCCGTTGATGGCAAGGACAACTTCAACTTGTAACAGGTGTTTATCAAAAGATCAAACGACACAATATAAATGCACAGATTTTAATACCTCACAAAAACAAGTCAAAATCTAAAACTCTCAGTGACCTTCTTTGGCCTGTATTCAATGCTATTCATGCATGAAATTGCATAAAAAGCGCAATAATGTTTTCATGTGTCTCTCAAATTTAATATTATCCTCTAGTATGCGCCATTATGTTATTAACTTGGTGGAGATGACTGCACAATTATTATGTATCACCATGCTGAAGGACTCATTAAATAACAAAAGATATCAGCCCCAAAGCCTAAAACATGTATAATTATAGGAACCAAACATGTATTTCGCAAAATGTGATGCAATGAATGACTTTCCATCGATATTTCTCACTATCTGGGTAACATCCGGAAAACACCATAGGCTACCTATGTGGGATAGCCACGCACCAAAGGCACATGTGATATTCTGCTACTTCTTCATCAAATAACTGGTCATAAACGTTCACATGACTTGTTTATATACAGTTTGCGACATTTTATTAGGACCACCCATATTTTTTTAGTTTTCTACACCTAGCTACTTGTTGATGTCATATTATCTTTCACTCTTGTCAATACATTAAATAGGCATGTATGCCAACAATATACCACAACATAGACATCTACTGATTAATAACATAGACACTAGACAATCAAATACAAAAATTGACCGCGACATATTATTAGGACCACCTTCGACATTTACATAAAAAGTTTTCCTTTGGACATGACAACGCTGCGTTTTTGTTTTGTAATTAGCAACCCAAACATCTTATGTAAATCTTATGCAGCCGATGCTTCATGATAGCGCATTAATGTTCTGAATGGTTTACATCGGAGATGTTCCTTCCAACAAAGTGGCGCTGATGTCATCAAAACGTCGCTTCACAATACTGACAGTGTGGCAGGGAGCTCCCTCTTGCATAAGCAGTCCGTTGTTTTCCGGAAACCAGCAGTCACGAACTATGGAATCACCCTTCCCTGAAGCACTTGTAAGGATGAAGTCGAATCGAGCTAATAGAGCACTCACAAACATGAAGCCTACCAGTTTCCTCGCAAGAAAACAGGCCTACAGCATGACCTTTGCTTGGTTTTTGACGGGCTGAAACGCAGGAGCAAGTGATCCACGTGACTGCCACATTCGCTGACGAGCAGTCTGGTGACACTCAAGGCTCGGCTCTACGCAGAATGCCACCATTCACCAGTCATTGACGCTCCAATTGACATGGCGAGTGGCAAAATTAAGCCTATTAGATCTTCATGCATGGGGTCAGTTACGACACTTTCCGTGACCGCAATCCCGCTGGCAATCATTTTATGCATCCCTCGTTGAACAGTGTGTGCCGCTTCGTTGATGTAACGCTTCTACCATGGTCTTCGTAGCTGGGACGACGTTATTAGCCACCCTTTCCAAACAGTAGGCCTGCGCTCTTGGAATCGGCCATCTTGTGTCGTAGATTTTCATCATGCTCCACAACGTCATCGTCGGTTTGCTGCATAAGGATTTCCAGAAGTCATATTCCGTTGAACAAGTAGTGCCGACTACTTTGAAACATAACAACGAGTAGCGATTTCACGCTGAGAAAACTCTTCGGGAGACAAAGCTTCCATCTACGAGCCACTTATGCTTGTTGTTAGATCCGTTTTTACTCATGAGTAAGATTTAGACTTTCCACGTTAGACCTAAACATAAATCGTATTGGTAGATATCCATGTTATCTCAATAGTTCAGATATCTGGTCTCGATGATGCAAAGCAAATCAAGGATCGATTTGATAATGAATATTAATATCTTTATTGTTGACAGACAACAGTGTGCGTGCGCAGGCGACGACACACACCACATATTAATGATAGTTTCTTACATGCGGCTTCCTCACAGCAAGCCATAGAAATAAACTGTTTATCTGAAGTTTGCTAGAATGGAAATTGACTCAAGGTCGCGGCACATCCGGGGGAACTAAGTTGGGGCATGGATCACCAATGAAAGGCTTCGATTTACTCATGTGACTGATTCTAACCCAATGATACAGACGTTGGCAGGTGCATCTAAGTGAAAATGCGTGCGATTTATGTGCCGTTATTGTGCATTGCATGAAGCTTAATTTCCATTCTAGAGGTTTTATTGTTGTCAATTTCTATGCAGCAAGCCGACAATGCAGAAATAAGGCAACCAGAACACACAATTTGTATTGCTAAGAAATCGACATATAAGTAAATAACTGATAATAGATCTTTATCTAGCGTTGTCATGTCTAAAAGAAAGCTTCTTATCTAAATGTCGAAGGTGGTCCTAATAATATGTCGCGGTCAATTTTTATGTTTGAGTGTCTGGTGTCTGTGTTACTAATCAGTAGATGGCTATGTTGTGGTATATTGTTGGCATACATGCCTATTTAATGTATTGACAAGGGTGAAAGATAATATGACATCAACAAGTAGCTAGGTGTAAAAAACTAAAAAAATATGGGTGGTCCTAATAAAATGTCGCAGACTGTACCATTTTCTTCTAGATGAATGACTTCTACTTCACTTTATCAAAAACATAGCACTTTGAAAATTTCGTCCAGATCCATACCACATACCCATATGGCAGTCACATGGTTCCCATATTTTCGTTTCCAGTGGGTAGTGTGATCTACACAAATTTTAAGCTTCTTCCCTAGTTGCTAAAAATAATGCTGCTAAAAAGGTAGCAGCTAAGTAATAGTATGTATAGGCTTATACAATTCGCCTGTAGGTTGTCATGTGCTTCGCCGCTTCTGTAATTAAGCTATACACTGTAAGCTATTCAAGCCTATTTAATCGTATAAGCCGCTGTCTACTGCCTGTTACCTACTGTACGTGTGAGCCCGTGTAGCGAGCTGTTTATTATCACCGCATTTCCGATATAGGCTCAAAATACCAAGTGTGTTTGTAGGTCATATATACATGTTAGCCATACACGTAGACCCGTATAAGCTCTTGGGTGAGACTGTCTCGTTGCAAAATATAGCCTTACAGTATCCCGATTATACATTATTGCTTAAAATCAATTAAAGCCCTATTTCTATTAAGGACAGTCTAGTCCAAGGCCTACGATCGTGGACTTCGTCAATTCAAAAAGTATCACATCTGGCAGGCCTAACCGGTAAGCCCGATGCAGCTTGGGGTCAAATTGCGTACGTTTTTAGCTCTAAAGCAGGCTATTTGTATTTCTATTGGGATCTATTGGGATCTCAATGAAAATTCTCATTGGGATTGCGTTGGGATTGGGCTGGAAATCAATCCCAACGGCAAACCTGGGTACATACCATTGACTCTATACATACATGGGCTAGAAATATCATCTAGGTATTCCCGCATGGTTTTCATGCTGACATAGATAACAAACTAAGCCTCTTACATCAGAGAAAAAATATATTTCGTGCAAATAAAAACTTTGTCAGAGTCATAATAACCTTTGCAAATTTCTCTTCACTGGGCAGATTAATGAATGAACAAGTGAATCAGACAATTCCCTTTCTTCAGATATAGTGCTGCATGACTTATGGGTCAGTTTATGCTACTGATCGTCTGATGTTTAAATCGTTGGTCCTAGATCTAAAGTTGTTTCGCCCTGTTCCTGGGTTAGAGATTTTATCCAAATTTTGACTCAATTAAAGTTTGCGCACACTTAACTTCCAAATTTTAGAACATTGTGGATTTGTAATAAATTTGGAAAGCTATCTGAAACCATACATGTAGCATGTCTGATTTGTACCAAGATCTGATCTTGTTATTTGAAACCATGGCGAACGTTCCGATCGAAAGTTTCAGAAATTCAAAGCATTTAATTAGAAATTGTTACTATCATACATGCAAGTGCTGGAAAATTACGCAAAGTGAGATGTCAGTCAGGTGATTTCAAACTGTAATTTAAAACCATTTTTATTGCGTCGAAGAACATTACATTGAATACTGATATCATGACCGGAAATTGAACACCGAAATGTCACGAAGAATTGTCATCAAAGAAATTCGAGATCCTCGCCAACAGTGATATAAAGAAAGGACAATGAGAACCTCGTCAACGATCGGAAATCATGTTTCTTTGATTGGTCATTTTGGTTGTTTTGCAGATCACACTTTTGGTTGAATTGATCGGAGCTACAGGAGAAGAAATCAGAGACAGTAAACGAAAGGTAAAATGCTATGAGATATCCTGCCTTCATATTCCGAAACAGAGAATTATATATGATGGATGTAATAAAATCAAATGTGTTAATGGGAAAGAGAAGCCTTTTGAGAAGAATAAGAAAACTTGTGCGAAAGAATCTAAATCATCAAAAATTGATAAAAAGCGTTGTGATAAAATACGAAAATATGTCAATGGATTTAAAAAAGACCTGTAGGCCGACGCCCAGTTACATGCCGTGGTATATCCTGCCTTGACATTGCGAAAATGACCATTATTACTGATGGATGCAATGGAATTTTATGCAAAAACGGTATAATGAGAGACATGAATTAACGCCGCAGCTGTCCAAAAGAAACAGATATTGATGAAAATTATTGTGATAGAGTTCGAAAGTATGTCAGCAATTACAAATCGCTTTTATGTCATGGTGTATCCTGCTCTGATGTTCCTAGAATATATGGACGTACAAAGATGTTTGATGGATGCAATATCATCATGTGCTTCAATGACAAGCAGTTACATAGCTCAAAGAGAAGATGTCCGATTGAATCTAGATCATCGAAAGCTGATAAAATTCGATGTGATGCAGTTCGAAGTCAGGTTAATGGACTCAAAAGACTTTTACATGTCATGGTATATCTTGTCTTTACATTCCAGGGAAGAGACGCATATTTGATGGATGCAATGAAGTCTCATGTGTTGATGGCAAAATGAAGCATATTACGCAGATAGGTTGTGCAATGGAATCGAAATCATCAACGATTGACAGAAAGCGTTGTGACAGAGTTCGAAAGCGTGTGAATGAATACAAAATACGCATACCAACTATTACAGTCGTGGTATTTCTTGCTCTAATATTCCGGGAAGAAAAATTATATTGAATGGATGCAGTAGTATAGTTTGCGATAATGGCAAAATAAGGCATACGACATTTAATCTTTGTCGGAAAGAAGCTGACTCGATTGAGAAGTACAAGCCATACTGCGATCGAATTCGAAAAAATGTCAATGCCCTAAAGAAGTCTGTAACATGCGTGGGTATATCTTGCCTGTTTATTCATGGAGTAAGATCTATATTTGATGGATGCAATACGAAAATGTGCATTAATGGCCAATATAAAGCCTCCACATTCACACCTTGCCCAAGAGAACGTCAATCACCAAAGTTTAAAGAATACTGCGATGAAGTGCGTTCCAAAGTGAAGATGTTGGAAAGGCGGGTGTCATGTGATGGAGTGTCCTGTCACAATATTCGTGGCAATCGCTTCATTTTGAACGGATGCAAATTTATCCTTTGCGATAACGGTCAAGAGGTAGGTTCAACTGACGGCAATTGCCCAATGGAGTCATATAAAGACAAATACTATTGCAATGCCATTCGAAAGATGGTTGATTCATTAAAACCAGTGGAAATCAAGAGATTCCCTTAATAACTATTTCATCCACAGAATTAGATTCATCTGCGCGCGCTTCGGTTTCCTAGAAAGGAAGAATTGTATACAACCTTAGTATCGAAATGGCACATCACAGAATTTCTGCTCCTTCTCGAATGGATAATTCGTGTATCGCTTGCTATTGGAAATGGCAAACAATAAGCTGTCAGCAGGGGACACCAGAGCCAGTGTGAGATGCGTGCGTGCTGTGATATCACTTCGTACACACATCCCTGTCTTGGCTTCGATTCAATGTATGCACTATACAGTGAGCAATACCGAGGAGAGGATGTGAAATCATCAAGTGAACTAATTTTTTAACTAATTTTCGTACGCCTGCTACTTTCTTTAATAATGATCGGAAGGGCCAACATTATGGAGAAAACTTGTGGGCAATGATCTGAAGTCTTCGAATCTGAAGGAATTTTGGCAATCGAAGCACTTTGCTGGAACTCACATTAATCCGCAAGCGCCGCACGACTTTTTTTCCTATCTCTGTAAGGTATTAGGAATTCCTTCTTGCCAACTTAATAGGATCCTCAATGTGCCGTCAGTTTCGTATTAATCACACTTCTAGCAAACCGAAGCGGATAAACAAAATATTTAATTCTGTGATTTCATCATTAAGCGTTGAAACTCTCGATTCCTTAGTGAGACATGCTTCATATATGTTTATACAGTTGCTCATCAAAAGGCTTAATGGACTACTACAATGATCCTAACGCTTTCTGACCACAGTTGCCCGGTACATTTGACTGACGCAGACATTTTGCAACATTAATGAATATGTTTACTTGCACCTTCATCGTCTCGCTTTATGTTCGTCCGGTCTTGCTACAATGTATTTATTAGCACATTCTGCCGAAGATTGTCTTTCTCTGATTCATGCATGATTATGACAGTCATCTTCCCCTTTTCTTTATTTTGTTGCAATAGGCCTATGTGTGGATACATTTGGATTTATTTTTGCTCTGCTATCAATACATTCCGTATATAACTTTGAAAGTCCTATGATTTTTTCCCTATAAATCATGCTCCTACCATTCTAAATAAAATGACAGATGTAAAAAGGCTCAAAAAATGCTATGTACAGGAAGTTTTATCGCATAACACATTTCTTAATGTTTAAAAAGAATCTTTCAATGATAATTAATCTCAAGCAGCATTTCTTCATGCACTTGATCGTTTATCATATTTATGCATAAGCCAAGCTGTTGCTGATGTGCTTATTGATGACCCAATTAGTTTTAATTTGTACAATGCACAAACTTTCATTGTGCGACGACCTTATCAAGCCAGACAATATACATAAAAGTATCTTAGAAAATGATGATGAATAGAATAATAAACTATTATAATATGAAATATCAGATATCATAAGATATATTTTTGATATGGGAGTAGAGTGCACTCCTTCAGTCGTTTGATATGTGAAAATTGTTGACTGATAATCATAGATTTTCTGAGTCATCAATCAATATTATCAATTTGTAGCAGGATCAAAGAAGCTTTCGTCAAATGATCCATTCATAATTAATAATTTGTCTATTTTGTTGCATTATTTCATATTAAAACATGGAACATTTTCAAAAATAATCCATTCATTATGAATAATAAATGTATGCATTCATTATCATGGCTTAGCAAAGATCGAATCAATTTTTAAGGAAACGATTTGAAAATGATAATGTCATCAAATGCTCCACTCTTCCACAAGTATCAAGAACATTTAAATCAATGCAGTCTCAAAATATTAAAGTCATTCTCCATCCTAACTTAATTCGTTATCGAGAAACATGTGTAGATGTAATTCTTGAATGTGCATGAATTTGTAATATCAAACAACAAATGACACTTAGTTTCAGCAGCTTCATTCCTAAGCTTAAGCAATCTACGTACTGCGTTTAATAGATTATTTAACGGATCTACTGGATCTATTATATTAATAATTCCAGACGCTCAAAGGAATATATATTGAAAGGCTGGCGAGTATGTATGTTGTTAGGCAAAATATACGCTGTAGATGTCCCACAAGGGAAAACGAGCGGACTTGCTGATGGGTTGGCCTACACAGCCGCATTGGATAGCAGCTATCTTTATCGAAGAATTCTGAATATTCGAGATCACTTGCAGAGACATGTGCAATTTTGTGCATAGTCGTGGTCATTTCTGATACAATATGATATCAGTCAACAAAGAATAAAATCGCGATAATGAATTGCATGTAGACTGCCCTATGATGCCTCGCGCAATCATTACATCTCTTCATTATAGAAATTCTTAGGATTAGAGATAAAGAAATTAAGACATCAGGAGCAGCTTCTGCTGGAATCTTTCTCAATGACTCCTGTACATCGTGGGAATGTGCACCAGGAAAGATAATTTGTTCGAATTATGTTTTGGGTCTAGTTACAGGCCGGAGTCTGGAGTCCTATCATTTGATAGGACTCCGACTGCAGCAAAGATGATAGGACTCCGACTCTGCATCCCTGGTGTGAAGTAGATCCATGAATACAAGCAATATACAATAAAGTATTCCACAGCGACATAGGCCATTTTCTAGATGGGCAAACTTGTAGTGCAGACCTATCATCAGCATAAAATCTATCTAAACCCACTTTATGATGATCGTGAAATAATATCAGAAATAACTTTTCTTTCACTTTCATCGCAAGGATTGATGTGCATGGTTGGCCATTCAATGCACATGTCATGGTTGTACATTCATTTCACTTGTCACGCACTTGTCAATTTAAAAAAACGTTAATTGTTTTATAACATAATGTACAAGATATTTGCAACATAATGTACAAGCCCCTGATGTATATATATATATATATATATATATATATATATATATATATATATATATATATATATATATATATATATATATATATATATATACAAGAAATAAACAAAATACAAAATGGTAGATGATAATTTCAAATAAAACCCGGTAGAAAACTGACTCAAAAGACCATTTTTAGTTCCCTTACCGGTTTCACCTCATCGAGGAGGCTTTTCAATATGCATATATATTTTCTTTAATATATATCAAACATATATATATATATATATATATATATGTACGAGTATATATATATATATATATATATCAGCTTATTTCGAATGTTCCAAACGTAGACGGTATACCCTCAATTGTTCATTGACATTGCATATTGATCCTGAAAAGGCCTCAATAAACGCTTTCTTTAATTACTTTCCTGAAATCAAAGTTCAAGCATGTTTGTTTCATTTAGGACAAGCAATTGTACGAAAAGTTCAAAGTCTTGGTTTATTCTACATATACAGATGTACATTAATGATGATGATTTCAAACAACATTGTGCGAATACTTTTCGCAATTGCTTTTCTACCACAGGAGCGTGTAGTGGAAAGTTTTCAAGAAGCGTCGACTTTTTTGGAAGATGCTTCCAACCTTATTAATTGTTTTAACAGCACTTGCGTCCGCGGTGTGATCATCCTAGAAAATGGGGACACTGACATACGAAGGAGACCAAATTTTCTACCAGAACAATGGAATGTTTATAATGGCATCGCGAATTGGATGGATCGCACCAACATGTTGATTTAAGGACATCACAATGCAATTCGAATTGCTGCTGATCACTGTAAATCTCTGGATGCGAAAAATACATACAAACACATGCCAAAATCACATGTAATTTGAAACTAGCATCTGATACGAGAATCTCATATGATTACAGAGTTTTGGCATGTTATTCATACGAAATCTCACTTTCGTATATGATTGGTATGTAGCGATACAAAATATTCTATCTGTGATCGGCTGTTTTACACTGAAATACGAGTTATTGGTATGCTTTATATACGAGACCCGATGCAAATTCATCCTCATTCATTCGTATGCCTCTGGTATGCCTCTTGTATGTACAGCTTTAAGTCAGATAGCAAATATATATATATATATATATATATATATATATATATATATATATATATATATATATATATATATATCACATGCTACTGTCAAATAATTTTTTAGTAATATCAGTCGTGAATATTTCTTTTACATAGTGTGATATTTAACTAGATTAGATTTATTGTGAATTTCATGGTCCACGAGTAGGTCTTGTCTATCAACTTTAGCAGGAAGCTCTACTTTTGTACCAAGTTGATTAACATCAACTAATTCACAAACGATATCTTTCGTACAACCATGTTAACTTATATATATATGAAACATAACTATTTTTGCGTAAATAAATTATAATGTGTTTTTATTTCGGATTGATAATATGCTAATTTTCAAAATTACAATATGCATTATGTAACATTGTACTGCTATGGCTTTCGTATGAAAAGCATACCACACATGAAATAACATACGAAAAGCATACAAATATATACACAAATCCTTCGTATGTGATTGGTATTGAGCGATTTACAGTGAGGTGTGATGTTGGAATTTATGAACTTCTTAACAAACAAAACATAAAAGAGAGTGGATGCTTCAACATCTAAGTCAAGGCGCAATGTCGAAGAAGAAAACCAAAATCACACGTGACAGGGAAGCTTCTCTTGTCAATCTCAAGAAGTTGTTTGATCAGAAAATGATTCCAATCGCTGACTATTTGCATGATATTGCTTTCGATTTTAATACAAAACTGTTAATAGGCTATGCAGTTATATCTAATCTTATGAAAATATGATTAAATTGAAGCTTCTTGTCAATTGACTTTTACTATTCGAGTTTTTATAATTAATCTTGTAAATATATTAGTGATAACTTGAAAGAACTAATGGGCTTAATGAATATATGATAACTGCTAAAAATTAATGAATGTATGAATGTAATGCTTAATGAATGTATGATAACTGCTAAAAATTCTTGGAACATCATCAAACGCTAGGAACTAATTGGCACTCTTGATAAGATTACCCGGTCGACGCAGTTACTTACTCGATGAAAAGACCTGTCGATAAAATGGCTGAAATCCATTATATCTACGCGTCGATGAAACAAAACTGTCGATGAAATGACTCCAATCCTCAGATCATGGTAATTACGTGACGATGGCGGGAACCGCAATCATGTATATGAGTGCAGGCGTTCATTCAATCACAAGCTAACAGAGTTTAAGAAAAGACAATTGATTCCCGACTCCGCTTTCAAAATCAGATAGCAAAGTTCATACTTTAAGTTGTTCTGCAAGTTGATATGGAGATACATAAATCGGTATGACTTTTGCTTCAGAGATCCTTTTCAATTCTGCTCGAACTTTTCTTGCAGATTCAACATCATTTATACAATACACGCTCGTACATAACACATTTAGTAGTAGTTATACCATAGACAAGTGTGGTGCATGGAGATACTGTATATTTTCATAGTTTCAAAACATGAGTATTCTATATAGATCACGAGCTTTAGCGAGTTCCCCTTAAATCATCTTGTTCCTCCACAGTTACCGGTCATCACCGTATTCCCTATTGCTCGACAGAGCGACGATTAAACTCGTTCTTCCCATACATACACGTATGTATATTATCCACATCATGAACGCAGAATATTTACTCTGCGATAATCGTTCATGTGTCGTACACGATGTTGCCGAAATTGTCATATGAAAACCTTAGTCATACAAAAGCCTTCTTTGGCATGATCCTTCCTTCAATATTTGAATGTTGACTTTGTATTTGTGTATTTATGCGATTTCCATTTATTGAGAATAAAAGCCTACTTATTATTATTATCATTAATACGAGTGTTTTGAAGCTACGAAAATCTCCATACATCACATTTTTCTATGGTATAACTATTTTGTACCATAGTTATCAGCACAAAGCATTGATAAATCATAGACTGGCTCTATGATTTTGACCTTCATATTCAAAAGTCAGATACTTTCTCAGTTTTCAATTCAGTTATGGGAGCAGTTAGTCCCATATGTAATTTTGATGTGTTCAATTTAATAATTATGGCATTGGCATATAAATGACAGAAATTAGCAAAAGCCAAAGCACGATGAGACACTAGGCCTAATTGAGCACTCAACCATACACAATGGAGATTGTCAAAGAGCTTGAGGAAAGCTTTGAATGTAGTTGGAAAGAGCCAATATAGAATGATGGTAGTTTTATTTTCTTTTTCTTATTTCTTACAATTCATTTCAGTTTTACATCCGTTAACTATCTTCAGGTAAAAAGAAGGGAAATATGGTCTAGTATAAAATTTAAAATTCACACCGACGTCTATGTCATAATTACATAATACTGAATACAAAAGAGGGAAGGGCTATGGAACAGGTAGTATTGGGTTACATAGTACCAATAGCATCTTAATGATGACCTGACTAGATCCAGTTAAAATTTTGTATATCAACATATGCGATGAATAATGAAGGTTTAGAACAGGAGAAATTTCAATGAGGAACAGAGTACCAGAATCATTTTCAAATTTACAGGAAATTCGGATAAAGTAATCAATACCGGAACCTGCATGTAATCATGGTAAACTAATGGAGCCATTTTGAGAAACAAAACTGCCATAAAATTGATCAATTGTATTGTAAAATTCACCCTTGCCAAATTTGCTTTTGGAAGCCATCCTTTGTGGTTGATGTAACGGACATTCCCAACAATTCAGATGCTTTTCAAACGCGCAATCCTGAGTAATAATAACCCATCAAAGATAATAAAAAAAGTAGCGCAAATTAAGTTAAATTAAATGGACAATTCAGTGTTCAAATCCGAAAAGCTTGCTTCTTCTATTGGTTGGTCGATGAAGAGGGAAAAGGAGGTGTTTAGTAAGCAAATGAAAACCAAATGGAGCATGAATGTGCATTATATCGTGATATCAGCACATGTGGCATGCTCGAAGCAACATGAGCTGCTCTATTATGGTATACGTGTATATTAGTTTTCTAAAAATATGAATCGAATCAGTAGTGATATTGACAGAGAGCATGCTCTACCATCAATTGTGAAAATAACTGAATTTCAGGTATTTTCACTGTTTCCAATTATTTTCACACATTCATGGTAAAACCATGATATTACAGAAATTTGTACCATAGTTATTGGTTATTCTTTCATAGAAAATAAAGGAATAAATTTCTCTAATTTCATAGTTTTACTATGAAAGTGTGAAAATAATTGAAAACAGTGAAAATAACTACTGAATTTCCCATTTGTAATAATAGTTCAGTCATTTTCACAATTAATGGTAGAGCATGCCAGGGTTGGAACCGGCCGGCCGGTTTTAGTCACGCCGACCGCCGGCCCGGCCCTGGCCGCAAATTTTGAAAACTGGCCGGCCGGTGCTCTTTCAGGCCTTTTTGTCAACTGCCGACATCACCAACTGCATCACTGCTACAGCATTGTAGGAGCCTGCAAATATATATAATAATGTCTGATGCATATCTACCCATCCATATACATGTATATATAGACCTATACTTGAATGTGTTGCCATTACCTACTAACTGAACATTTGAAAGTGGATTGTTGATTAAAGCTTTGATTACTCGTAAATCTATGACCCAAAACTAGTGAAGTGTACTACATACACATTCTACTTGTCGATAATTTTCATATCAAGCATTTACACAGAAACGACAATTATAGGCCTATTTTTGGAAAAGTTAGGGACAGGCCCACATTGTAGAGGCACCGAATTATTGGTAGTTCACAACTATCTAGTTATTCAGAATATTGCGGGCTTAATAACATATATTACGTGCTTATATTCAGAGCTTACATGTACTTAACAAGTACACTATATATTTGCACTTTAATGCATTGTATGATTTTTGGAAGTCATGAGAAAAGTAAAACTGCTTCTTGTTTTTTGTATCCTTTTTAGGTGAAAAACACAACAATAAGACACAGAACGAAACATCAAACTAAAATGAACTCTAAGCCATAATTCCTGAAAGAAGAGTTTAGAAAGCCTAAATTATTATGCTAGTCCTTTATCAAGTCTCACATCTAGGAGTTACATTCATCTCATCAAAAATGTCATGAGGTTACTTTGGAACGTACACGTAGTAATACTCATCTACACGCTAATGATCTTCAATGACCATGAAAGCATCAGAATTTTAAATAGGCCGGCCTCCGACCAGCCAGTTTTAGATACACCGGCCTCGGACCGGCCGGTTTTTAATACACCGGCCGCTAAAAACCCGGCCGGTTCCAACCCTGGAGCATGCTCTCTTGCATTATCACTGCTGATTCGATTCATTTTTTTAGAATAAAGCTGACAAGTATACATATACGCCATGCTGTAATGGGAAATGTTACTTCGATTATGACACATTTCTGCTTAGCGCTGATGTCACGATCGAATGCATTTTCATGTTCCATTTGTTTTCATTTGCTTACTAAACACATCCTTCTCACTCTTCATCGATCTATAATAGAAGAAACCAGCATCTGGCTTTTCGCATTTGAACATCAATTTGTCCAGTTCATTTAACTTAACTTGCTTATTTGCGTTACTGTTTTGATTATCTTTGCCGACTTTTTACTTTTTTTGCATTCATTTGAATTGTTGGGAATGTCCGCTAAAAAAATTACTAAGAATACCTTCCAAAAGCAAATCTTGCAAGAGTCAATCTTAGAATACAATCAAATAATTTTGCAGCAGTTTTGTTGCTCAATATGGCCCCATTCGTTTACCATTATTATGTTTGCTAGTCATTGATTGCTTCATTCGTGTTTCATGTAAATTTGAAAATGTTTCCATGCTGTCTTCTTCATTGAATTTTCTCCTGTTGTAAACCCTCGCTATTCATCGTACATGTTGAGATACAAAATTTGAATTGTTGCTGGCGCTCGCTAAAGCTCGTGGTCTACGCAGAATACTCATGTTTTGAAAATGAGAATAAATCTCCATACATCACATGTGTCTATGTTAGAACTAAATATTCTTTTATGTCCGATGAAAGAATAAATAATAACTCTATGGTACAAGTATATATTAGAGTTCATCTTAGCATAGGATTTCTACATTTTACCGGACAATATTGCTCGTACAAGGAGGTCTAGATATCTATAATTATAGATATCTAGACCTCCTTGGCTCTTAGTTGCAATATTGTCCGCGAAATGCTATGGAATGAATACGACACGCAGAATAGTCCATCAATGGCATTCTATGTACCAGTGGCATAGCAATAAGACATTGATGGACATATTCAAGTGTCGTAGTATCATTGTTGTAGACGTCTCTCAGAAGCTATGACTGTTTCACTGCTGGACGGTGAGCCGATTCAAATTTCAATTTTCAATAGATTCATTTATCGGGCACATACTGTAGCTATAATTCGTCATTCCTTATAGAATGCGCTTATCGTGCAAGTGAAAATTGATTTGTAGAGATTCAATGTATTTCTCAAAATTGCAAGTTGAAGCCATATTTGAAATAGCAGAGATGAAAGGACATTAAACAGCAAATTTTCATACATAATTCCCTAAAATTGTTCTATGAAAGAAACAACAAGCTGAAAAAATTCAATATGAATACTGATGTCTCCAGCATACTTAGGATAAAATTGATGGTTCATGTTGCATAACGGATAAATTTGGGAAATCCACAATATTTCATTCAACAGTGTACAATGAATTTTGTGAAAGGGTTTTGATATTTTTTATCGGCTCAAAAATGAGAAAAGTTAGTCAAAAGTGACCAACGACTTTTGTGCTTCTAGACTTCTATCAAACAGAAATAAATATTTCCCTACCAACTCGTCAATGTTCAATCAACCATTCTTCGATATTTCAACTCCTCGCTACTTTTGAAGAATGTAGGAATGCATGTAATTTTGGAAATTGATATCAATGGCAAATTGGAGCCTCGTCAATTGGTTATTTTATTATTGTTCAGACCTTTAGGATGTTGAAAGAACTCATCCACAGGTTTTGCGATCATAATAAAATATATACGAGCGTAACTTTCTTGATGCAATCGCATCTGATCTAATATGGCGTGTATCAGTGTGAACTTATTGACACCATCAGAGACTGTGAATGTGAACATATGGTATTCTAATAGTAGTTTTTCCCACCTTATTTAATGCATCTCTTTATTGAGTGTATCTGCTATTCAATGTTTGCCACCTATGAACTCTACTGTTGAACTTATTTGATGCTACTCTGCCTGTGAAGAGAAATTTGTATTATTTATGTACATTGTATATCTATTGTTTATTGTTTAGCACTATACCAGAGTGCTTGTGTATTTTAGTGCGCATGTACTCTGAACTACTTTCTCCTCTGGTTCAAATGTTATGGGATCTCGGAAAATGACCTCCATTGCTGGACGGTGAACATCAAATATCAGTGATTTCTAATGTTGATTTCTTATGTTAAAAGTAATGGGAAAACAATTTCTAGGTTAGATAAAATCTCATTGCTGGACGCTAGAGTCTACAACAATGTAGAGTTGTTGTACGAAAAATGAGCAGAGCAATCGAGTCCAACAGTCTGCTGTCTGTGAGTCTGAGTCTGTGAGAATTTTGAGTACAACAACCCATTGTTATTCATTGCTATGATGTGGCATCTGTGAATGGTCAATGCATAGACTTCTATGGCCAATGCTTCAATCACAAAAGTCTATGGCTTCAATCAAGCTAAGTTTAAAAATGCTGTAAGGATTTCTATTGCTTTCATTGCTGGACAGTAATTGATCAATTCAAATTTATTTATGAACCATTCATTTTCAATGATGTCAAGCAGTGATCCTGACGTGTAGCCATTGCAGCTAATTGATCTCTCCAAATTTGAAAACAATATGATCACTGGCTTAACTCTTGATGAAATTAAGCAGCATGCGTACTCAGAGATAGACCTGGATACGAGAATTGATGTGCCATTACTGTCTTTGGAAGAAATGAACAGACTAGAAGCTGAATGCAATTTTGATATGCAATTAGTTGATGACTTGCTCTGTGATGAAGTGAATACAGAGAATGCAAAATCAGCTATTATTCCAAAAAATGTTGTTGAGGATCTTGATGTGACAGAAAGTAGCATGAAGCCAAAAAGTACAGCTGATCAACAGAAGCAGCACACTGCCAAATTCGAAAAGTTCATAAAGGATAAGAGCTTGAACTGCAATTTGATGACTGTAAGCGAATCGTCACTAATTGATGTTCTTCGTTGGTTTTACCACGAATTGCGCAAGAAGGACGGAGGATTTTTCAGCCCAACCAGCCTGAAATGTATCAGAGCGGCCATTAACAGGCACATTACGCAAGTTTTGAACAGACCAGATGTTGATATAATTGAAGGGAAGCTGTTTTCCTCTGCAAATCGCATGCTAAAAGTTATGACTGGGCTGTGGCTGTCAAATGGAGGCCAGTCAACACAGTATAATGCAATTGAACAGTCTGACTTGAACAAGATAACCGGTTCATTCGATCGATCAACAGGAGAGGTTCTACAAAATGAAGATATCTTCTCTCTTTTGTATTACCTAGGAGCTCGTGGCAGAGAAGAATTGCGGAAGCTTCGAAGAAATGACATAGCATTTGATATTGACTCAAACACTGAGAGATACGCTTACATACCAACTTCATGTACATCTACAAGGGATTCGGAAAAATGTCAAACCAAGCATGTCAGAAAAAGATTACACATCCAACCGCTTAGGTCGGATTTACAACAAAAGAGCCATTGAAGCCATTGTACTTGTCAATTCTGCGAAGAGAATGCCCAAATTCTGATGTCCTATTTCCCAGACCAATGCATGGGAAAAAAGCAAGAAAAATGTATTGTGATATTCAGGTTCGTGGTGAACACTATCTTGGAAATTTTATGAAAAAATTGTCAGAATCTTTGGGACTTTCTAAAATATACACCAATCACTGCATACGGTGCACCACTGTTACAACAGCGAAATCCAAAGGGTTGTCAAACTCTGATGTGTGCACTATAACTGGGCATAAGAATGAAGGCAGTATTCCAAAGTATGATCAACCATCGGACCAAAGAAAAGAGCTCTTCGTGCGGCCTTGGACTTGCCAGGGACATCAAGTGATGAACGCATTCTTCAGCAAACTGATGACAGCGACGATGCATGTACCCCCATGTTGAAATTGGCTCTGGATGAGAGCAAATCGTTGAGAGTCAACAGAAGTGGAGCAAGAAATCAAGGAGAGGAAAAACAGAGGGAAAGTGAGAAAAATAAAGCAAGACTTATCACGTCTTGGGGCATATTGGAAATTGACTTATAAGTATCATCTTTTATAATTGTTCTCTTATCCAATTCAGCAATGAAATATTCCTATAAACATTGTTTTGATATGACATCTTTATTGCTGGACAGTTATGGTTCATTGCTGGACAGTGATGGTTCATTGCTGGAGAGTACTGGACCATTGCTGGACAGTAATGGACCATTCGCTCTATTGCTATGATCACTCTTGTCATTGGGGCAATGAAAACATTCATAACATAGCAATACATCAAAATGAATAACAATGCTATGAATACACATGTAGATATACCCTGATTGAGATTTCAAAAATGTCTTTCTATGCATAGATAGAGTATTCATCATTACGTGATACCATAGAAATTAACAATACCATAGAAAGTCCTATATAGTATATAGTGTACTATTATCTACTTCTATGCGTGATACATTGTTGCCTTCCTTTTTCCACATTGTCTACTTATATTTCTAAATCTTTGTTGCAATGATATAGGAATAATGGCATTACCTTGCCGTCATTTTTCAATACTTATAACATAGAAGTCACTGCTAAGATCATAGACTTCTAAATTGCAGAAGAATGTTCTGTTAGTCTATGGATAGATATAAATATTTCGGAAAGAGCCAAATTTTTTGATCGTAAAATATTATTTTTTTTGGATATCAAACGACATTTATTTATCAACAATAATAACAAATATACAAAAATCAGTTATATACAAGGTAAGTTAGAAAAAGTTGATATCCAATACTTAAAGTTATCCTATTATAACATAAATACTGCTCTATATTAAATGAGCGACTCATTCAAAACTAAATGTTTGGTAATTGAGATCCAAATCATGAAATGTTCTTAACTCGTCATGTCTGCTTCCACTTCTCTCTCCTCTCAATGAAATAACGCATGTTCTTAAAATGTCAAATCTCAATCTCGTTCTTATGAATCTTATCACTTGGCTATACTTCTCCCCCTTCTTTGCGCTGATCTTCGTTGCCATTCTTTTATAGAAATTCTTTGCTTCTGTTCCCATCCCACCTGTACATGAAAATATCAAAGGGGAAAAGGAACCTTGGTCAACTTCTATGATACGATTGTTGTTTATTTATTGTAAAATTATTGTAAATTTATTATAAAAATCGTAAAATATTTAATTATCGATAGCGATATATTTCAACTGCCACCAGCAGCTATCTTCAGGCAACTATAGAAGGAATATCGTCACAAACAAAATTTGAAATTTGCACTGATTCAGCTGTTGGATAGGAAATAGAAGATTGAGATAGATATAGAAGTGCAAGAGAGAGAAGATAAGAGAGCTATGAGGCAGGTAGTATCGGGTTACATAGTACCGATAGCAAAACTATGACCTGACTGAGGGGAGAGAAGAAGTACATAAAAGCAGTAGACACAGTATAAAAATGTGAAGTCAAATTTAGATGGATGGCAAGTATTCAATGAAAAAGAAAATCACTGTAGTTATTCAGTTCAAATCGATCGTTAATTTCAGGTTTCATTTTCTTGATGTAATACGCTTCACGGAGTCTGAGATTTGTGGCGTCCTTGTCGGTTGATATTATTGTTATATTAGAAAATGTGCTTTGATTATTACATGATTGTATATGTTTGTAGACAGATGAAGATGTGTTGATAGAATGTTCACGAATACGGATGTGGAGTGGTCTGATAGTACTACCTAAGTGGAATTTATTGCAGGTATTGCATGTTATTTTTTAGACTACGCTTTGTCGGTTACACATAGTTTTGTCTGTCATAGGACAATTTCGAAGATTACATTGATGTTGATGTGGCGACTGTTTGAGAACATTTCGAAGGGTTTTATTCTTTCTTGTTAGTCGGACTGCTATTTTTTCTTGATGGCATATTCTTCGAATTTGTTTGTCAACTTTCTCTGAAATATGTGGAAATGGGAAATATATGAAATCATCGTTCTTTCTTTCATGTTGATTATCTTTTCATATACTTCTTTTCGGTTTGCTGTTTGTCCACTGGATTATTGTTTCTGGATAATCATTGAGACGTAGGGTATTGTCAAAATAGCTCTTATATTTGTTTTGTAATGTGATGTTTGAACAGCGTTCGTTTATTCGCTGTCTTTCATTTCTCACATAATTTAGTTTTAGTGTTTGAGGGATGTGCGATCCGTAATTCACGAAAATCAGAGGCTAACGCGGCCTCTGATTTGTACATTACTTACCTTGAAATCTCATATGGTATTCCTACATTGTAACATAACTCAATTACGCACAATATTGTCCGCGAAATGCTATGGAATTCCTATGGAAGGAAAAAGCTCAATATAAGTCTGCTACCGCAGATATTTCAGTGATTCATTAATCACATTGAATTAAGCATTGCGTTGTAGGCTATAGTGTATTTGCTTAAACGAATCGTAATGCAAATTTCTCCATGGCCAAAGAATGAGATCATTTGTGTTTTTTACATTTCCATTGGTCCCGACATTTGGATCCACCCATCTTCTATTGGTGTTGATGTAAAGCGTGGATTCAATACATTCAAGTGCGTAGATAAAACAATTATTTGGGTCCTGTGATCATATAACTTCACATACAAAATTACACTGGCAGAGATTCGTCGGAAGATTTGTGTCTAAGTCACAGGATACCATTTACTTTTAGAATGAGCGAGATTTTTCTGCACATGCTTCGTCCTCTGATAAATTTCATGCATAATATCAGAATCTTACGATGATCGTGACATTAAATTTGATTGGAATTTTAAATCGCATCAATGGTTGTTGAATCAATTACTTGAACTGAATGTTGTAATGTCCATGCTTGATAAAAAATCTATTTTCTCATATCCTTCCATGAAGATTAGCATTCCGGATGAAAATGTTCACAAATTGATCCTGTCATTGTCACTAGAAATGGTGTTTCTTGCTATCCTTTAATGAAATTCACATTATAAACAAATTCTCCTTTCTTACTCAACCACCATTTTTTGAAATGCAGTTGATGAAACTTAAGAAATATAAATGAACAAACCGAGTGAAGCATAAGTACTCCTATTCACTTTTAATTACCATTCTGTTCACGTTATAGAGTTGCGCTGCTTTCCCTACTTATGTTGACTAACCATTGCTAGATAGCCTACACAGACCGTAGTCTAGAAAGTTTTGATCAATATGACATGAATTTCCAGTGCTAGGAATTTGAATTCTAATGTTCTATGTCATTTTCAACATAGTGTTGTCATTTTTAACATAGTCCGAACCATTACCTTAGATGAATTATAATAGGAATACTGTCATAGGACGTGTCCTCGGATAATCTGCATTATTGTCCTCTAAACTATGACAATATTATTATATTGTCCTAAGCTTTTCCATGATAGTTCCCCAAAACTTATCATATCAATGGGCTGAAAAAACACGATATTTTCTCATTGAATATTATTTACATGGATATATCTATGACTCAATATGTAAAACTCAAATGACTCACGCTTTTTTCTGCATTGTTTCACGGTATTTTCCCATAGAAATACAGCTTAGGACAATATCATTATTCTGTAGATTTTGCTATGCAACAAAGCAGAATTTTTCGTGCACTCAAAATTCTGCATTGTTACATGCAAAATCTACATAATAATGGCACATTACTAGCTGTAAATTGAGGAAATTACGCAAGTGGGACTGAGATATTCAATCCCGTCCAAGTTGATTGTCCCATCATTTTTGAATGTTAGCGTTTGCTCGTTACGATGCTGTCTGCCAGTTAATCCTATCACATGAATAGCATGGAGTGCTTTCATGTTTACTGAGAGGTGAAAGTAATGCATAATGCCTTTCTTGTTGGTATTTTTGTCTGCATTGGATTGTTTCGAAGACAATATCTTCTCTAGCTTGATATAAAAATTTTCAAATATATGTTATTTTTTTAAATATTCCTGCGATATTATGTCAACAAAAACAATGAGGCTGTCAGATAGTTTACCGTTTGTATGCAGCTGATGAGGAATGTTTAAATATCAACTTGTTTTGGATTTTAAATTCACTGTCTGGTTTTAGATTTTGCTCATCAATTAATATTCTAAAAGAATCATTTTTTCTGCATATTTTTAATACAACTATGCTTCATTTCTATCCCTTACTCCATACTTGTGTTTTTAGTCTTTTCATATTGGGCCGTCCACATATTGCCGTCTTTCTTGCTTATGATTGTAAGCTCTACAGATGTAGGCATGGATGATGAATAAAAATCTCTTGAAGCATGCAGATAAAGTTGAATTTGCACACCATCCTTCTCTTTACGGCATGAAGTGCGTCCTCTATCGTTAAACGGAAACTATGTTGGCCTATTTATTGCAGCTCTGTTCTCAATTTTTTGATCAATTATATTCTCTGAATGACATATTATTCCTCATCAAGTAAAATGCTGAATTTGTGATCTCTATGTACTTTCTGGGAATGACTGATTTCTTTCGTAACATAATCAATTGGACTGACTATCAGTTAACGTTCGCATGCAGTTCATCCGAAATAATCGAGTTTTTCTTTCAGCTTCATGGCCAAATTATTGTCCCTCAAGATAGATTTCTTGTAGATATTTCCTTCAGAAGATGATAGGTTCGCCCTTCTTCCATCCAGATGTACGCATATCCTCATCATGAATTCCTCAATCCATGTCTGTTCTATTTGGCCACATGACTGTCAAAACTGACGTCCACTAATTTTCCGTCAAGTATTTCCTCATCAGTTCTATTACTGCAAGGCTGTCTTTAACTCAACTAACTACAGGTTGCATACTACAGTAAGCCTGCATGCATGAGAGGGAACCATTTCTGACAGCATTTCACTTTGCTAGCTTTCTACATCATTAGTACTATACATAGAAATCCTCATTGACCTTCGTGACGAGGCATTTCGAGTTCTGAGAAAACATGTCCGAAAAGTGTTGACGTTGATGTGATGATGACGCGTAGGTTGCACGACGTTATTGGGTGGCTAGCATCTCTTTCGAGAATTTTTCTCTCTTGCTTCGCGTGAAACGCACATGAGTGCTTTGATTGGGAGACCAAAGAGCCAGCCTTGACCACTTTATCTTCGAAAATAAATTCACGAAATGTGGATAATGCTCATTCATGCGAAAATATCTAGCTGGTATCATTACCGGGACAGAAGAAGCATACCTACTTGCTAGATGGCACCTCCAAAGAGAGGCCCTATTCCGTTGTGATGGCTTACAGATAATTCTTGGCAATCATAGACTTGGACTATTTCAATTAATTTTTATATCGCTTTCTTTAATCGAGTGAGACTGCTTTTGTGAAGCCGACAAATCTCGTATACTGGTACAATAATCATGCTTATTTTACATGCACAATCATCTTCTACTCAGGCTTTTAACATTGGAAAATATTGTGCCAGTAACTGAGAAGTATTTTCACATAATATTTTAGATTGATGATTAAATAAATGAAGGTAATTTTTCAAAAACATGATTTCATGCATCCCTTTTCAATTGTCAAAATATAATGAAATATAAAAAATACGAAAGCGAAAAGTGATAGACCAAAACTAAAACGATAACGATAACTAAGCAAACTCAAAAAACGAAAATTAATGATCTAAAACGATTACATAAATTCGTAAACAAATTTCTAAATCCTTTAATGCTTTTCTGGGCTTAAATCTTGCTGTAATTTTGATCGCAATTAATAAGTTTTCTTTAATTCTATTTCACATTTTACTATGGCACTTTACAGTGCGCGACAGCAAGTTGGAAACTTAGCATAAATCTGCGGACACATACACCTTCTAAATTTTTTTGCTATTAGAAAATATCGACAAATTTATAATCATCCGAAAGAGAATTTTCGGAATTATTATTTGAATGTTGTTGAATTAATTGTTTTTGAAATGGGTGGTTCCTAGAGGCCCATAAACCCGAAAGCCCAAATTTTCTTTGACTTGTTTTGACAAGCGCATAAATCAATTTGAAGCATTCTCCTTGTGATATTCAAAACCGTCACAAAATAGGCTTTCAGAAAATATATAGTTTGAAAGTGTTTTCTCGAAGTTTATAGGCAATATTTTGAAAGTACGAGTAATATAGATAGAAAATGTGGCGATTTTTTCATTTTCAGAATGTGTTGCGACAATAACAGAAATAACGCTGTTAACTAACTGGTGGCATTAATTTACCTCAAATCTATTTTTTCCGCTTTTGTTGGGTAAATTCAAGGCCCTTCGAAAAAATATTCTGAAAAGGAAAAAATTGCCACATTATCTGTTTATACTACTTTCAAAATATTGCCTATAAACTTCGAGAAAACACTGTCAAACTATATATTTTCTGAAAGCCTATTTTGTGACGGTTTTGAATATTACAAGGAGAATGCTTCAAATTGATTTATGTGCTTGTCAAAACAAGTCAAAAAAATTTTGGGCTTTCGGGTTTATGGGCCTCTAGGAACCACCCATTTCAAAAACAATTAATTCAACAACGTTGAAATGATAGATCCGAAAATTCTCTTTCAGATGATTATAAATTTGTCGATATTTCCTAATAGTAAACAATTTTTAGGTGTTGGAAAAAATACGTGTCCGTAGATTTATGCTAAGTTTCCAACTTGCTGTCGCGCACTTTAAATCCATCACTGAAGTTGGGATCCGTCTACTCAATCAGGTGTGGTGATTGCTCCTGGACCGATACGGGTGAAGCCTCAAGAACATTTGAAGAAAGAAGCAAAGAATATCGGCGAGCAGTGACAAGTTTTGACACAGACTGGTCGGAAATAGCCAAGCACGTAACCGAGAAGAATCACGAGATGGATTTTACCAATATGACCACGGTAGATAGAGAGACACGTTGGATAGAGTGAACTGTTAAAGAAGCCAGTGAGGGGGATAAGCAGGGTTACCGTAGGTATGGGGATTCTGTGGGGATACCCATGGGTATGGGGTGGGTATGGGTATTGAAGCCATCCCCACAGCTCCCATACGGCTTCTATGGGATTCTGCGGGGATTCTGAAGTTTTTTAACATTCACTATAGAAGTAATCAGAACTGACATCATCTCATACGATCAACGTTGATATTGAATTACAAAGAATCACACAGCCTACTCATCTCACCACTTAAAATGCATGAAATATCAATGATGATTATTTTCACATTAGTAACACACGTTCAAGAATTTTGAATGACTTGTAATGATAGTTCCAGGTGTGTTAAGGACGTCTGAAGTGGAAGAATTCTGCAAGTCTCCTTTACTGCAGAGCCGAATGGAGACCTACAAATATTTGCTCTAATAGCATAAATAGCTCAGATGAAATTATTTGTGATATAATTAAGCTTGTATGATAAATGCGATTAATCATTAATAACCTGAATTTTACACTAGTTACGATATAGAAGAACTGTTGGGTCCAACCCACAAAGCAAGACACATGAAAATGTTGAATGATTTTCGTCGGTCGGATACATGACCAGTGTGATGAAGATTTCTCACACCAAAACATTCAACTGAAAGCCATCTACTCGCATTGCAGTCATAGATATAATGAAAGCTCAGATTTTTCACTTGTCCACGACTTGTCAGAACTTTCATTTTCATCTGATAGGCATCCTCAACTGCACACTTAAGTGTACCTCAATAAATGGTTCATTGTGGTGCATTTCATCACCATAGACAAATGGGTCAACATCCTCCCAATTCTTGTGCAATAATTCGGTGACATGAGTGGTCGAGAAAATCAGGACGATTTTCATCGAAGTCTTTATTTATAATAGTGGATTAGATTGATTCAAAGCTCTGTCCTTCACCAGGTGTATATACATAGTCAATTTCTACTGCGAAGCAATTCTAGACTTGAGATGCATAAAGGCCAAACTCGCTTTGATATTTTACTTCGATCTTTATCGGCATTGATGGAGATAGAATTATCAATGATTGATACATTAATTCAATTAACGAACATTTAACGGGAATATTCACACATATGAACATGGCATGATCCACTGAGCAATAAACGATGGCTATAATACAAATTGGTAGACCGCAAACATATAGTGAAGGTCTACATAAGAATTTTGGCAGGTGACTTTTTTGTGATAGAGTGACCATTTTAAAGTCAGGTAGTCTGGCAGTGTAGCAACATATGAATATTTTTTATTTATGTTCAACCCTGTCATTAGAAAACGATTGTTTGAAACTTATTGAAATTATTATTATTATTTGAAAATGGCACCACTATAAGCAACCAAACGAATGAAAAATCCTCACATTAGGAATACCAACTTACTGGACAGCCCAGGATTACATTCTCACAAGTGGAACACGTGAAACTCGCATATAATCTATCAAAACAGCCAAATACATGCACTCAAATTTTTTTGCAGCAAAAATCGAGTCTTCACGAAAAGCAGCTGACCAAAAATATTGTGGGGACATAAAGGTCCTTCAGGACTTAAACTAGCAGATAAAATTTCAATGGATATATTGATAAATATTCATGCTTGCTCTTGTGAAACATGTTGTACTTAGTCACAATTGTCTACAGCGAGGAATTTAAGTATATTTTTCTTTTGAAATGAATGTGGGTATATTTCCTGAAAATGCTTCGCATGACATGTATACATGATGTAATGTAGGCTTAGGTATGATTTTACTTGATGTAGACTAGTTGCTTAGTGTTATAATAGCGAATGGTAAAAGGCGAATACACGAAACATCGAAATTTCAAAATAGCGAAGTATGAAAATAGCGTACCATGTATGTACTAAATGCCCGAGTGTTGTGCAGAACTAAGTACATACTCGTATTAATATTTCATCCCAACATTTTAATAAGGCCATGTTTCCTTTAGTCTACATGTATAATTGTTGAATTTTACACAAATGTGTTTCCTTTAAGGGAATAGTAATGCAAAAATTGTAACCTTGAAATAATCCTGTTGCAAAATGAAGTAGGATCCACATGGTCAATAACTAGGTTAAGTGAACCAAAAATCCAAAGTGAGTAAAAGAGGAAGTTTGGAAAACACAAGCTGATCAATAACCGATTTGTTATAAAAGCAAAGAAATAAAGACAATGTCGTCATCCTATTAAAAAGAAACATTTCGAGATAGAATTGCGTTTACGGTAAACTACGTCATGGCAGTTTTATGGAAAAAGGGTACCATGTCTCATGAATCATTAAAGAATTAAGAGTGGAATGAGATGAACCTATGTAAACTGTATACGTGTAAGCTGGCAGCAGACGACAAAAACTTGCGAATAGAGTAGATAAAGAACACCTATCTGCTATAGCATTATAATGCAACCAAATGATTTTTGGGCAAATGTAAATTTGTAAGTCAAATGCGTGTGCATAGCGGGCTTGAACGAGCATTTAGTTAAATTTTCGGTACAATAATTTCTAGGTGGCAAGTCAGAATCAAGGCTCAATAATGATAGAAAATAGACAACTACAATTTTAAAGAGCAATAGGCCTATTACCGAAGATAGCAAATAAAAGTCATAGAATTTACAACACTCAGTCGGTAACTTTCTTCAAGGACTCCCATTCCACATCTCTGGAGTCAAATACGGCCTTCGGATCGTTGAATGATGTGCAGAAGTTCCACTGAGAGATGGGATATTAATCAAGGCTTATTCTGTGTGGGTGTGGGGATTCTGTGGGGATACATTCTGTGGGTATGAGGTGAGGTGGGGATTGAAATATCAATCCACACATCAACCCTGGGGATAAGACGCCCCCTTAATAAGCGAGATTCGACTGTTCAGGAACCGTTGCGCTTCTTTGTGCCAGATCGTGCCATTATTAATTGTTCAGTGTATGCACTAGTTACATGGACAAGGACTACAGCTAGAAATTCAAAGAAGTTCCTATATTTTTCGACTTTCAAAAAGTACCAAAAGGGGCGTCGATACCGCCCTATAGGGGGCAAGACGCCCCACCCTGGGCGCAACGCATTTAACTTTTAAAATTATGAAATATCTTAAGGAAAGCTTGTCTATTAGCCAATGTGATATGATCATTTAGTAAAACCAAAACAACTTGTCTTCCAGCTACTTATTCTGTAACATATAGGCCGAAACACTGGCCTTATCAGTGAAAAACATAATTCACAAGTATAACTTGGCAGATTGCCGGCAGAACATTCCTCATGCGCCTACTGACTGCATTGTATACACCAACTGTATCACTTTTCATGTGGCCGGCTATTCAAATACATTTCGTTGCATACAATGCATACGCATTCTGATTTCTGAATCGTCTCTTGGGACTGGCATGGTCTTCTTCACTGCACGAAGACCCTTTCTGTTTTTGGCCTGTAGGTGCTGCTTATTTGGAGATGACGTGAGGTTTTGTGCCCTTTCTGCTCTGCGCTTCCTTGGGCACTGTGGTTCAAGTTTTCATAGCTGCAGGACGTCTACGCGTATGATACTTGGGATTGCATACCCAACTCGCGCGCACAATTATTCAGTGCGTATAGACAACAAAGAAAAAAGTCGTGAATTTGACTTGAAATCAATGCCAGTAATTCAGAAGACATGAATTAATTCCGCTGACAACGAAGGCGTTAAAACGTATTATGGGGGCAAAATGCCCGGGGAGGCGTCTTACCCCGCCATGTAGGGGGCGTCTTACCCCCAGCTGTATTTTTTTTCAATATGTTTTCAAATGAAAACGTTGAACTGAATCAAGCAGCTGTTTAGATCGTATCTAGTGATGCGTAAACTTAAATTTCATGCATTAAAGATATCAAAATGATGTCTGGTTGCTTCATAATACTTCATTTAACTTCAAAATTAATTACATCAAAAGCATCGAAAATGAGAAAAGCAGCATATTTTCTAAACTAATGATGAAAATTCAATGATTTTTGGGTTCCAACCCCTTTTTCTATGAGTATTAACTCTGAGAGAGGTCAAATATCCTGCATCATTTTAGACAAGATTTTGTCAAGATTTTGATAAGTCTTTGTTCCACATTGTAAAGTGAATTTCATTGTGTCACGGTCCAGCATGTCGCTCGATAACTGACCATGAATTGATGTCACAGTGTCCGCATGTCATATGCCATTCTGTAATTTCGTTGAAAAGACTACTGGTGGTGGTGGAAAAGGCCTTCCGGATTGAAATTGGAGTTTTGTGTTTGCAACATCAGCAAGTTGGGCTCCCCACATGATAAGTATAGAAGAACAAACCCCATTATTTCAAACAACATTTTACTATGTCAGGATCACCTCAAAATGAACACACTACGGAATCTTTCCATGCAGAATTCCCGAAAATGTATATATATAAGTAGAGGCACTAATCAGTAATGTTATTCGGGCAGAACAGATCGCAAATCCTCTAGTTCACTCATTTAGTGGAAACCACTGGCGCAATACAATTAGAAGTTTCTACCCCTTCGGCAGATAAAATCATGAATCCGATGACATCAATGAAATGACTTGCTGACAGTTGTTCATATTGATTATTGATTCTTGTGAAATTCAAGCATTATGGCTCATGTTTACAGTCAACACTGCCTATCAAAGAGTTGAAATCACTCAATTATAAAAGCAGAAAGTTATGAAAAGAATGAGGCGATGCGACCAAGCAAACCTACAGCTGCAGATGCACCACTTCCAATTGCAGTTATCCCCAAAGGCACAAGAGCAGCTTTTGATCTTACAGTCACTGCCGTTTTCACAACTGCACCACACAAGTGCATGAGAAGCCATTTTCTATTTGGTATACCCATTTTTCTGAGACCATGTTCCGTCCTTACAATCCGATAAGCTGTAACACCAACGTCAATCGCTGTCAAAGCAAGTGCAATGTTCGGGAAAAAATACTTTCAGCCATTCAGAACTAAGGGAAAAGCCACAGAAATTGCGGTTTCAGAGACAAATTTTCTGGTCTTGCACAATGAGGCTAAATGCTGACAATTAAACCGGGTGATGTCATAGCCGAAATTGGAAGGTTGAAAGCCAGGTTTACTGAAGCTAGCAGCTTTAGCGAGAACCTCGTGTACAGGCAAACAATCCAACGGCATGTAGCGGCGTATGAAAACATTTTCTTTAGAGACAAGCTCATTGAGGTTCTTCTTTTCATCGGATTTAATCTCACATTTCATAAACCAACGAGGATGTTTGGTAAATTCAACCACTGTGAAGGTTTCTCTGTCATTGTCAATAGCAGTGATGATAGCATGATGTTCGTATTTGAATGGCAAGTCGAATTTCCGGATTTGAAGTCTATTTTTGAACACGAGTAGATCACCGACATTCAGTTCGCCAAATGATTTGAGCACTGTTTCTTGAGTCCATTTCCCATATTTACCTAATGTCAATTGCTTACGTTGATCTTTTGAGTTACGAAGATTGAACTTTTCCTTGCAGTTTCCACATTGAATTAACAGATACGTTTCCGTCTTCTTCAAGAGAGAACTAAATTCAAAACCAGCGTTGCAGTTTGGACAAGTCTTAGCCACATACTCGTACGTCGTGGGACACATACTTTCAATCGCTGTCATACTGTCACGAAAATATATAAATTTGTCAGTACATCCTGTCTAGCAATTTATATCAAATCCATTCATTTCGTGGGCCCTCCCTTACGACAAATATAGAATTTTACGTTCAACCATGTCGGAAGCTGACGCGCTCATTAAGTCAGCAGATCTAGACGGAATTCATTCCACGTGAAACTTCACAGTAAACATTTGACGTCCCACGTCCCGTGCCCGTAGTTGATGCATGGAATGAGGCTGTTTTTCGATGATTTACAAGCATCCCAGCGTTAGCGGCAGTGATTTAGAATAGGGAAGATTGCCGACTGGCGGGAAACCTTGAAGCCTGTTGTCTGTGGAGAGAATTTTGGCTAGGGAAAACATTCTGGTCGCTCACATGCAAATCAAGAGTCAGATTATAGACGGAAGCTGTCCATTCAATTAATTAGCAGGAAGAAGTGTTGCCCATCATTAAAGTAGCCGTTGCATCATTCTTACACCTTCTTAAAACGTGTGTTCGACATTCGTCATAATCACAATCTGCACGTGCACATTAATAAATTTGTAAAATCAGATGACAGAATATCTATCCCGTTTTTGCCCACAGTTCCATAAGTGGAACAAAATTTAGAATCGCCTCCGTTTTCAAAAACTCCATACACATTCTTTTATTTGTCTAGCCCATTTACTAGGCCTAGTAAAGAGTAAGTGGAAAAACAGTACGACATTTCATGTAACTCACAATTCTGTAAATGCATGCGTTAAAGAGTCAAGTAATATATAAAAAATCGTTCATCACTAAATAACATATTTTCAACAATATATCAGCGCCAATGTAATGAGCCGAATTTAGTAGGGCAAATATTTTTGTAAAGGGATATCATCACATGTTATGAGGCATCCCTAATATAATTAATTATACCCCGCGTTTCCATGGAGATGCTGCTTTGAAATTTTGTTCCAGAAGTGGAACTGTGGGCATATCGACCCCATGTAAAATTCTGATGAGAAAATGAATGAATCGACGGAAGGTTGCCGGTAAGAGCTCATTGTTTTTCCTCATTAACCAAAGAGACACACTAGTACTCAGCTGTGCTAGCGCATGCCTCAAAATAATTGGAGCACACTGATACAGTCTGTCGTTGCTAGAGAACGCGCGCTGACTCATTGGTTGTCGCATCAAATCATGGTATAATACACACGCTGCGCTATGAGTATCTATGAATAAAATTTCTATGGTAATGCTTTAACGGATTGTCAAGTTACATGAATCATCTGCACGAGAGGCAAAGCCGAAAAGAGAATAGAAATCTTCGTGCGTTGGCTCCCGATATTGTATCAACTAGATTTTCATTCATTCATTCAGTGCAATGGCTAGACGTAACACGCATCGCTCTCGCTACACACTAGAAGAAGTGGTGTCCATCATAGAAGATGACGACGAAATCCTTTCCGCAACAGTTTCAATTTTTCCACCAGATGATGGGGATGTATCAGCCGAAGACAGTGGCGATGAGAACGACGACCAAAAGAGAAGTATAGACAATCTGTCTCGACGTCAACTACTAGCAGAAGCCGAAGCCGATATTCAGACAGTCAATCTTGACATCGGCCATATCGGAATAGATTGAAAATCATGAATCAATTATTGAGGATGGTAGAAGAAATCGCAAGTGGTCCCAGACTTCTTTGAATTCCAAAGTTTTATCCATTTTCCCAGCAGAAACAACTCCGACAGTTTCTTCGGATCCAGTGGACGTATTTGAGTTGATTTTTACTCCAGATTTTCTACGGTGGATGTGCGACATGTTAGAATTGTATGCAACTCAGAGATACAATGATATGAATTCAAGATTTCTATTCATGAACTAAAAGCCTGGCTTGCTATTTTGTTTTTGTCTAGATATGTATCATTTCCACGTTGGCGCATGTACTGGGAGATGGATTCTGAATCGTCAAACGATATGGTATCAAACGCAATGTCCCTAAATAGATTCGAGAAAATAAAAAAATACGCGCATTTTGCTGATAACACTTTTCTTCCCAAAGATGATAAATTTGCTAAACTAAGGCCATTTTTTGACAAGTTAAATGCTGCTTATTTGTCTCTCATCGAAAAACATCTCCCAAAGAATTTATGCATCGACGAAGCCATGGCGACGTATTACGGGAGGCATTCAGCTAAACAATATATTCAGAACAAGCCCATCAAATATGGGTACAAATTTAGGTGTTTGTGTGATCGCCTAAGTTACCTAATACAATTTGATCCGTATCAAGGTAAACAGAGTCTGAATTCTACGCTTGGAGTTGGAGCTATTGTTGTGCTCAGACTGATCGCACCACTACCGTCCTTGCCGTTTCACTTGTTCGGAGATCGATTCTTTTCATCACTGAAACTTGTTGACATTCTGACTGACAAAGGCATTGGATACACTGGCACGGTGAAAGCAAATCGACTCGAAAAGTGTCCTTTGAAAATTGCTAAGGAATTGACGAAAATGGCCAGGGGCTCATTTGATTACTTGCAAGACAGTGGTTCCGGCATTCTTGCAATGTCGTCCAACGACAATAAGGTCTTCTCAGTAATCAGCAACGTCTACGGTATCGATCCAATGACAAAATCTACAAGATGGTCTCACGCACAAAGCAAGAAGATTTCTATTCCTACTCCTGATTGCATGGCCAAGTATAAACAAAAACATGGCGGCGTCGATCGGTGGATGAGAACATCAGCAATTATCGGATCGCTATACGATCGAGAAAATGGTGGTGGTCAGCATTCGTTTTTGGGATGGAGACAGCAATGCACAATGCATGGCGCCTGTACGTTAAAACTGGAAATGATGGCGACTTTCTCTTTTTTCGGAGCAAGATTGTGCAAACGTACCTTCTCACTCAAGCTGCTGAATCGAATCGAGGCCTTGGTAGACCATCCCAAGCTCGACACAAAGCTCGCAAGCAAACGTGTTCCTGATTCTATTCGATATTGTGAAGGTAAAGAAAAGGTGAAGGTTTATTCTAAAAATATTTTCATAAATATTTGATCACTTAACGCATCTAGCATAAAGATTATTGGATTCATTTGATGCCATGATCAGATTTCAGCATTTATAAAAACAATTAATTGGATTCATCTGATGCCATTTCGCAATCGTATTTCTATACATGCATTTATAAAAACAATTAATTTAAGAAGGTGTAAAAAACATTTGGGCATATGTAGGTCTACATTAACGATTAAACTGCTTTCATTCGTCAATGCTAACTTCAGACTATCAGATCATGTTGTTTAGAATTTTTCAAAAATATAAATTAGAATCATATTCTATTACATTCAGATTTCTAAATTCGTAATTCATAAAATAGTTACATTTAGCACTGAAAGTAAATTTAATATATGATCATAAACCGTTCTTTATTCATTGAAGTATTTTTCAACTTAATTATCAAACCATTCTGTTTCAGGAGGTCACTTTATCGAAAGCGTCAAGCAAGGGCGCTGTGCACAGTGCAAAACGAATACAATGAAAGGATGCAAAAAGTGTCGACTTAACGTTCACGAAAAATGTTTTCAAGCTTTTGATAGCCAATAATTACATTTTCGACAAAAACAATTAGCCTATCTGTTATATTTAGTGGGTCTCAGAGTTCTTGTATTTCAATAAAGAAATGGTTCATTGATTTTCCAAATTATGTTTTTGACTTTTTCACAAGGTCGTTCGTGCCCACAGTTCCACTTCTGGAACATCTTACACGGAGCCAATCATGCCCACAGTTCCACTTGTGAAACAAAATTTCAAATGTCAAATTACAAGGTATAAAGCCGATATTTGATTGCCTATACTGGTATTTGACATGAGTGAAGGCAAAATAATACTTTTATAGTGGTTTCGTCAAAAATAAAAATTTGGGCAAAAACGGGTTAAGTCAGCAGATCTAGACGGAATTCATTCCACGTGAAACTTCCTAGTAAACATTTGACGTCCCACGTCCCGTGCCCGCAGTTGATGCATGGAATGAGGCTGTTTTTCGATGATTTACAAGCATCCCAGCGTTAGCGGCAGTGATTTAGAATAGGGAAGATTGCCGACTGACGGGAAACCTTGAAGCCTGTTGTCTGTGGAGAGAATTTTGGCTAGGGAAAACATTCTGGTCGCTCACATGCAAATCAAGAGTCAGATTATAGACAGAAGCTGTCCGTTCAATTAATTAGCAGGAAGAAGTGTTGCCCATCATTAAAGTAGCCGTTGCATCATTCTTACACCTTCTTAAAACGTGTGTTCGACATTCGTCATAATCACAATCTGCACGTGCACATTAATAAATTTGTAAAATCAGATGACAGAATATCTATCTACTTGATTTTACATCGAATCTGAATTACTTACAGACATGTGTAAGACCTATGCTTCATAATCTTCAATGCGAGGAGACAAGATGTGAATATCTGGATCCTTAAGTGTGAACCACTTCTCATGTGCTTTTTTATAAAGAACGCGTTTATTATTGCTAACACAAGTTAACATGATTATGACAGATTAAGATGCTTTAAGTTGTTTACTCTAATTGTTGATAAATCGTCATCATTTTCGTGTAATGATATTTTGTGATATTCCATCCACATGATGATGAAAGCTGTTGCGTTCCGCACTATATGAAGCGCAACGACAATTTTAGAATTTTCTCACTACAAAGTTTCTCAAGATCATATAGAACTACCTTCTAATAAAATTGAAGGTAGAGGCTGTTGGTCAAACAACCTATTGCACAGTAATTCAAACATGCTCTAAGAGTAATTTTGATCTCAAAGTTTGTAGAACCGTCTCGTCATGCAAAAGTTCCTTTTATGATGACAATTACATGTATGATAGCTTTATAGAATTCAGGAGATCTCGAGTACGATCTACTGAACCAAATGTTGCAGATTCTCCTTTAGAGGAGGTTGATTTTAATTTTGATGATACTTTTATCACATCCCACTTATCACAGCTACATGTAACAGACAGTGACTGGCGTATTAGTTTCATTTTTATAGGGGTCGACAAAAAAATGGCTCATTCTGAAACGATTGGCTTATGAAGATTACATAGTACGGCAGCCAGACCGGTTTCTGCAGGGAACGAGGCCGAAAATCAGACTTTCACAGAATGATGTACACCCTATGCCTACTACGAATCTGCACGTCTGCCGAGTTCTAGTGAGTTCCTCTTCTTGTCAGACAGGATCAAAGATAACACATGTAAATCCAATGGGACGCAGATTGCAGTTTTTGGCTAAAATGAAATTCTGTATGTTTTCTCTGATTAAACGAAAAGTAGGCCCTACTAAGCCCATGAGTCATAATTTTCAGCATGGAATGTCTTCAGGTCATTTCCTATTATGTGCAAGTGCTATTATCATGTGTTTAATCGGCTGTATGTGAGAATAAGGTTGAATGCGGATGAAGTGGCTCAAAATGTTTGTGGTTGCCGACATTAAGAGGCTCGCCAAATCTAAATGCGTTTAGTTGTATAGACAGGGGTGCATGAAGATGAAAAGAAATGACCTGAAGACATTCCATGTCAAAAATTATGACTCTGGGCTCAGTACTTTTCGTTTAATCAGAGAAAACATACAAAATTTCATTTTAGCCAAAAAGCGCAATCTGCGTCCCATTGGACTTGCGCGTGTTTTTCTTTGATCGTGTCTAACAAGAAGAGGAACTCACTAGAACTCGGCAGACGTGCAGATTCGTAGTAGACATAGGGTGTGCATCATTCTGTGAACATTCATTAGAACATAGGAAATGTCTTGACTAAGAATAACTTCGAAATCAAATGAAGTAACTAGCATTAACATCATAGTCATGTGATCAAATATATTATGCAGTAAGTCACTATTTGTAATCTGAAATATTTTATGATACAAAGCTAGCTAAAATCCAACAGTCTAAGATCTCTCGAGATTTTTTGAATGCTGTTTTGTCAATTGCAATTCGGCTTAGATCAGAAGTTAACAAGCATTGCAACAACAAATGTGCAATGTTTTCCCCCTTAGCTCTTATCAGTGACGAGAGAAAATGGCTTCACCGCGAGATGAGGAACGCATTGATAGGGGGTGGGGACAACTGGGCCAAAAAAAGTACAAAATGACTCTCCTTTTTTGACATAAATGTGTTGCACATACTCTGCTGTACACATAAATGCCCATTTTCGATACTACAATGTCCTTGTCTATAAAATAAACTCATTAATAATAACTCATATAAATAAACTCAAAAAAAAATTTTCATAAAAAAATTTTTTAGAAAGTAAGTAGGTCGAAATCTTCTAAAAAAGGTACTAACTTGATAACTAGGGGAGATTGGGGACCTATGAGCATAGGGGACCAAAGTGCATCTGCCAGTTCAACGTGATAAAGACCGAATTCGAACATCTTCTTCTAGTTGAGTAATTCTATAATCAAACATGACTTTCAACGGAAAATCAAGATTTATCTCAAAATATTTTATTTGGTAGGTCTTGAAATACATTTAATGCAGTCGAAAGTAAATTTTTGAGTCTCCGTTGTTTATTTTTTCTAAATTTCATTCGTCAACATTGTGCCTAGAATAACAATAATTTCTAACATTTAAGGCATCTAGAATTGCTTCATAATTCGGGGATGGCATCTGTATACCCAGTTATTTGTCAATGTTGGTTTTTTGAAAATGAGTTGCTTTGGGGTCCAAAGTGCCCTCTGAAATGGGGACCAAAGTGCAATGCATGATAAATTTCCTTTTTTCTTTTGTGTTTTGCAAACCATGTATTCAGTGTCCCAACGTAATGAAATAAGTGTAATTAAACCTTAAAAATGTAATTTAGGCCATCGCATGCAGCCCTTGGACGTATGCGTCCATGGGACGTTCTATGTAAGTGAGTGCAACAATCAAATGCTCACTCATCCATGAAAACCAATTACTATTCATGACGTTGCCTCACTAATCAGCTTCATTTTACAAAGCTTTTTCGCCCATGAATATCGTATCGGGCTTTCAAAAAGCCGGCATATTCCCAGTCAGCTCAAACGCTTTCAGCTAAGGGGATTTCCTGCTATCCATTCCCTCCGATCGAGTGCTTGAACTTCGCAAATTGAACAACCTTATACAAGCACAGACCCAATTTCTCCTGCTGATGATGATGACGGTGCTCTGTTGACGACGCGGCGTGATAATTATGTGAGCCAGTGTCACCTGAAATAATCAGACCTTATCCGACGAAGGCTCCGTCTGAAAAATTTAAACACAAACGATCAAGAAAAAGAAAATCAACTATTATCACCGATATGCCCCCGGAGAATGCTGCATCCAAAAGTAACGAAACCAATTCTGGAACCCAGGACTCCTCAATTGAAAACACGGTTGAACTTCAACTGGAATGTGGCGAACACATTCTGGTTGAGTACAAGACAAATGTTTTTAAATCGACATTCTCGACTCCTGTCTGTTTTTATTATGCTACAGTACATAATGCACTATTTGCATATATATTCAAAAAACGACTTTTTGGCAATTTTTGTTGGTAGACCTATCTGGAAGTTAGTTTACTTTTTAAAAAAATGATTATTTACTGCCTTCTTACCAAATCCAATCTGTTGAACCATTATAACCATTTTTGTCCGCAAGGTCATTATTTTCAGAAGTCAAACACACCTCTAAATTGATGAGAAGAAAGTGGGGTAGGCCTATAATAAAGATTTTACCCTAGGTCAAAATATTAATCTCATAGAGAGAAATGATTATCATTTTAGAACTCAGTACATCCGAATTGACTATTAACAGTTAATTAATGTAATAAAGATGCGTCTAATAATCAATTAGTAAAAATTGCGGTAAAAAAATTAATTCATTTTTTGCCTATTGATAGTTTTCATATCCACTTAGTTACTAATTCTCGAAAATGAAATGAATACAGTAAAAATCATAGAAAAATGTGTTTTGGCGATATCTATTGTATAAAATAAAATTTCCTTGCGCAAACATGGTTTTTTGTTTAGTGCACTTTGGTCCCCATGCAGTGCACATTGGTCCCCGCAATAGGGGACCAATGTGCAGGGTCGTTACATGTTACAAAAACATGTCTTGTGCAAAAACTAGATATGCTGGAGTTACACTTCAAAAAATATTTTATTTGTGAAGATATCTTTCACATCTGTGTAAAATTTTAAGTTCTGATTTGCAACAGTTTCGTCAAAAAATGAGAATGAGTGAAAAAATGCACTTTGGTCCCCAGTCTCCCCTACAATGTATTTCCTTTATTATGGCATGTTTATATGTAGAAAAAAGTTTATTCATTTGAAGCACTTGGGCCCTTTGTAAAAGTACACAAAAATATGCGATTTTTGGCATAAAAATGAGTTTATTTTATAGACAAGGACATTGTAGTATCGAAAATGGGCATTTATGTGTACAGCAGAGTCTGTGCAACACATTTATGTCAAAAAAGGAGAGACATTTTGTACTTTTTTTGGGGCCCAGTTTTACCGGGCCCAGTTGTCCCGGAAGCATTGATAGTCAGCAATCTTCTTCCATTATCTCCATATCAATGGTTAGCGGTCACGTCATTAAGTGCAGCCCTCTTATTTCATTTCTGAATAGAGAAGTGCGCACAGATTATTTCCCTGCTTCCGCCTGGGTGAATGACCTTCAGTACGTCACTATCGATAATGAAATGACACTGAGAGGAAACGTGCAAGCAGTCCTCATTTCATTCATGTTACTCGCGCTGCGCATCGAACGTGATTCTTGTCTAGCGATACGGTTTTTGTGAAAAGTCTATGACTTAGACCAAACTTTCTTAAACGACACCTCGAGCACCTTTCCTTTTGGACATTTAGAGGAACTTAAATCCGCCCCCAATATTCGACCTCAACAATCAATTCACAGATCATTTTTTCTATTTTCAAGTTGCAGACCAGCAGTTGCCGACTATGTGTGAAATTGAGCTGTATGTATTTGACTTGATGTGTTTGTTTGTCTGCACTAGTTGGCTAGCGATGTGTATAGATTTGAATATAAATATAATTCTTGGTTTACTAGACTCGTCTGACTTTTTTTGCACAGCACAACGCAAAAGATACGTCCTAGCCGCGCATATTTGGTGCCGAGACTAAGATTATTGCGGTCAAATAATTGTTATGTGTCAAAGGTCAAGTATTTGATTAATGTGACAGTTTTAGTATCGTCTTGCTGAGTCAAGAAAATTTATTGTTGCGTCTATTTCTTGCGGAGACAAGATCTGTTATCGGTCATATTTGACTGCATATTATCCTCTGCTTCGTTCATTCTTACATTTTTTCTGTCGTTAACAAAATAACTGTGTGTAGAGATGGCAGATATCTCTGTTGTAATACGTACACTGTAAACTGTAGGGTACTAATTTAGGCACGAAGCCGAAATTTCGTGCCAGTTAGCGCCTAGTTCGTGCCTTTCTAGTGCCTCGAGGCACCAGTAGGCGCCACTAGGCACTAATAGGCACCAAACCAAATATTTGTTTATCCAATGAAATCGAAGGAAAAATCATTGGACACGAACTCGGAACTATGAACTTCGTGCCTTGTGTTGGTTAGAATTGATGCCTAAATTTCGTGCCCTAGAGTTTACAGTGAGGCGGTCTGAGTTCAAAGGTTGGATTCGCCGATCCTTGATTCGTATAAATGAACTTTGTGACTCCGACAACTACGATAAATGTGCAATCTTAGCTGAGTTTCAGTGTTTAAAAGAGAGAGCTGACGTATTGAATTCTGTTTAGCGTATAGTAGAATCGGTGCCTGAAAGTGATGATGACATTCAAGCAGATATTGTTTGGGAGGCTGAGTTCCTCAATGAAATAATGTAGTGTCGTGTCAAGGTTAGTGATTCTGAGAGAAGTCATTCGGGTTCTTCTCTTCCATCTGTTTCTGCTAGGGCACAAGTGAATCTCCCTAAGATTAATTTGCCTATTTTTAGCGGTGATTATTTGAAGTGGACTGAATTCAGGGATCTTTTCCACGCTTCAGTTCACAGTAGGGAAGATCTTTCAGATGTTGCTAAATTGTCCTATTTGATGCGATTGGTCACTGGTGAGGCAGCAAGTTGTATTACTGGGCTGTCGATCACATCTCATAATTATGAGTGTAAATAGCCAAAGAGAAAAGGCTCTGCTTCATCTGTCTTGGCACTCATTTGAGAAAGTTCTGTAAGTGGAAGAAAAAGTGTATTCACTGTGATTCCTTTTCGCATAACACATTTCTGCGCGATAAAAGGCTAATTGAGAATAAGACTTTCTGATGCTCGTCGTGGAATTTTGCAGGTAGCCGTTGCAAAGATGTCTTATTCAGCGAGTAGGAAAAGTCGAGCTGTTCGAATTTTGTTTGATCCTGAATCTGAGAGAAGTTTTATTTGTAAAAAGCTTTGTGATTACTTGTAATCAGAGTTGGAAGTGGGTCATGGGTCAAGTGGGTCACGTGGGTCAAGTGGGTCACGTGGGTCACGTGGGTCACGTGGGTCATGCTTTTCCGAAAAGTTGGAGGGTCAGATGGGTCATGGGTCAAGTGGGTAAGGTGGGTCGTGGGTCAGACTTCGTTGACCCACTTGCAACTAGTTTGACACATGATAGATTGACTCAAAGATAGTAAACTTCATTTAGTCGTTTTCGTATCATTCATGGAAGGTTGAGAAAGTCATAACCTTTTATCAGGAAAGGCAAGATGTTATGAGGATACCGAAATCTCGACGTGACAATGGAAAGCCAATTGAAAGAATAGCGACATTCGAGAAAATTCTTCAAAACACAATTTGCATTTGGCCGAATGATGCCCATCAGCGAGTTAAAATCCAGAAGACCGAGAGTTCCTGATAAACATGATGGGAAGCAGAGCTGCTTCAATTGCCGGCGTCTACCGAAATATCAGTACGACGGAGAAAAAAGTTCCAAACAAATCAGAAAGATCAGAATAGATTGGACAAGGAGGATCAACGACATTCTGAAGAAGGGAACTCTGATGAAGATTATATGTTTGCAGTTATTCTTCAATCTACGATGATTTGATACCGAAGGCTGAAGAAGACAGGATGTGAAATATGCTGGTCTCTACCGCTAAATCATCGGACGACACGTGCCATGGTGATGCGAGCACTTTGAATCTGATTCCTACGCGATTCTATACAGATACAGGGTGGAAACAGCGTCTAAAATTACAGAACAAATCGCGTGAAACTGGATCCTACCGATGCCTGCTGCTTTTTACCGGACGGTAAGTTGATGGAAACTCTTCCTAATAGATGTGTGCTTGATGACCGTCTTCCGACATATCTAGAGTTGGTGGCGTTAAGCTACTTGTTGAGCCACTTGTTCCACTTAAATCTAAAGAAAAAGCAGGGGATCTTATCTCAACACCTACAATTGATTTCGTGGAGCAGTGGAATTACATGGATAATATTTCCTCCATGGTGTCCGACACCACGTCGTCACTTGCCCGCGGCTTGTGTTGGCATTCAGGAGAAAATGTAGCGACAGCTCTGCTATGATGTGCGTGCTGGAAGCATGTCGGGTAATTTCTTCTCATCAAAGCATGAGATGCTTTGAAAATCGGTGTCAAGAGGTGCAGAAATATCGATCTTTTTAAAATTCCGTGAACGATTTCAGGAGTTTGCAATTATGAGAGTTTCATACACTCAAGATAACAGAACCGACCAGTTTCTACACTGTAAATCGCTGGATACGAAAATTACATACAATTTGAAACTAACATCTGATACCAAATTCTGGTATGTCTACAGAGATCTGGTATGTTTCCATACCACACCTGACTTACTTTCGTATGCGATTGATATGTAACGATATGAACTATTCTATCTGTGATTGGCTGTTTTACACTGAAATACGAATTGTTGGTATGTTTTATATACGAGACCCGCTGCAAATTCATCCTCATTCGTATGCCTCTGGCATGTGTTTGGTATGTGCAGCTTTAAGTCATATAGCAGAAATATATGTATATATTACATACTACTGTCAAATAACTTTTTTCGGTAATACCAGTCGTGAATATTTTTTGTTTGATAGAAGGATATTTAAGTACATTAGATTTATTGTGAATTTTATGCTCCATGAATATGTCGTCGTTGCTACTTGTCTAGCAACATTAACAGGACGTTAAGATAACTCTACTTTATGACCCAAGTTGATAAACATCATTTCATTTAAACGATGTCTTTAATGAAATCTTGTTGACTTATATATCTCAAACATAACTATTTTTGCGTTCATGAATTGTAATGTGTTTTTATTTCGGATTGATAATACGAGTATGCTTAATTTCAAAATTGTATGATGCATAATTGTTGATGGTTGAAATCTTATTCATGAAATGCCTTAGACTTACGTGTATTAAAATCGAATTCAGTATTGAAAGTATGACTCTTGAATGTCATTATCTCACTACTTACAAAACAGTAGTAGCATTAGTGTGATCTTTATTGACTAAAGGCCTAAAATCAACATATATTAGAAATCATTGATGCTTTCCTTTAACATTTTGCTGGTATGGCTTTAGTATGTAAAGCATACCACATTTGAAATAACATACGAAAAGCATACAAATATATACCAAGAGAATACAGAAATATACCAAAAAAATATTTTGGTATGCATCCTTCGTATATGATTGGTATTGAGCGATTTACAGTGTAGTAGAACAGTGGAGCACAGCCGTCGAATTCCTGAACAGTTATCGAAATTCAGATTCTGATAGATTCCCACGTTCTGATTGTACAGCGAGGAATTGCTCAAACTGACATTGCTTTGCCTGAAATCAAATGAAAATATTCAGATTTGTAGAAGCCTTGCGCTTCTCAGAACGAGATGGATGTCGGAAATGTTCGGATAAGCAAAGGGAACCTTCAACACGATGTGAAGCCGCACACAGCGCAATAACAGATCCTTTATAGCATTTAGTTCTTAAATGATTCCTCGTTCTTTGATCGTCATCTTTGTTTCATGAATCATTGCATTCATTCATAAAGTAAAAAAGGCCGATTCTATCCTTTAATCGGAGAAAATTATCTCGCATCAGAATTGTCATGGGACAAGTTTTGGAGAATTGGTATTTCATTAATCTATCCAAAATGCACAGAACTTCAAGCTGTGTATGGACCAGATTTGTGGCGTGTCTTCAAACTTATGAGCATGGACACGATTTTTTGGCACTCCTGTTGAGGTCTATAGTAGAATGACGATGCTTACACGTCAGGAACGGAAATAGCCAAGACGCTGAGGGTTGGAGCGTGTTTTATTCCCAAGCGCGAAGAGTTAAAAACGGTATATAGCATTTTACAAGTGTTGGAGTTTGACGGATAAAGGGTGCCATATCAAAGGAAAAAACTGCGGAGGAAGGCATGTGAAAATGGTTCTTGATGCTTGATTCTGTACGGCTGAATTCTTCTTGATCAATTTTACCATGATGCTATTGCGCATTTATACTCTTGAATATTATAACTAAATGCCGATAAATGCACTTTTAATGTTTTTTGATTTTTGTAGTCTTATAATCAACAAAACTGAGCTCTACTAGAAAGAAAAAGCACGCAGCGATGATATCCAACAATTATTTCAGGTGATGGTTTTCGTGAATATTGCTAGTAATTTAAAGTCCACTGAGGAAACCCTTGACCAGCTTGGATTTCTACAAAACTCGGCTAAATTATGTTCTAAACAGTGCACCTCCCTCGCAAAAAAAATTAAGCGGGTTATCTTAAAGTTCACTAAAAATAGATATACTAATATACAAATATCCTGTGAAATATAGATATGCAGCCATAGAATGAGCAGGTTATCAGATATATTATTGTACAGGGTGTCCATAAAGTTTGTACCTAATTTTACCCCGCTGTCATTTTGAAACTAACTGTTCATATTGAAATTTGATTCATCACTCGCAATGATGAGACCCCTAAGTTTATTTTACAGCAATATTCAGTGTCAAATATCTTAGATTATGTAAAATATTTTGAAGAACACCTGTAGTTAAAAGTTTCTTCAATGGACAATCATTTTCAAGCAAAAACTATGCCTTTGTGAAGCCATTAGTTGGTGCCAGTTATTTACATATCTAATACATGGAACTGATATAGTTATTTCTTATGAAAAAGTAATGCTCGGGGCTTTACCAACGATTCTCATGACGGCGAGTTTCAAGGCCTGTTTGAAAGCTCAGACATGTGGTTTCAAGAGTGAAATAGCCGAAACTTCTTTTCCTATGAATTGAAGAAGTTGATTTAGTCTGTGTGCTCCCAATACGAACGATCCTTAGCATATCCCAAAAAATAAAAATCAGAGGAATTAAATTTGGTTTTCTGGCGGTCTGGAGGGACGCCACCCCTTCCAATCCATCTTCCGGGAAGGTTGTTGGTTAGGAATCCTCGAACTTCCGAAACTCAGTGCAGGTAAGTACCATCCTGGTGGAGCGGCGTGGGCTTGAGCTTCCTTCACGTCTTCAGTTCCAGAATGAAAAAAGTGGCTTTTTAGCTATCGACAGTAACACTTGCATAAAAATTAGAATCAGTGATTCCGTGACGAAACATTGATCACCACACTGTGAGCAGCGACCCTGGAACACTAGACCTATACCTCAGCGACACAATCAAGAAACCTGTTCTTCAAAATACACAGTTGGTGTCAGTTGTTCCCACACAGAGTGAAAGCTTCTTAATCAGACCTATAGTTAAAAATTCGTCGTCAGAGTGAATAAGTTCATGAAAAACATTACACATAGCAAGCAATCCGCGCCATTTTCTCATCTTCGTAGGCCTTTGAGAAAAAGAAAATCTCATACAGCGCAAGTTTTCCTCTAAATTGCTTTATGGAGTAGTGCTCCATAGAATCTCAGTCAACGACGTTGCTTTGCGAAGCGATGTTGAGGGTACTCTTGTAAGATCTCGTGAATTTGAACTCTTCTCTATACTCGGAATTTTATCCTTTTTGCGCTAGGTCGCCCAGAGCAAGGTCAATCTTGGAATGAACCTGCTTTTTAAAGCCTCACTTAACTTAATGTCATAGGCCTATGTTCGTAAGAGGGAATATTTCTTGCCTCCTCCTTTTATCAATTGGCGTTCAACCAAAGTATCAGATTTCAGCTTCGCCACAAGCATCACTGTGTTAAATACGGCCCTCAGTGGCTAGCATGCCGGCAGGTATTGAATTTTTCCTGTAATTTGAATCAACATGTACTCGCACGCAACATCAACATGTTCTCATAGCTTTTATTCAAATTTACTAATTTTCTTTGCAGCATTTTTACACTGGTAATATGAAACTGAAACATGCAATCGATCATATGCCTTCCCTGATAAAAATGAGCGTGAAAAAATTCATATTACTCGAATTGTGCTAAGTAAGGTATTCAAATATAACATTTGGCAGTTTATGTTTGAAATAAATTGTGACATCAAGCATTGTTGTAAACAAAACTTAGGGATCTCATCACTACGTGTGATGAATCAAATTTTATTTTAAACATTTAGTTTCAGAATGACAGCGGGTTAAAACATAGTACAAACGTTATGGACACCCTGTATATTATTAACAGATTATCCCTATAGCCAAAATCAATTTGTTTGCATGCACATCTAATGGCAATGTTGTAATCTTAGTCTGTAGGGCACTCAACTTAACCTAACTAATCATCTTTCTAGAAGCTAAATAGGTTCCACTACAAAGGAAAGACTAGAATTACAAGAAAAAGAAGCGTTCAAATTTTTTTAGAGTCTAAAGCAAATTTTAGTGTGGATGCACTTTGATTACAAGAAAATTTTGATAAGGTTGCATGTCTATTTATCATGTGACAAGTGATGTGATGCACTTGCATCTACATAACAAATCTCGACAGGAATTTTGATACTGGAACGTCTCTACCTGAGAACCCTGAATGAAAATAAAAGTAATGATAATACCAGAAAAGGAAATTGTGCTGATATTATTCACGCTTGCAGCATTTGGGTCATGTTTTCGTAAAAAGTCGGTGGTCAGGTGGGTCATGTTTTCATAAAAAGTCGCTGGGTAGTGGGTCATATTTTCGTAAAAAGTCGGTGGGTCAGGTGGGTCATGTTTTCGTAAAAAGTCGGTGGGTCGTGAGTCATGTTTTCGTAAAAAGTCGGTGGGTCAGGTGGGTCATGTTTTCGTAAAAAGTCGGTGGGTCAGGTGGGTCATGTTTTCGTAAAAAGTCGCTGGGTAGTGGGTCATATTTTCGTAAAAAGTCGGTGGGTCAGGTGGGTCATGTTTTCGTAAAAAGTCGGTGGGTCAGGTGGGTCATGTTTTCGTAAAAAGTCGGTGGGTCAGGTGGGTCATATTTGGGTGAAAAGTCGGTGGGTCGTGGGTCATGTTTTCGTAAAAAAATCGGCGGGTCAGGTGGGTCGTGAGTCATGTTTTCGTAAAACGTCGGTTGGTCAGGAGGGTCGTGAGTCATGTTTTCGTAAAACGTCGGTGGGTCAGGAGGGTCGTGAGTCATGTTTTCGTAAAAAGTCGGTGGGTCAGGTGGGTCGTGGGTCACATATGCCATGGGTTACGAGGATCGTGGGTCAAGTTTTGTTGACCCACTTCCAACTCTGCTTGCAATTGCACAAGGAAGGTTGTGAAGCTATTACAGTTCGAGGGTTCAGAGGAAATTTAACTTTTAGAGGGAATTTGCCTCGTGTTTCGTGTTGCATCTCAGTGGTAGAGCCCGAATAAATCGAACTTTCTCAATCTGACATCAATTGATAAGCTCTGTTATACTCCTCGCAGGGTAATCAAGCTACCTACATCATTTGCGCATTTAGAATTGTCAGATCGTCGAGCAACTGATACTGATGAGATCCAAGTCTTGATAGGAGCAGACTATTATTGCGATTTTGTTTCGGATGAGAGCGTTAGAGGAAACAAAGTTGTCGCGATAAAGACATCTTTCGGGTTTTTTTTGTCGGGTCGAATGGATGAAAAAGATTCTAGTGACACATCAGTGAATTTGGTGCAGCCTACTCGGCTGCTTGACGATGAGTCTCCTTCATCCTTAAAGTCTTTCTTTGACATAGAATCTCTCGGAATTCTGCCTTCAGAAGCTGATTCTTATCAGATTGATCCAGTGTATAGTAATTTAAAAGAGACGGTTAAATTTGATGGCAGTCGTTATGAAGTAGCATTACCGGTCACTCAAAGTATTGAAGAGCCTGATAGCCTGAAGAGCAATCGCCATAGCGCTTGCGCTCGTCTCAAAAGAATGCTTAATCGCCAAGATTCATCAATGAGAAACATTTATGCGAAAGCCATCGATGATTTAATTATCAATGATTTTATCGAAGAAACCTCATAAGATCACATAATGATATATTATATGCCGCGTCACCGTCATCAAGAGTAGCGAAACTTCCACGTATCGTGTACAGGTATTTGATGCTAGTGCAAAAGATATTAATGGCCTAGCACTAAACAAATGTTTAGAAACTGGTCCTAATCTCCTGCCTGACTTGGTTGAATTGTTCCTTCGCTTTCATCTTTCCAAAGTTGGTATACTTAGTGATATCGAAAGGGCATTTTTGCAGATTCAAGTCAATGAACAGCAGAGAGACTATTTGCGGCTTATTTGGATTGGTCTTGACGGCATCGAGAAACTTAACAGGCTCAAGCGACTGCTCTTTGGGGTTGGGTCATCACCGTTTTTATTGAGCGCTACGTTGCATCATCATTTGGAAACGAAGGGTCCAGTCAACAACAGATTGGCTCAATCCTTCTATGTCGATGATTTTTTGAGTGGCTCAGATTCTGACGCTGATGGTACAGAACTGGCTGTTATGATTACGACATTGTTGAAAGGGCTGGCATGAATTTGCGTAAGTGGAATTCGAATGTACATGTAGATTCTGTGAAAGAGAAACTGAAAGACAGTGGACTAGAGATCGATGATAAAACAGATGCATCTGTTCTTGGCTTGAGTTGGGATATCAGTTCCGATAAGTTGTCAGTCCGATCATTTGAAGTCAAGGATGGGATCGTTTCGAAAAGAGACGATTTCAAAGTCTTTTGGGATGTCTTTTCGATCCACTAGGTCAGGTAGTCCCCTTTGTTACGTGGGGAAAGATTATTCTACAAAGGCTGTGGGAGAGTGAGGTTGGATGGGATGATCCTTTAGTAGGAAACATCGAACAACAAATACGCTCATTTGAAGCTGAGATCCCTCTTCTCTCCAGTTTGGATTTGAATAGATACTTTCCGGGAATCAAACCTGATTCATCATTCCATGTTTTTTGTGATGCATCGTTAAAGGCTTATGGAACAGTTGTGTTTTGTGTTGGTGAGACTGCTGAAGCAAACATTGACGTTTATTGTGTGATAGCCAAAAGTAGAGTTGCACCTCTAAAGAACGATCAGATCACTTTGCCACGATTGGAATTATTCGAGTGTTTGATAGGAAGTCGTCTACTGAACAAAGTATTGAAAGGTATCGGTAGATCTTTTTCATCTGAAACTTGTTTCTGTTGGACGCATTGATTTGCTGTGGTTGGATCAGAAATGATAAGAGCTGGAAACAGTTTGTGGCCAGCAGAGTTTCTGAAATTCGTTCGTTGACAGATTGATTCAGTTGGTCATGGATGTATCGGATGCAATAATATATTCTTTTGCTAGCCTGGATTTCTATTAAATGGTTGCAAACATGACTATATTATAATTTGCATATTTGTAAGGTTAGCAACACATTCCAGGCTACATGAAATAGGCATATATTCAATTTAATTATGATAAAGCGTTATGTTTCGTATTATGTTGTAAATAGAATAAAAAGTTTATTATTTGATCATAATTAAGATGTTTAAAAAAATGATTCCCCTTTACTTAGTTTATAAATAAAACCACTAAATTCATTTTGATAAAATTGAAAACTAATTCTTGTACAATGCATTTCGCTCACTCTTATTCAAGTGCACGCATGCAGGATTGAATATAAAATACAAAATCTGAAATCATATACTTCTACAGCAATGAATTTGTGAATGATCTTTTTGTTCATAGATTTATTACTGTATAAGTACATGATTTCAGATTTTGTATTTTGTATTCAATCCTGCATGCTTGCACTTGAATAACAGTGAGCGAAATGCATTGTACAAGAATAGGTTTTTAATTTTATCAAAATGAATTTAGTGACTTTATTTATTGATAATTATGATGATTAATTTTATCATAATTGTGTAATTAATTGTGTGTAAATAAATTACTGTTGCTTGCCGGAAGATGATGGTCGCTTGTAGTGGCTGAAAGGCCCCGCATTTGCTTGAAAAACAAATATCTAAACAAGGAACTCTCTCATCATATGAATGTCAAATTTTATTGGGTTGTACAGTATTAATGCAGAATCACTCTTATGTCAAAATTCATGATCTAATTTTACAGGCAATAAAACAGTTGAAACTATATATATTCGAAGATTGTCAAAAATCAAAAAGATATCAAAAATCGTGTCCCTGTCCAGATGGAGAGCATTGCATGCATCCAAAATACGATGACAATGTGAATTTTAAAATGTATAATGATTTTTTTAAATTTTACTCTAATTTTAATTTCTAATCAGTCTTTGAATTCATAATAGCTTCGATAGCCTCTACATTTAGGCAACAAGCCTGAAGAAACTTCTATTTTTGATTAGTTGGACCTCATATCAATGAAAGAAATTTAATATTTTGCGACCTACAGAATTATATATTCATATTCAACGTATATGCCTACATGTACCTATATCCGAAGCATCTTCTCTACGGTGACTCTCTACGATAGGCATGCATTTCGATACCTCTGATGAGCATCATAGAGATATTCATCATATTAGATATTGATATTCTAATATTGTGATTTCTCTTTTGAACGTTGTATATGTAGGCCTACGTATACGTGCATGTAATTTTTGTGATCTAACTAAAATTTTGCTGTTTCTTACTTCAGGTACGTCGTGCTTACAAAAAGGTCAATGGAATATCGAAGAAGGATATCCGCGATTTATCAGCGTCTGCTTTTGTCTCAAGTGGAACGTGTATGCAAACAGAAAGACTTAGATAATTTGAGATAATTTATGATAATTGATAATTTATAATATGATATTAGATCATTGATGATCGCTCATGCTGTTTCCATTGTTGTCTCTTTACACATCAGATTGATAATCTCTCATTTTTTAAACCATAATTTGACAGATAACAGATCCAAAGAGCCGGTGAGAAAAAGAGCAAAATGGAAGACAATGCACAGATATTTGCAGACGTTGCATAGATAGTTCACATGACTTGTAGATTTAGGCATAGACTTCTAAATTTCTCTGGACAGATAGGTGAGCAAAATTTTAAATCATTTTCTACATGTTCAGTCCAACCAACAGTTGTTTTACAGATCGAATTTTATAGCTAATTAAAGTGGTAAATGCCTATTTGAAGTGAGTCTCTTGTGCGATTCATTCGAATGCAAATACCAAACAATTATATCGCTGGTGATCGTCAACCGAAATGCGATGATAGTGTAGCATCAATACATTCGTCTGCATAACAAAGAAATTTGAATTTGCAGCTGCATCGAGTTGGTAGAAAGTATCCCAACTAAGCATTTCGTCTTGTGTAACCTTCAATTCCATGAATATGACTTCAATGCCACCACGAAGGACATACATCATCATGGCAAGCAAAGAAGAACAATGGAGGAAATGAAAAAGCGTAATCTAAAGAACTCACAGTAGGGCGGAAAGGTCTTGTACAATAAACTGTTAAATTCACAGAATTAGATTGTTTAACTGTATCATTTTGCTAGAAGTGCAAACTGAATCAAAATAATGGCACATGCAGGAACTTAATAAGTGCGCAAAAAGAAATTTTTAATACCTTACAGAGATAGGAAAAATAGTCGTGCGTCGCTTGCGGATTGCTCTGAATTCCTTCAAAATGCTCCGATCGCCACGACTCCTTCAGATTCGAAGAATTCAGATTATTACGCAAAAGTCTTCTCGATAATGTTGGGCCCTCCGATCATTTTAAAAAAAGTTAGTTGGCGCATGAAAAAACGTTCACAAACTTCTCTGTAGAACTTGACATCGTCTGTGTCTCTTTGCTTTGTGATCCGGTTGATAACAGTCACTGAAACTTTGCACAATTTGGCGCGTTTAATGTTGAACTGGCTGCTCATTGTTGGATTGCTATGGTATTTAGTCAGCAGATTGTGCCATTCCATTTACGTTACATGTTCCAATCTTTCCCTTCTAGTCAAACGGAAGAAGAGACGACCTGTCTAATTCTGTGGTTAGATTAGCTAAATATGAGCTCACAGGAGACAGGATAAGACAGGAGATGTAAGTAATAGGAAGAAGACCGTTCCAGGACACCGTAAAATTCAGAAAAATTGGTATTTTTAAAAACGACATAAATTCATGAATTTGAACCCTTTTCAGGTTTTTAAGACCTAAATTCATAAATTTAGACCATTTAAAAAGTACCATTTTTTGAAAAATTGGTATTTTTAAAAACGACTAAATTCATGAATTTAGGTCATTTTTTAAGGTTATGAAGACCTAAATTCATAAATTTAGACGTTTTTAAAAATACCCAATTTTTCAAATTTTTCAAAATCTCAAATTTGTGATTAAGATCATTTTTTCTCTCTTGCTCAAATCATGACCGTTCAAGGACACTGTAAAATCAGAAAAGTCAAGAATCTCAAATTTGTGATTATGACATTTTACTCCCAAAATCATGACCGTTCAAGGACACTGTAAAATCATAAAAGTTAAGAATCTCAAATTTGTGATTATGACATTTTACACCCCCTTAAAATCATGACCGTTCAATGACACTGTAAAATCAGAAAAATTGGTAATTTTAAAAACGTCTAAATTCATGAATTTTATCCATTTTTCAGGTTTTAAAGTATGAGATAACTAAAATTATGTGTCTAATAATATTTGAAGGAATTGGCATATTCTTAACAATAAGTTTAGGTGCTTTTACAATTGTTATATCTTCAGTAGTTTTAGTAATTCCAGTAGTTGCTACTGCTTTGCACTCAGATGATCACTCAATTGTAGAGAACATCTGCTTCTCGCACTTATGAAAAAAAGCATTTCAGAGCAAAGAGCTGTGACCCCCCACTCAAACATTTGAAAGGAAACAATGTATTAAAGAACAAGCAGCTGCTACTGCTACTACTCTGTGAAACAATGAGATTTTAATTGTACGTTAGGCAAGTTGTTTTAATTCTTGCCAGTGCGTCAGCACACCCGTATGACGTTAGACATCTGCCAGCTGTACTGTTTTCATTTCTCTCTCTCGTCTGTCATTGTATCGTGTGCTGCGCTGTGATCAGTCATGACACAAGAAGTTATCGAAGAGCAGTCAAACATTATTGCTACGTTTCCGGAGTTATTTGAAGAAATTTCAAAACGATATATTCCCAATGATTAGAAGGAAGAATATAACACTTTCATCATTGAACAAATGGAAAAATTTCCTATTATTTTTGACCCTACATTTTTTGATAAGGAAAGAAAACGGAGAAGAAAAGTAAAACGCTTACTCGTGAAAGAAAAGAAAGAAAGAGAAAGGGGCGGAAAGATTGACTACCTTCATCATCAATTATCGACGTCTTTCTACCCGATATGAATTTGTGGATTCCTTAGAAGACTTTGTTGAGCCTTCAGGAGATACTGATAAAGCCATTGCAAATTTAAATACTCATTATGTGATGGAGAAGAAAAATAACGTTATTAACATAATGATGAAAATCTACCTGGGAAAACACGCGAATTATTTCCTGGATCTGTGTGAAAAGGATAAGGCATACTTTCAACATTTATTGCAAACTAATAACATTTCTTATTCAAGGACTGAAATTGCATTTGCAATTAAATTAGGTAAGATGGCATCTATTTTTCCAAAGATTTGTAGACTAAATGTACCCTTACGTTTTTTGAAATCGAATTTATCATTGTTAGAAGATTGTCTTCGGAAATATGAAAGCTTTTGGAAAGAAGCTTAACAGAAACTTAAAAGTAGTAGTAGCTGATTTTATTTTCTTTTACTGGAGAACGAAAATTCGTTGTCCACGCTGTGGAAATGTTGTTAATGCAATTTGTAATATTATAGTTAACAACCGATTGTTTTAAAGAAGTTGAATAGTAGTAGCTGATTTTATTTTCTTTTACTGGAGAACGAAAATTCGTTGTCCACGCTGTGGACATGTTGTTAATGCAATTTGTAATATTATAGTTAATAACCGATTGTTTTAAAGAAGTTGAATAGTAGTAGCTGATTTTATTTTCTTTTACTGGAGAACGAAAATTCGTTGTCCAAGGTGTGGACATCAATATTTGTAGACTTGTGTGGTTGCATTTTTGTAAATATACATATTGAAATATCCATGTGTTGTTTTTAATTTCACATTTACGGGAATATAATAGAAACAATTTATCTCATGTAAAATGACTGGCCTGACCGAGTTCTTAAAAATATATGGCAAACAAACAACAACGAATTTTAATCTAAAGAAAATTGCTAATCAATTGGGAATAAAGAATTTTCACATATTGATGAGAAATGAATTGTAGTTGATTACAGATGTGCGAAGCACTAGCTCTGCTAATAAACCGATTCCTTACAATGTCATTTTTTAATTTAGATTAAATTAAATCATTTCAAAATCGAATAAGTAGTAAGGAAAGTCATCATTATGGGATAGTTTTAAATCAATACCCCCCTTCTGACTTCTAGGGGTCCCAATAAGAAAATTTTTTTATTATAAAATGTTTAGCATTACCGAGTTCTTAAAATTATATGGAACGCAAACAACTACAAATTTTGATCTAAAGAAAATTGCTAATCAATTGGGAATAAAGAATTTTCACATGTTGATGAGAGACGAGTTACAATTGATCAAAAATAAGCCAACTGTAAATATCATAACAAATCTTCACACGTCAGATAAAAAAGGAGTACATTGGTCAGCAGGACAAGGAAAAAAACGGTTCTAATTATTATTTCGACCGCCCGGAGGCTGAGAACTATTGGTTCGACTCTTATGGACTACCCCCTACAAATGAAGTCAAAGAATTACTTGGCAATGGAACTTATAATACGTTTCAAATTCAAAAACCAGGAACAACTTATTGTGGTCAATTATGTCTTTATGTTTTATTTAAATTGCAAAAAGGAGTACCATTTCTTGATATTATGTTAGAATTGAATAATAATAATGATAATTAAAAATCAAGCGAAGCTAGCTAAAGCGGCAGCTAAAGGTTAAAAATCACTTCGTTGTAATTCATTTTGATAAAATTGGCCTCTGATATCTTCATCATCTAAATCTTTGATTTCGTAAGTAATCGGATAAGTTTGATTTATTTTACAAACTTCAAATATTTCTTGAGTCCAATAACCAGCAAAGCCTTTTTCAAATTTATTCTTATACTTAGATATTCTAACTCTATTTCCAATCTTAAATTTCGGCTTAAGTTTCTGTAAATTCGGATTACTCTCATTCGAATAATTATTTTCGAATATTTTCTTTCGTATTAAATCAGGATCGTCAGAAGCATTCTTTGGAGTTTCTTCAATACCTGAATGAATTTTATTGTTATATACCCCAACAATTCCTGGTAGTATCTTCAACCATTTCTGATTTCCTTGTTCTGTAAATTTCTTAAATAATTTATTTTTTAATGATCTATTAAATCTCTCTATTACTACAGCCTTTCCTGCATTTTCAGTTGAATAAACAGTTTCAAATAGTGGCTGAACATTTCTGTTATAAAACTCCGATCCTTTGTCAATAAACAATTTTTTTGGCTTTCTATTAGTTTCTTTAAAGATTTCTTCAAACGCATATTTAGCTGATAGACCACTTTTGTTTTTTAAAGGCTTCACCCAAGCGTATCGTGTATATAAATCTGTAACGGTCAATGCGTATTTATAATCAGAATCATTCGGCATATGAATAAGATCAGCACTCCAAATATCATCTTTATTAAATACTTTTACTTTCAATAAATATTTAGGCCTTCTGTGTTCTTTATGAATTTCAGACGCGGAGGTTTCATTTAAACCCTGGCCAAAAAGCATTTTAGCTTCTAAAGCTTTCTTAACAAACATTCTTTCAATTCTTTCTCTAAATGTAGGATTTTGAATACTATCTAATTCTTCTATCATTTTCTTATCAGCTACATGACGAGAACTTAGGTCATGATTTCGATAAGCTAAATCATGTCTGTAAGCTGCCACATCTACTCTATTTATTGGTTCTTCACCTGGTTTCAGATTATTATTCTCATCTAGTCTTAAATCTAATCTTGTGCCGGGGCCAGTAAAATTATGACCAGGTAGATGTTTTTCTTTTGAATATTTACTCCAAATAAATCCAGGAAAGTTTTCTAATGTTTTTTGTATGTCACCTCCGCTGTGCAGCCGATCGGTGTGCTGACAATTTAGGGGTTTACGTACTTTTAAGAGATAATTCACTAAATCTAAATTAGCAATTTTTAATTTAATTAAATTTTCGGAATTTGTGGAATTCATTTTAAAAGATAAAATAAATGTTTAATCGAATCATACTAGGACTTAGATATATTCCAGAACCATCTTTAGTTTCCTTAATTTCAATTAAATCATCAACATTGTGGAGAATATTTTTAAGAACTCGTTTTCCTTCATCAACTAAATTTAATTTACTAATAAAATTATCTACTATTCCTTCACCCTTAGCAACTTTCTCTAACTCTCTATTATGACGTTTTAATTCTTCTAATGCTGCCTTCTCTGATTTATTTTTATTTACTGCTTGGACAATACCAGCTGTCCCGCCTGCAACACTTTCTGCTGCTGTAATGCCAACGATTATTAGTGGAATTAATGGGAGAATTCCACCATTCTTTTCTTCTTGTAATTTAATATTCTCTATCATTGGTTTACTTATGTGATACTTTTTTTTATTAATAGTAATAGTTTTAGGGGTATTTTTGTCAACAATATTACTTAATTTTAATTCAACAGTTCGATTATTATTACTTTTCGCTTCCGACATTTTTGATAAAAAAATTTTAAGTTACGAAAAATTTTAATCTATTCTAGTTATGAAAAATTTTAATCTAAGAATTTTTTTAATCTATTATAGTTATCAAAAATTTTAAGTTACAAAAAATTTAATCTATTCTAGTTATAAAAAATTTTTAAGTTGAGAATTTTTAATCTATTCTGGTTATGAAAAACTTTTAAGGTAAGAACAAAATTTTAAGTTATCAAAAACTTTAATTAACCAATAGAACTTTGTTCAGATGGTTCTGCCGATCGGACCAAAGGTCCTCAGGTTACTAACCTATCCTTGCCATCTTCCAATTAAGAACTTCAATAGAATATTTTACATCTTCTAGCAATAAACCATAAGCCATCAATGAAGTTGTGGAATCTTTTTTTTCAATATTAATTGTTACATCACAACCAGTCTTGATAATATCTTCAGATTGTGCACTTAAATCGAAACAGAAAACAGGATATAAATGTCTCCAATCTCCAAGAGTTAATTGTGGTTCAACTCCAAATTCTATACAAAGATTTCTATCAGCATCATATCCTTCCATAAGTTGATTATTGGTATCATCGAATCTTAATGGATCAATTGGATATCGGGTTTGATTTAATGAAACTTGTAAACTTCGAATTGTATCAATATGAAAAATATTGTTGTTCTTATCAAAACTTGGAGAATTATTTCTTTGAAATGTTAGTAATAAATATCTTGGAGTAGTACGCCTTAGAAAATTTACTGGAATTGGTTTGTTAGTATTTAATCTTTTTGCAATAGCTGTTTCAACTTCTAAACTAGGAGTAATATGCTTAATCCACCATTCAAGTCTATCAATTTTTAAATATGCTTTTTTTCCAGTCTTACCAAAAAAGATTAATTCATTATTTGCTGTACGATGAATTATTAATTTAAATTTTAATTGATATGATATTTTGTCATAATCTAAATATCCGAATAATGGAGACAATGACCAATTTACTGTCTGTTTACTTTTCTTGCCAAATTCACGTCTTTCTTTATAGGCAGTATTGTTTGTTTTATTTAAATGATTTGCAATATTTTCTACATCTTTCGCAATTCCTGCGGCATCTGTTCCAGCGTGAGTTAAATCATCAACAATTATACCATCATTAGTATCAGGAAACCAACCTTCGATTTCATGCTTTTTATTATTTTCACCAAATGTTACAAATCTAAGCATTGTATCAATTACACCTGGAGAATCACTTATTGTTTCTATATTTTGAGTTGCAACATCTAAACGCATTTGTGTAAATAATCTTGGAAAAAAATTATTCTCTAATGCAATATTATCGGTATCTGGTAATGGTGTTGTAAAATTAGCATCAGAATAAAGAGAATATTCACAGTGCAAAAATGAATCGGGTAAATAAATATAACTTTGCTGATTATCAACTTCAAAGATTAAATCTCCTCAAGTATTTACTCTACTGGAAGATCCGGGATTCATAGCAATTCTTATATAGTCATTCTTTTTTTGATTGTAACTGACGAACGGAGGATCGTCTAATCTAAATTTATTTTCGATAAGAGAAGACATTTTTATAAAAGATAATCTGACTTTTTTGTTTTTCTCACACACAGAAAAATTTTACTAAAAAAAATTTACTAAAAAAATTTTACTAAAAACATTTAATAAAAAATTTTTAATAAAAAAATTTTACTAAAATATATTTTAGAATTTTGCTAAACCAACTCCGCTACAGCTTTGCTGGTTAGACAGAAGGTTGCTGTTCACACCATTACCTTTTATTTCTTCAATTGAACGTTCTATGGCTACGCCTGATTTCTTCTCCTGTTTACTATCAGGTACTATGTTAGCAATTTTGTTTTTTGTTTTCTCTGAAAGATTTTTTAATTTTTTTAGTTCTTCAGAGTCATTCTTAAGTTTACGAATAGTTTCTAATTGTTTTAATTCGTTTTGAGACTTAACAGCATTTGATATTGCACTAGCTGTACTACCTATAGCAGCTGCTCCTTTAGCAGCAGATGTAATCAAATCTTTATTATTTTTTATCAAGTTAGCGATACTTCCTATGCCAGAAAAAGTGCCAGTCCCTTCTTTTTGAATTGTTCCTACACTGTCATAATGGTAAACAGATTTCATAGATGGTTCATGAGCAATTTTTTGATTTGAAGCAAAATGTTTAAGATTGTGTTTATAAATTATAGGCATTTTTTAGGATTAAATTTGACTCTTGGGAAAAAATATTTACGTTAAGATTTACGTGCGTCATCAAGATTTACGTTTGTGAATGGACAACAACTTCGTGATAACTTTATTAATTTTCCGTTGCACGTTATCTATTGCGTCAAGCAGCGTGTGATGTATTTTAATTTCTTTTCTATTAACTTGCATTTTCTGCTGATTAATCTTCAACGCCGTTTTAAGAGCATTCAATTTAACTTTAAGAACATCTAACTGCTTTTTAACAGCATCTAACTGTTCTTTATTTTCTTTAGAGTTTTCTTGTAAATTTTTCTTTAATTCATTTTCTAACTTGATGTTTAGATTTTTCATTTTATCAACTTTTTGATTAAGTGAGTTTACTTCATTTATTATTCTATTCATCTTTTTCATTTGCTGAGTAATTTTAGAACTTAATTCATCAACACTTTTTTGGAATGTAGTTTGTAACTGCTTTAAATTTTTTTTAATTCTTTCAGGTAGTTTTTCTATTTCATCTTCTAATTGTTCTTTCAATAGTTGTATCTGATGTTTATTTTTAATGACTACAGATTTTAACTTTATAGAAAGTAATATTAAAATTTTTGATTGTTCTGAAATCTTTTTAAAAGTTTTGCTATATCTGCCTCTCTATCCTTTTTATCAAGTTTTAATAATTTTTCGTTTAATGATTTGTCATTAAGTTTAAGCAACTTTAATTCATTCATCAGTGGAACCAAAACATCGTTTATATATTTTTCTTTTAAGTCATTGATTTGTGTATCAACATATTGTTTATTTGTTAACTCTGTATTTTGTTGCGGAAGAATAGAAAGATGCAATGGACCAGATAAAACGTCTCCAGTTTTCATGATATAATTTTCTATTTCTATTTCTAATTCACGATTATTCGGGATATATGCACCTCCACCAACATTTGGTCACATCATTTTTTAACAATAAAAAGTAATTTTTTATATAATGAGAAAAAAATAAAATTTTTTCTAATAAAAATAAAAAAATGGAAATAGCAAATTTAAAAAAATTATATTCGCCCGTATCATCCTGTTCTTCTTATTCGACGAGATCATCGGGATTTGAAAATAAATGTTTTGATAATAATAATAATCCATGTATAGATGTAAATATTTTATTTGAATTACAAGCCGAAATATTTAGAGAACAGACTAAAGGTTTACCTTCCATAGAAACTAACTATTGTATTTTTCCGGGGGATCCGTTTATTAAATTTATGGATATAGTAAGCAAATATAATGATGTAGCTTATGTGCAATTGAATAAAGAAAACATAGTTATAATTGGTCACAATAATGTTTATGGATTTATTAGAGCAGTGTTACCAATTAGTAGTACTGATTGGATAGAAACTAAAATTATCAATTATATCAATATTAAAGAATTAGTTAAAAAATTAAAATAGTTTTCAAAGGAAAAAATTAATTATTTATTGATGAACATAACCAATATAACATTCACATAGAAAGTAAAAAACATAATGAAGAATTATTATGTCAAGCATATTATAGAGATACAATTTATAAACAAGAAACATCAGAAATGCCACAAAAATATGATGATGATACTTATATAGGATTATATTCAAATTTAAATATCAATTCATTAAAATCTTACATAAATGGTTTAGCTCAACAAGAGAAAATTTATATGTGGACAACACCTTATACTATTAACAATGACCATAATCATAATCATAATAATTTTAAAGAATCTGATAATAATAATTTTAAAGAATCTTATAATAATAATGATGATAATATAGATGATGATAATATAGATGATGATTCTGAAACAAAAAAGATTATAAAAATATTAGTAATTATAAAAATTTAAGTGAAGAAAAATTTATATCTCAACATGATATTAATACTACATATAATCAAAATTTATATAAATTTCATTTTCTTACAATTGAAAATAATAATGATGGAATAGTTGAAGATACTATTAGACAGCTATGTGTCGGGTCTACAAAATTTTAAATTAGGATTTACATCTCATCAATTTAAAATTTTATCATCTTTAATAAAAACTAAAAATGATTCAGATTATGGTGGTGTTATTAAATTTTCCAAACGAGATCAAAGACCAATATTTTTCTCTATTATATTATTATCAAATAATAAATATAATTTGGAATTAGATATTCCTATCAGGGAATGGCATCCTATACCAAAAAGTGTAATTTATGATTATGAAGAATCAATTTATGATGATGAAGAATCAATAGTTAGTGAAAATAAATTTAAATTATCTTTTGATAAAACGTTATATGATAAAACTTAATATGATAAAACTAAATGTGATAAAACTTAACGTGACAAAGAAAATAAAATATCTAAAGAACGTGAAATATATAACAATATAAAATAACTCTCAACACCTTGATATTAGAATGTTTATATCTAAAATTAAAACACAATTTTTTTCTTTAAAAAATAAAAAAATGGAAAATACCACGTTTTATTGTAACTTATGTAAAAAAAAGTTGCAAACAAAAAGAAGTTATCAATCTCATTTACAAAGTAAATTGCATTTACAAAATGTAGATCGAGTTGATGAAGGAAATATATTAAAATTGAATAATTATCAAAACTATCTAGAAACATTACCTACTGATATAAAAGTTAAAAAAATATTTGATGATTATTCAAATTCGGAATATGAAAAAGTTTCTAATAGTGAAGATGAACATGTACCAGATGGAAGATATTTATTTAGCGATACTGATGAATTTAACGAAATAGATGAATTTGATGAAACTAAAAAAACCGATGAAGCGTTAACAAATATAAAATATTTATTTAATGAATCTGTTGAACATAATGAAACCGATGAAACCTTTTATAATGTATTAACAAACTTTTTCAAAATATTTAAGAAATCTTTCAAATGTTATATGAATGTAGAAGTACTTTATACAAAAACTGGACCTGATGGAATTCCTGAAGAAATAATACAAGGACATTTTACAGATTCACAAGAAATTCATAATGTTAATGATATACAACCCATATTTGAATCGATGATAAATAAATTAGAAAATTGTATAATTGAAGCCCAGTTACGTGAATCTGGTTGGAGATTTGTTAAAATACTATCTAAGAAAATAGTAATTGATAAATATAAAAATAATACTGGTGGTAGTTATATTCCTTTACCTTTCCGTTCACCACAAATAATTAACATAAAAAATGAAGATGATTATTGTTTTCTGTGGAGTATTATAGCACATTTACATCCTGCAGAATATCACAAAGAAAGACTAAGTAATTATAATAAAGAAGAATACATAAAGGAATTTGATCTCTCTGATGGCTTACATGAATTTCCATATGATTATAATAAGCTAACAAAGTTTCATAAGAAGAATAAAGATTTAATAGAAGTAAATGTTTTTGAATTAAATGTGAATTATGTTTCTATTGGTAATATTACTCCACTTTACTCAGATTCAAAAAAAATTTATTTGAATAATAAAAATTTATGTCAATCAGAAATAGTATATAATGATAGTGGAAATTAAATGCATCATAATATTTTTACCAAGGAAATATAATATGTACTGAAAAATTTGAAATTGTTAAAACATTATCACCAATAATGATTAATAATAATAATGATAAATGACGTAATTATAATTATGATTATGATTCCGATTGTTTATCTTTATCTTTAGAATATCAACAAAAATTACAAAATTTAAATAAAACTTTACAAAAATGTAAAACAGATTATCAACAACAAACAAAAATATTAGTACAAGAATATCACCATAAATATCAAAATAAGATAGAAACGATTCAAAAATTAAATGAAGACAATAAAGAATTAAATAATGAAAAAAATGAAACCAATCAAAAAATAAATGAATGTTTAAAAACTGTCAACAACAATATAAAGAACAATATGATAAAGAATATAATTATCAGCTACAAATATTAAATCAAAATTATCAACAGTCTGAAAAAGATTTACAAAGATATATCGATTTAACACATGAAATATATCAAGATAAATTTGAAAAACTAGAACAAACAAAACAACCAGCACAAGCGAATATATTGTATTATCAGGGTCATTTTATATTGTGTAAAGATGTTTCTATATTTACAAAAACTTCAGATAATGCTAATTTTTCCTGTCTCCTATGTATGACGAGCTTTAGAACTAAAGAAGAAATGAATAGACATTTGGAGAATTGTCAACAAAATGAAGCAGTTGAAAATACTTTTCCTAAAGATGATTATTTAATATATAATAGACATTATTACAAAAATAAAGTACCCTTTACTATTTATTGTGATTTCGAAGCATATAATGTTAACATGACACAAAATTCTGATAATGGTAAATATGAAAAAAGTGCACCTGAACAAAGTGCATCTGAACAAAGTAAAGAAAAATATTTATTTGAACAAAAACCATTATGTTTGGAAATGTACATTCATTCAAATTATCCTGAATTATTTAAATCAGAATATTATCAATACTATGGTGAAGATAGTTCAGAAATGTTTACAAAGAAAGTAGAAGAATTACAAGGACGTTTTTCACAGTTGCTTGAAACAAATATACCAATGCTTCCATTAACGGATGAAGAAAAATATCATTTTAATGATGAAATAAAATGTTTTTATTGTGGAAAAGAATTTACAAATAATTATAAAACTGGCAGAGGTAGATATCTTGATAAAGTAAAAGATCATGATCATCTAAATGGATGATATAGAGGTGCAGCACATAATTCTTGTAATCTTAATGCTAATAAATTTAGATATAACTTTGTTCCTTTATATTTCTATAATGGTTCTAAATATAATTTCCATTTAATAATGAAAGATTTATTTTCATCTGAAAAATTACAACAACAACAAATAAATGTACTATGTAAACAAGAAGAAGAATATTTTTCAATGCAATTAGGTTGTATTAGAATTTTAGATGCATTTAGATTTTTTACTCCTTATTCATTAGATGTTATGGGAAAAACTTTGAAACCTGAACAATGTAAAATATTAAATAAATATAACTTAAAACCTTTAAAAGGCATATTTCCGTATGAATATATAACTGGAGATATAAATAGAATAAATGAAATAATGAAAGAACAAAAGCTTCCTCCAATAAATAAATTTAAATCAACATTAAAACAATCACAATTATCTGAAGAAGACTATGCAGAAGCTGAAAAAAATTGGAGAGAGTTAAATTTTAAAACAATGTATGATTATACAATATATTAATATTATCAATAATATATATATCAATAATTATACTTAAACATTATAAAGAAAATGCATATGATAAATTATTATTTTTTGAATCTGGGATTAGAGGTGGTGTTTCATCAGTTTTAGGTAATAGATATGTTAAGTGTTATAATAAAAAAGTAAATCCTGATGATTATGGAATAATGAAACCTTTATCTCCAGAAGAAAGCGATCAGTTTATAAAATTGTTTAATCAAAATATAGAAGGACTTATATCAAATGAAGTTAGTCAAACAGCAGTTGATGAAATCATGAGAGAAAACTATTTGTTATATTATGATTTTAATAGCTTATATTCTTCTTGCATGATACAAGAATTACCAACAGGTGAAATGACATGGTGTAATATTCTTGCTTATCAAAAAACACATGATGGAAATTACAATTTTGGTTATATATATGAAGTTGATTTAGTATACCCTGATTATATAAAAGGCGCAACAAAATATTATCCTTTCTGTCCCGAAAACAAAATTTCCAATATAGAAGATTTTTCAGATTATCAAAAGTCTATAATTCCTAAGAAATACAGACCAACAAAAAAACTTATGTTAACACAAGGTAATAAAGGAACGTATGTTGTTGAAGGAAGAATGCTAGATTGGTATTTAGATCATGGAATGATTCTCACTAAAATACATCGAAAACTAGAGTATAGAAAATCTAAATGGTTAAAAAATTATATAGAGTTCAATATTGAAAAACGTAAAATAGCTAAAAGAAATAAAGATGATTTTGGAAACGTGTTCTTCAAATTAATGAATAATGCATTTTATGGTAAGACTTTAGAAAATGTGCGTAATAGACAAAATATTGAAATGGTTTATGATAGAGATAGGTTTCAAAATTTAACAAGGAAACCTACATATAAAAGAACTACTAGATTTAGTGATAATCTATGTGCTGTACATTTACGTCGAATTAGCGTAAAACATGATAAGTTTAATTTTATTGGATTCACTATATTAGAATTAGCTAAACTATTTATGTATAAATTTATATATGATTATTTAGCACCTGCTTATGGCAAAAACTATAAATTACACTTTACAGATACCGATTCTGTTTTCTTAGAATTAACAGTACCGTATAATTCTTCACTTGATGAAGAAATTAATAAAATAAAAGATATCATTCATCCTTCTGATTTATGTAAAGTAAAACTAGAAGGAACTAGAAGGAAATGAAGATTTCATAACAGAAGCTATATTTTTAAAATCTAAATGTTATTGTTATAATACAACTAATAATATTAAAAGACATAAAACATTAAAAGGAATTTAAAGGCATCAGTGGCTAATCAAATAACATTTCAAGATTATAAAAATGTATTATTTAATAATGAAATAAAAACAGCATGTAATTATAGACTTAATTCAAAGAAACATAAAATGTATTTAAAAGAAGAACATAAATTAGCATTAGATCCATTTGATGATAAAAGAAAAATTTTACCTGATGGAATAACTACTTTACATTTTTAATTTTCTAATTTCTAAGATAGACAAACTTGATATATATATAAAATAAAAAAATAAAATATTATAACACTATATTTGTATATTTTTTATCACTCGGTGAACAAATGTACTATAACTCTATCATGAATTTTTTATCAATATTAATTGTAATGAAGCCATAATCTTTTGACCAAGCATTGTTACACGATTGTTTAAATTCATCTTTATTTCTTACGCATAAATCTCTTAACAAATCACTTAAGTTTCTTGCATTTATTTCAAATAGTATAAATATATTTGCATTCTTTCTAATAACACTTCCATCTAATGAATACATACTTTGTGTTAAATAAAAAACACTACAGTTATTATGTCTACCTCTTGTGAAATAATTTCTCTGAATTGACTGATTTCTATCATTAACACAATCATCAAAAATTACACAATGTTTCATTGTTTTATCTAGTTTACTAGGATCTTGCATATTACCACTATCATCTATTAATTGTATCTTTATATGCTTATTTTTATTGGATTCAACTAACTGATTATTTTTTGCTGCTTCTTCACACCACGAACTTATTTCTTCTTCATCTTCAGATTTTTCATATTCTTTGAATAATGAAGCAATTGCTGTTTTTTTAAGATTATTTTCAAATCCAACTTTTAAAAATTGATAGACGGGTCGTTCTGCTGTTGTTGTATAAATTATAAGATTGTTATCATCCAAAAAATTTGGAGTCGTTAAAATTTTAAATAATAGATACGTTTTTCCACAACCTGATCTTCCACAAATAACTGACAAAACTTTATGAGATAAATTTGGATGATGATTAAATTTGAGTTTTTTTATTTAATGGGGGCACTTCACTCATTTTTTAATAAAAAATTTTAATTTTAATATTTTTTTTTAAAGAAGAAGAATAATAAGAAGAAGAAAATTAAAATTCTCTAGCTTCGCGTGGGAGTTTATGCCTCCCGAACCAAAAGATCTATCATAATCTCTTCACCTCCAAAATTTATTGCTTGTCCTTCCCATCAGTGATTCTAGTGTTAATGTTGTTAATAGTTTTTCTTGTAATCGGGAAATATATTAATGTTTGTGGAATTACATTTAATCTATAACCAATGGGTACAGTAAAAGCTGGAAAACTGAATATTAAATTTGACAATTTACCATCTATATATCCTCCTTCAATAATGTCACAATGTACAACAATTGAATTTATTTCAGTTATTTTTGGAATCTTCTCACTTAAATGATAACCTTGACTATAGGTTTGTTTATTAAATCCTAATAGCTTTGACAATGATCTATCATGATCAAAATCAACTTGATGATTTTCGTCTAAAGTAAGAGAAAATTTATTAACTGCCGGTTCAACTGCAAAATGTAATTGTTTCTTATCTTTAAATGGTATACCTAAAAGTCTCTTAATTTCATTTGATATTGATTCACCTTCGTAAGAACCAGGAAGAAAAGTTAGTATTTTCCACGTTTTACCTTTATCAGTAGAATATCTAAATTGATCATTCACATCTTTTATAACGTTTTGAATAGTGTTAAATGTGGAGAAACCAGTCAATGCAATTTGATAATTTTTATTTTGTTCCAAATGTAGAATGGGTTCTAAATTACAAGTGTGTGATGAAGTAGTTGTTATAATTTTTAACGTCGTACTAAATTTTGATGACCCCAAAATCTCTGTTAAATTTTCTAAATGATTATTAATTTTGTCAAAATCTACTGATGACAATTCTCTCGAAGACATTTTTTAACTAAAAAAATTTAAATAAATATTATAGATAAAAATGGTAGATAAAAATCATAGATAAAAATCATAAATAAAAATCATAGATAAAAATTAGAAACAACATATTTCAGCTATACTTTTATAATCCTCTTCATTTAGAATCTTCTTTTCTAACAGTCTTTTCAATATAGCATGAATTTCATTGAAACGAGAATTATGTCCTTCTTTTATTGCCGATATTAAAATATTCAATCTATTTAGTAATTCTTGTCAATCATCTAGTAAAATACAGTTGTTTCTGTTTTAAAACCTTTCCCTACTTTAACTCCCGTTGATAATAAATTTTCTAATTGTTTATAACGTCTAAGAGATTTTGCTGCACCAACTCTATCTAACATAGCTTCATATTTTATGAGATCTCCTACAGTATAATTTTTTAAATCTACTCCTCTTAAAAGATCAACAAAATTTCTATCTAAACTAAAAGGAGATTTATCTGGTGAAAAAATTAAACCTCGAAAAGGTTGTGGAAATATTTCTTTTTGTCCGAGATAAAATCTAGGTATTGTTTTTCCATCTATAAATGAAATAGAATGTTCAAATTGCATAGATTTTGGTAATTTCTTATTAATGTTTGATTCTAGTAATCCATAGTCATCTAATATAGTTTTGTGCTCTAGATCTGTTATATCAATTTGTTTATCATTATTTGCAAGTTCTTTTTCTAGAGTTTTAAATGGTTTCATAGTTTTTTGAAAATCAGTTTTTACTTGCTCGGTTTGCTGCATTTTTTCAAACATATCAGATTGAATACCAGCTTGTATCATTCTATGTTGAAGATGATTTTCTTTCATAATATTTCTTTGTTTTATTAACTCTTCTAATTGTTTTATTCTTTTAAAATCATCAGCTCTAATTTTATCCATTTTTAAAATATTATATTTTTATATTTTTTTATATATATATTTTTTGATTATCAGCTTTAATTTTATCCATTTTTTAAAATATAATATTTGAATTGTGTGGTAACATTGGAATACAACAAAAACATTTCACTGAACAAATTATTTTTTTATTGCTTTGTTGTCTGACATCTTTTCGTTTAAAGTTTTCTCGTTTTAAGTTTTGTTTAATAAAGTTTTGCTTAAATTTTCGCTTAAAGTTTTTAGCTCTTCTAAAAATACTTTATCATTTTCTTCATTAGAAATTTTACCATCACTAAAAGTTTTACCATCACTAGAAATTTTGCCATCCTGTTTATTCTTATCATCAACTTTTTCTGACTGTAATTGAAATGATATTTGATTTACTTCATTAGCTATTTGATCAAATTTTTCAATCTCATCTAACGTAATAACATTATCATCACATACTCTTTGAAAGTAGTAATGCAATTTGTCATAGACTTCTTTAATATGTAAATGCTTAGTTTTTAATGATTTTCGTTTCTTAGTTATTAAAGATTTATCTAACATTGTAACAAGTGAAGTTGCAAAAACACCCGTACCTGTTAAAGCTGTAGCAACTACTGGAATTGCTAAAACACCTGAAGACATAACAATTGTTAAAGCATGTAAACTTATTGTTAAGAATATGCCAATTCCTTGTGTTACATTCTTAGCTTTAGTCCATCTCTTTCTTAATTTTTTATAATGCTCTAATCTTAATAATAATTGAGATTCCTTATCTTACATATAACGTACTCTATCTTTATGTTTTTCTTTATTCATTTTTTCAATGTTCATCTTTTCAATGTCCATTAAAGTAGAACTACGTTCATATGATAACGAAGGATATATTCTTGCGGTTTCTTCCACTTTTGTTTCTTCCATTTTTAAAGAAATATTTTTAGACACATAATTTTAGTTATCTCATATTTTAAAAACCTGAAAAATGGATAAAATTCATGAATTTAGACGTTTTTAAAAATACCAATTTTTTTGATGTTGTGGCTTGGAACGGTCATGATTTTAAGGGGGTGTAAAATGTCATAATAACAAATTTGAGATTCTTGACTTTTCTGATTTTACAGTGTCCTTGAACGGTCATGATTTGAGCAAGAGAGAAAAATGATCTTAATCACAAATTTGAGATTTTGAAAAATTTGAAAAATTGGGTATTTTTAAAAACGCCTAAATTTATGAATTTAGGTCTTCATAACCTGAAAAAAATGACCTAAATTCATGAATTTAGTCGTTTTTAAAAATACCAATTTTTCAAAAAATGGTACTTTTTAAATGGTCTAAATTTATGAATTTAGGTCTTAAAAACCTGAAAAGGGTTCAAATTCATGAATTTATGTCGTTTTTAAAAATACCAATTTTTCTGAATTTGTCTTGTCCTGGAACGGTCTTCTTCCCATTACTGATGTACAAATTGGCATTGATCTTCACCAATTATGTGATTGCGACAGAATAATTACTCTTCTCATTATTCACAATTAATTACAAGGTTATTCCAAACACAGCAGACGATGGACGGATTTATACAGGAAGATGGTGAATGGCCAGGGAGATAGGGACCTATGGGAGGCCCTAGGGCCTGGGATGGGCTGGAACGAGATCTTTGGCACATGAGCTGCTTTGACTCAGGATATGAACATTGAACATGCTTGTAGCTATATGCAGATTGACACACTAAGCTGTTCTTTTGAAAATAATTGTTTAAGGTCAGTGGGCCCGTGGGATTCCCATGGGTAGGCAACTGATAAATCTCGTGGGATGGGATGGGACAGGGAGCAAACACACGTCCCACGAACATCACTGCTATTTTATCACAGAAAATTAAGTAAATATCAATATTATTAGCTGCAGTGCTTTCATGCTTATTACTATAGTAAAGTCTGCCGCAACTATAAAAAATGAACATACCTGTGAGTATAACCAATAAAAGGATTCGATCTTTTAGCTAGCTGATCCTGAAAGCAAATCGTCACATGGACTCTGTCATATATGTACGATGATTGAAAGTGATTATTCAACAAGACTTGTTCAATAACATCTTTGACTCTGGTTCGATATGCCAGTCAGTTACAGGTTTTGGAATTCAAGAAGGACTGCCTAGAAATCATCAGTGACAATCTGATTTCAATAGAGACATAATGCGTTGGTTATCGACAATCTGATTTCATGAGTGACAAAATGCTTTCAACTCGGACATTGTGATGTTTTGTAAAAATGAAGCATGTTCATGAGTGGCATTAGGATTTCAATAGAAATATAAGCCAGATGGATGCATTGTTATCGAATGCTGAGCTACCACAATGTCAGGAAGTCGAATTGCAGAACAAGACAAGCGTCGGATAATTGAGGCCTTCACAAATGGTGATGACTATGTTCAAACAGCTACACTTCTTGGTATCGGCAGAACAACAGCCTGGAGAATCATCCGGCGATTCCAGCTGACTGGACTTGTGGTTCGTCCACGTGGTGGATCAAGAAACACGAAAGTTGACAATGAGATGATTGCTAAAATGATGGAGATCGTGGATGAACATGCCGAATACACCTTGTTTCAGATCAACACCGAATTAAGATCTGCTCTTCCACATAAGACAGTGGCCGTTTTGAAGAAACTAGAAACTGTCCCACAAGACAGAAATCGGGAGGACATTCTGAAAGCACGGAAATCTTATGCAGAATGGTTGTTGAATGTCGTGAATGGCATCAATCACACGAAACTCATTTTCGTCGGTGAGTCTGGGTTCAATTTATTTTTGTCAAGAACACGTGGAAGAGCGCCTGTTGGTGAAAGAGCTGTGCGGGTTGTCAGTGGTTCCAGAGGTCCCAATTTTACGTTGATTTTTGCTGTTTGCTTTGTTGTTCAAGATGTAACAACTCATCAGTAAAAGTGAATGTAAGCCTATAAGAAATAATAGACATGTGGATAGCAAGGTGTTCTTCTATTGCGCTGCATTTTAATTAGTCAGGTTCATCAATTCTGAAATACATGAATTGTTGGGATATCAGCTGGGGATGCTGTATGCACTGCAAAGGCGCTTTCTTGTGGCTGCTTTTCAAGCAAAAAAAGACTTCATTCAAAATAGATCGTTTGTTTAATTCTGTATTGACAATGCTGAATTGAGTGGTAGGATTCCTAATTGGCATTTGCTACAAATTTGCATTTGAATGTCACTTAACCAATTCAAATGTTTCTGTCATTACTGTTTTCGCAAGATCTTTGATGAATTACTAGATGTCACTCTTGATGTGACCCATTTCTCAATGAAAATATCTATGTCATCAATTGAATTCTCGATGTCTTCATTTGAAGTCCCTGTGTCACTAATGAAATCCGCTGTCACTATTGAAATCACTAGTTCACGTTGTTTTACATGTCACTGATGAAGTCCAAAACCTGTATACGTTAATGAGGGTCCTACCCTCCTTTAAATATTCTGCTTTCATTTAGGTACCATGAATGAACGACATTTTTTATGACGCGCTCGTGAACACCCTTCCATTAAAAGATTGTGACAGTTAAAAGAAGTAAAATAAATGACGTGTCCATGGACGGCATCCTTTTAATGAAAGTTAAATCAGGAGTCATTAAGTTTTCATTTGATTAATGATGTATTATAGGACAAACCCAATAGCTGTTTTTATGGCAATTTCAACTGCTGCGTAGGACATCGATCTAAGTAAATGTTGCTAGTTCTTAAGAAGAATCAAAACGTGTTGCGTCTACAATAAATTCTGTGAATGTCATTTTGTGATCAGGAGAGACTGTTTATCTGAGACAATAGCATCGGTTGTCATGACGCTTTTTTTAACAAAAAGTGAATTGGTCAAGCTACCGGCTATGAGGAATGTCTTCTTTCTGCCTAGTGATGGAGAATTTTGTCCAAAAAACGTGCAATCAAAATCATAAAAGTAACAAATCTCGTTTTGAGTTTTTTAAATGTATGCTGGATCATTACGTTATTGAATGCATGAAACTCGGAATTACATGGATCTACATTAACAAATGGGATTTTGCGATGTTTGAGAACTTGCAAGAGGACTGGAAGTAAAACTTAATAATTATTGTTTTACTGATGTTGGATGACAATCTATGTACACACTAACTGTGGGGCTTTATGTACTCGTGTATACTACATTAAAATTGATAAGAAGCGCGTGCGCCAATCTAGGAAGAAAATGTCAGTAGGTCTCGGATTAATATCGAAAATCGAACTCGCTTGCTGTTCTCTCAATTTCTTTTGCTCTGACGTTCAATGCTTCCCTACAAGTTCTCCACTATGGCAACTATGAACCTATGGCGCGTCTGCCGACTTCCACCCGGTTCCTCATCTTGTCAAGCAACATCAGAAATAGAAAATCTGATGGGAGCTTCATGTAGATGGACGCTCTCGGTAAAAATGAGATTTTCTTTGCTTTCTTTGTTTAAGTGAAAGGTACGGAGTCTAGGGCCACAATTATATGCATAAAAAGTGAAGTTCATTTGCTATCATGTGCATGTGTAGAGTTAAAAAATATGGTGCGTTTTACTGTAAAACCATGTTGAATACCGATTTAGAAAATCATATTTTCCTTTCTTAAAACTATCAAATAATGGCGCTTTATATACCATTAACCTCTGCAAACTAATGCATACCGCATTGATAAGATATCCATGGCTTTCATAAGTGCATTGTCGGTGTTTAAGATTTGATAGCCTCTAATTGTGCATTAATGCAAACGCTCGGTGTCTAATGCATACCCAACCGAGCAAGAGGAGACCCTATGGAAACTGTTTTAAATAAATAATGATAATAATAATAGTAATCATATTTGTATTTGAAATCAAATACATAACCCAAAATGGAGGACACAGACATGAAATGACATGGATGTAAATGCATGTAACTGCTAGCATGATTTGTCGTGAGATCACATAATTCATGAAAGAAAAGAAAAGGATGTTGCCACATATCAAGTCTCATGAAAAGCATTTGAATGACATTCCTAAATTTGGAAACAGAGTTGACGTTTATCTCATCATCAGACAACATGTTCCAATACTTTGCAAATGATACAGTGTAGAAGTTATGTCGATAATTGTGCTGGCCGAATTCTTAATTGAACTTTTAATCCTTTCTGAAACTTCGCGGATCTAACTGCGGAAATAACGTTGCTGTGGACAAATATTTGCATTATGAAGGATTTTATTTTAACTTCGCGGATGCATTTTGGATAACTACGCTGATATGAGAAGGATCAATGACATTATCTCTGTATGAAGCACGCGGATAACTGTGTGGAATATTCTCTCTTATAATATTTCGACATTGTGCATAACTGTCGTTGCTTACTAAGGATATTAAGTGTATAGTTCAAAAGACTACGGAGTAGTCAACAACAAATTTAACTCACTTGAACTTTTCCCGTTGTAGATACTGATCAGTCCAATAACCAACTAACTCCTAGATCACACAGTTAATATCAATCAGTATGACACAGGTACGCAATTAACATATTAAGTGAAATTTCGACACATATTCATTAAATTCATTTACATAACATGACACAGGAATTCATTGACTATCGGTACAAACCATAGAAACTCATCACCTGGAAGTAATAATTCGAAGACCTTTTTGAAGGTTTGCATCGATGAGAATATTAATGAACAAACATTTGACAGGCATGCCGATTCAATCTCAAGCAACACATTTTTGAATCTAGAATTTGCCTTGAAACTGACGAATTTGAGACAGTGAACAATCTGAAAATGAAAGTATTTCCAAAGCTCACTTTCTCTCATCTTTCATGCATCCAGAACTCAATAGAACTGAAGGAAATAGTGCATCCACTACAGACATTTGGATTGAGAAAACATCAAATGAGAAGTCATGCGCGTTGGAATGAATAGCATCACAATCAGAGTATTTCTGCTTCCATGGAGCGATTGTTCTCCAAAGCTGGCTGTGATCGAGCATCAAGACTGACCAGCTCGAACGCTCCCTATTTGCGTCGTGCAATAAGTTTTGCTAAACTAATTTTTTGACATTATGCATTTCGCGCGCTCGCTGTTTGTATTGCGCAACCTGGAAATTGTATGATTTTTATGATACAAACCACAAAGCAATTTGTTTCATTCTTCACATTTGATGAATCCAAAAGTCTGACGAGAACTGCAACTACTTCAGTATGGATATTTTGCAGACATGATGCAGATTTTTATGTAGTTGGACAAAACATAGTAACAGATTCGACCAGTCGGTTCGGGAGTTTCATTTATACCAGTAAAAGCAAGAACACTCTTCAGTGTGAACTCCGTGTTTTTATTTTGGTCAAGCAGTCAAATAATAAAATCAAATTAAAATTACAGAAATTTTCGGCCTCTTGGCCCTTGTCAACTGTTGATGTTTGCATCACCCTTACGTGCATATCCAACCATTAAATAAGGCCATCACTGGTCATAGATCAGCAGTGAACATGGCTAACAAGAGGGTATGACGTCATTTCTTGTTTCCTATTAATCTTAGGTTTTAGACTGTCAATATATTTACATTCGTCGATAGTAGTATCACGAGAGTTAGTTTTCTTTGATAGAATCTCAATTTTAAAATTATCTATGCTGGTATTATTTCCATGCAACAACGTATGCAGCGCTAGCGCATTATTTTCGTTTCATTTATAATGTGGGTGATAATGTGGGTGAATGACATTATGTACAGCATAAAAGAGCTTTGGTCGGTTGCCTGGTGAATATGCTTCACAGGCTTCTAAAAAGAAGATAAATTTCCGGGGACATGCAAAAATCGGGTATTTTCAGAATTCAAGCGAACGAAAAATGCAATAGACAGTCAAATATATAAAAAAAATGATGCATGGGCCGGATAGAGAAAACGAAACCCTACAAAATGATGTATTGCAGTTGACTATTTGATCAATAACTTTGCAGAATCCAGGGAGGGACAAAAAATTTACAAATAGTTCACTTTTTTCTGGATTTCACCATATATCTCACACATTGACAAAATGAATTTGTGAAGTAGCTTGTGTGCTGACAAAACTGTGAACCTTAAAACAGTTTATTAGAAATTCAAATCACAAAAATAATCCAAGAAATAATCAAACCCACCTTACCTTATTTAAGTAATCCATTACAACTTCAGAGATTCACATCGCAGCTTTCAAAGACACACAGAAGACTGTGTGTAAAGAAACTGAAAGAAATGAAGTATATCCTGAAAATCTTTATGTCAACAAAAGTGAGGTTTGTACTGATAGACTTCACAGAATGCAGTAACACTCATAGAGTAAGTATATTAGGTAGAGTGTCAACTCAGTATTAATTAAATCCCAAAGTTTCAATTCTACTAAATGAACTCGAGTTGAGACCCAGTACCACATGTGAGATATGCAAATTGTCACAACTTTGAAGAAATTATCACAGAAATGACTGACCATGATGGCAATACTGGAGGAATAACAGAATTCACAAATCCACCGTGTCATGACAACCTGGAGAGGCAATGTCGTTTAAATTGGCAATTCGATGGGCTACGATACTGTAATGCTCAGCCTTATTAATAAGAGTATTTTCTTGTGCGTGATCATATCACAGACTACCTGCCACTGAAGGAGCGAAATATGATAATCAAAGACAATGATCATAATTAACTTTAGAGGTGTAAATGGCTCCACATTTCTATTCAGATTCAAGAGATGGAACATAAATTTAGTGAAACATAAAACTATGCCGATGAAAATTGAATTAAAAATTGAAATTTCAGTCAAGAGGCATATTAAAATCTCAACTTTTCCATGAAGACTTGCTTTATTATATGGCTCATGAAATTTCCTTGATAATCAGCTCACATTCCGTAAATTAAGAAACCTGTTAGTAAGTGTTCATTCCTTTTGACAGCTGATAAGTTTCATACTACTTATGTAGTTGTTTTACGTCGATAATATATAAACAAGAAAATAATTTGCAAAAACTTAGCTTCTTAAAAAGTTATCAAATATTTTTTTAGACTGCATGATCGTAATATCCGCAAAAAACTGAATCTTTTGATATATAAATTTTCATTGTACACTGACATTTTTTTGAGTCGACATTCTACAGTACCTACTATACTGACTACACTGCTGATCAAAAGTCTTGACCCACCTTAATTTTTTTTCGCTTTTCTAGTTTAATCGCATATTTTATATACAATGTCATTAAATTTTAGTTAGTACAGTATTTGGTTTTCATGATCCTATCACTGATGATGCATTAGTAGGTTATAGGAGTAATATGAACGGTTATTGTGACTCACTCACTACTTTGAATATGAGTGTAGGTAATTTAGTAGTGGACAAAAGTCTTGGCCCACCATCATAAAATGATACTAAGCTGTATTTCTGCTTATGTATAACCCGTAACCTACTGCTTCTAATCCTACTGGCCCATCATAAAGAGGATACTGGCACCTTGTAATACCAGTAGCTATCATTTTTCATGAGTTGACCAATCTTTCAGCGTTGACTTCAATAGGCCTAGACAGACAATGCCTCACCAGTCATTTCATTATCAATTTTCATGTCAAAAATCTGTTATCCAAATGACTGTCAACCAATTGATGGACTGCCCTAATTTCCAAGAGATATCTTACAGCAGTAAATCACAGAAAAAGGCAAAAATGAACATTAGTTGCTTAATAGACTTGTATTCAAATAGGCCTATAAAAATCCAGACTTTTAGTCCCATTAAACAAACAGTACGAAAAAATACAAAAAAGCTATCATAAATCGTTTTCAAACTCAGTACTTGGTACACTCGCCTTTTGCTTTTATCACTGCAGCACAGTGACGCGGCATCGATTCCACCAGACTTCATGAGGGCCGGATTGAGATCGTGGTACCAAACCTTGACAAGGCTTTCAATCAGCTCCTGCTTGGTTCTGGGATTGGTAGCCATCGCCTTGTCACCGCGAATTTTCCATAGTTACTCGATCGGATTGAGATCAGGGGAATTTCCTGGCCAATCCAAAGTATCAATCCGCTGGCTCGCAATGTAGTTCTTCACGACTTTTGCTCGATGACATGGAGCTGAGTCGTCTTGAAAGATCAATGCTTCTGGGGGAACTCCATGGTTGTCTTGAATTTCTTTCATGGTTGGCAGAAGTCGGGCCTCGAGGATGTGAAGATACTGAGCACTATTCACAATGCCGTCGCAGATATGCAAGCGCCCAATGCCATACCAAGAGAAGGAACCCTACATCATGACACTGGGTGCATGATTGACGGTTCGGCTTAAGCAGTCAAGATGATAGGCTTCATGAGACTGTCTACGAACTAGGCGCTTACTATCAGCGGCGAACAAGTTGAATTTTGATTCATCGGACCAGACAACGTTCTTCCACTCATCGACGGTCCAATGCTCATGTTTCTTTGCCCAGTCAAGAAGTGCAGATTTCATTCGCTTGGTGAGAAAGGGTTTCTTCTTCGGGACATATGCCCGATAACCCAGTTGAGCAAGTTTGCGGCGGATAGTCGGCTTGCTGACTTTGACACCAGCTTCTTGCATCAGTGCTTGCAATTCAGTGGAGCCCCGTCGTCTATTCTCAAGAAGCTAACGCTATTATTGAGGGGGGAATTCGTCAATGTGCTTTCTCAAAGACGTTGATCAGCAAGTAGTCTGATTATGTAGGTGCAGATTGACACAGAAATACAGCTTGATATCATTTTATGATGGTGGGCCAAGACTTTTGTCCACTGCTAAATTACCTACACTCATATTCAAAGTAGTGAGTGAGTCACAATAACCGTTCATATTACTCCTATAACCTACTAATGCATCATCAGTGATAGGATCATGAAAACCAAATACTGTACTAACTAAAATTTAATGACATTGTATATAAAATATGCGATTAAACTAGAAAAGCGAAAAAAAATTAAGGTGGGTCAAGACTTTTGATCAGCAGTGTATATGGTACTATCTTTTTCTTTCGTGTTTCCATTATTGTTTCGAAACACATGCAGGCGTATTTGTCACATATAATTCATGACAATTTTAATAATAAAAGTGACGTTGCTCCTTATATTTATCGACATCAAATTCCCACATTGGTTGGCTTGGCAGCTGCAAACATATTTGGTACAGTCTGGCTACGATCAGTGTTCCTGCTACTGTAATTGTACATCAAGTATAGAATTTGGCATATTCTGGTGCTGCAATCATCTATGCACTCGTCTTTATAATGTGTGCTCCACAGCATTGCCGTACTTAGTTATTTCAGACATTCATCTCATCGATCTCATCAAAGATTTTCATAACGGTGCAGAGTGATTTTATCTTTCATTTTATTCATATCCGTTGTCATTTATTGATTCATCCATACGCCACTTAAATAGTTGTATTTGCGATTGTAAATTGGAGAGAGAGAAGGAGAGAGAGAGGACGAGAGGGAGAAAGGGAGAGAGAGGAGAGAAAGAGAGAGGGAGAGAGAGAGAGAGAGACCTTCAGTACACCATTCGTGTGGACGAGGAAGGCATATTGCCCAAAATTGCTTCTAAAATCGAAAATGGTATTCAATTACTCGGAACCATCCAAGACCACAACAGTAGCCTTATCAAAAAGATACCCCAGATCTACCAACCGACTTAATAGCAGCAGAAAATAACATCCGATCCGAACAGCGGATGCCCATCCGAATCCCAACAACCTGGAATTGGTTCAGCAATGGTCGGAGATGAACAATATGTTGCCAAATCTTCGGAAGTGTCGTCAGATAAAAATCACTAGAAAGAAGCACGGGAGAGTATATCCCTATGACAACATCGAACTTGCATCCATCGTCAAGATTCTTGGGATCAGTTGACAAATCACTATCAATGACACATATTGCATTGGAATGTCCATTTTGATAGAGTTATATTGACTGCCTCAGGGAGACATTATACCATTCGAAATTTGAAACCGATCATCTCGAAGAATCGATTACTTGAAGTTTTCATTTGCTTCATTTTAACTATCTTGATGTACGCATCACCTGAAATTTGTAACCTTCCAGCGTCTTTCGTTTATCAAATTGAGAGGTTTTGGAAGCGGGTATACAAAATCATTTGCATCGAAACTTGCCAGTGTCTCATCATCCCTGACTTGATGGAAATGCACAAATCTGCATCTTGCAAGTTTCTTCTAAATTGTGACTGCCTTGGTCATCCTTTGAAACATTTGGTGCCTCCAAAGGTACCAGCTTCTGGTCACTTCAGTCTGTCACTATGTTCTACAGCACGACGCTTGACCTAATTTTTCCATGAGGCAGGATGACTTCTGACAGCCAATCGGCGCTGATGGCTCTTCATGAGGCTAGAAGTGATTGGTTGGACGTTGGGCTTGCCAGAGCCAACGAGGTGGGAGGAAGTTGCCCTGGTGTGCAAGACGCTCATGGTTTATGTGGACATTGTCCTTGGGCGTTGTTGACTGGTAAGGAATGAGTGAACGATGGATGGAGAACGAGTTGATGGGGTCGCGGATGTACAGCAGGGATGGGGAAGTAGAAGAATGGGTGAGCACATTGTGAATCAGTGGCATGAGTGGGGATGACTGTCACTTTGGCGGATGGGGGTTGCATATGAATTGTGATGTCTCTTTTCTCTGTTCCAGACCTCGTGAAGCGCTGGCTTACTGGAGGTGATGGAAGCGAGTAAGACTGCAGCCGTAAGCCATTCATGGCAGCAACAACCACCTCAACTGCCAGACATAAGATAAATAATTATTATTTCCTGCTACAGAGAAAGTAGATAATCAAAATACAAAGACTACCTCTAGAAGATAAAAAGAAATATAGTGAAACTCAAAGTATAGCATGTAATTATGCTGGGAGATTTAGATAGAAGAATTGGCAAATTGAATGATAATATGCTCGTACACTTATAGAAATTCAGTTCTACAGACTTCTTAGTGACTCTTAGTGATTATTACGTAATTTCAGAATCTGTGCTACGAGTATGACACATAGAAACCTTTCAAATATTGGAACCAAAACATTTCCGGACCACAGACGTTGAAAATAGAATTTAAAGTATCTCTAAAGCAGGTTTTTGAGAAAAATTTACAACTGCACAACATTTGGCATTTCGACTTTGGCTCCCCACTTCTTCCCCCCACGGGCAGAGATTCGCCAATTATTTTCAAACTTGAGATCATTTGAGACCGGATTTTACCGTATGATCCCCAAATACCAAGCTTTACTGAGGCTTTTTTCAGTGCGCTTGATCAATCTTTCCATCACGCTGTTACGTCAGGACAGTTGACACTTCTTCTCTGTTCTTCTTATCAACTGTGAGCCAGCATGAACAAATCTCGAGAGAAAAACCGAAATCCTTTCACTTGAATAACATTGTCAAGATATAATTTCAACTTTATATGCTTCAACATTGGAGCAATACATCTGAGTGACCTCATCTTCGAGATAGACTCAGAGTTTCAGGAGTATATCCTCTCGATAAATCATCGGTCAAGCCAAAGCAGAAACAAGTTATTTAGCGTGAGAGAAGTTAGTTTGATTCGATGAAATAATCAGTTTCAAAGTGTCAAACCAATTTTCTTATGTCAACTACATTATTCTTATGTGATTACGCATCACAGGGTTGGAGCTGACCGGCCTTGCTTAGGCCATGAATTTTGGTTGGTTAATTTTATTAGGCCTATGTTAACCATTGATGACATTCACTCTATAAGAAATCGCTTGGTCAGTCAAAAGAAATACAGCATCATAGGAGCATTTATGTATAATAAATGTAACACATTTCAGGAGTACATACGTTCGTGCATGCTATGTGACATGAATGTTGCGAGCTGTCTATTAGACAGTTAAAAATTACTAACTTGCGGCATGTAATTAAACCTACTTTATCAGAATCTCCAGGCCACATGAATTTCTATAGCAGCAAAGGAAAATTAAAGCTCCCTTTCCTTTTGAGATTCGCCTTGTTTCTATCGACCTTTGAAAGAGAGGGACGACGAAGTGCCATCAACTACTGTACAATTTTTTCGCTAATAGAAATTGACCTTAAAAGGAAGATAGTTTGATTTTTTCTTTGCTGCTATAATGTTTATGACCTTTCGTCGTTTGCTCAACTTTGCGAATTTTGAAAGAATCGTGCATCCTTGTAGCCTATTTATCGTAAGATCATTCCATAACTGGAATAATCTCGTTGCGTAGGATAGTTTATATGAAACATGAACCTTAGGAGTCAAAATGGATTATAGACATCAATGCAACCACATGTAAGACCAGTACTGCCTACTGTCTGAGCACTTGACAGTAGATCGTAAAGCACTGTCTGAAGCTAGCGGCATACGATCAATTTTTATCGACATTGTACATTGTCACCCGGCCTGCTCCAACCCTGATGCATCGTATATGTAGGTTTCTAGCAATGCATTCACAATTTTTTGTGCATAATCTACCTTGATTTTACAAAATGCTTGAAATATAGATTTCGCTACCGATCGAATGATGTCCGTTGTTAAAAGACTGCTAGTGCTTTTGCAATATTTTCCATGGATTTAAGCAAGTATTAGAGCTTTCCGGAATCTTTCCCCGATACAGAGTTGTGGGTACAATTTCTGTACATGAATGATATTTCTGAAAACTCTATGTACATATTTCTGGTAAAATTGCGGAAAAGCCCCAAAACCTTTGTTTTAATGAGAACAGAATATTTTTGAAATCGTAAAGCAAACCACATGTTAAGATTTTTTGTTAGGTACCGTTCTTGATAACAGCACTTTAAGCATCTTCTTTTGGTTTTCATATTTTGTTAAAAAGTTGGACGTTAAAAAACAGGTCTACTCCTCACACTGCTATCATTCAAAAGATTCTAATTGCTATAGTAGCCTACTGCAGACTTAGCTGACAACAAGGCTAATCTGATCCATCATGTGGCCCGCTAGTAGAAATGTTAGCCCACCTTTGAGCTATATGATTCGCATGCAACATACAAAGCATGCAAGCTACAGGTCATGGCATGCATGAACATTTAAAAAAATTAACTTTGTCTATGACTCTGTCTCCTACAAAATATGTTTCATGACTGGCTAGCAGTTTCTCTGCTTGAATTACACGTACATGCATGTCATCTGCTATTACTACATGTACATGTATTAGTTTTACAATTCCCAATTCATAAAGGCAGTGGTGGTTGCAATGCAACGCATCACCTTGGTCTCCAGACAAAAATCATGGTGCACTGATGTATCAGGCGAACAGATCTCTGGAATTGCAATCATAAAGGTCAATCTTATTGTAAATTTCAATTTTCAAGAAATAATCTTGTCTTAATATTTGCTCATTGTAGCGTAATTTATGTAATTGTCATTCATATATTGAAATGCATTCCACTTTCTGCTGAGTTTTTATTTCAGCCAAATTCATAAATTATTTCAGATAAAAACTCAAAGTTGTTAAAAGAGGTAAAAGACAGACAGCTGAATAAATTGGAAATATGACAAATAGTAAATATCAACGAGGAATCTTTGCAAAATACAGCGAATTTGAATAGACATGCGACTGGATCTGAAAACAATAGATGTCTCAGAAAACCTATAAGAAAAATGTTCAAGACAATCCAAACTGAGCAAAATTTGAACATATGCCTACTGTCATTGGCCAATAGACTTTAACAGAAGTATAAAGCAGAAAAGAGAAAAATGTAGCAACTATAGCTGCATTGCAAATAGAAAGAACAAATGCTGTAATGATGCTTAAAGAGATTGGGGAAATGATTAACAAAGCAAGCCCAAAAAAAATATACAGCATCCGTCAACTTTAAGAGCATAAAATTTCAAGGAAAATCTTGGGAAATGAGGTGCGCTAACCAAAAAGTAGACAATAATCAGAGAACTGTTATTTCAGTAAATTGAAGACCACAATTAATCTATGACGAGGCTGTAAATCTAAATATTGCAATTAAATATTCAAAAATCCAAAGTTTACTGGCCAAATGAAGTCTTTTATGAAATGCTGAAAAATGACCTCAATCAAATACAAATCCTAAAAATTATGACAGATAAAATTATGACTGAACATAACACGCCTTTCTAAATGAATTATACCATAACCTCAGCGAATTCGATCCTAAAGAAATAAATGATATAAACTTAGTGGCACTAGTAGGCTATATGCCGATGATATATTATTGATCAGCGAAACTCAAGCTTATACTATTGTATTAACTCAAACCAATAGTTGGAAAAGAAATAACAATAAGACAAAAATTATGATTTTTAATTAGACAAATAGGTATGATATACGAATAATAAGCGATAGCATGACACTAATTGCTGTGGTTGATGTACATAAGTACTTCTGTTGGATTGCAAAAACGGATAGATTGCACATAGAACAAATAATTTAAAATGAAACGTATCTTCGTACACAACTATCAAAACGTTTGTGGTGATACTAGACTTACTTGACATCCATGATAATTGCATCAACTAGATATTTTGCTTTATCCTTTTAACATATAGTCAGTTTCTCAAATCGTTCACAAACCAGAATTTAGTTTATCTTTTGCCTATTCTCATCAAAGTTAATCGCAAGCTCATCATTAATTGATTACTACGCGTAAATGTCACTTGGTTACTAATGTCAGCCGCGACACTTGTTTTAGGAAACACTGTGGTTCGCCTAATTAAATGAAATAATGAATGATTGTAAGTTTGCTTTGTTACTTCCATAGTGTTAGTTGAGAAATCATGTCATCAGTCCTCGTATCACTCACTGTATTGTTATTGTCATTATTGATGAGCTGATCCACTTTTTCATCCTGGATGATTATCCTGATCGATCCACTTATCGGACGCAAGCGTCAGCAACTGAGGCGTGAGGAAAATGGCATTGCTTGTCAACAGGTGGGGAGTGAAGACAAGCCTCGTCTGCAGATCTGATATTCGAAATCTTCTGACCTCAACCGAGGTAAATGATGACTCGCCAAATGACTTGATATGGGAATATTGCAAATTTAAATCTTGCTAGTGAGTGGATGGACCGATCTTTTAATAAAACTTATTGTAGGGGTATTTATTACAGCTAAAATTCTGTCGGCAGAAAATCAAAGCGATTCAATATTCTGTCGACAGAGTATTCAACCGACTTGATGAATGACGGTATAGCACCGTAGATGACAGAATATTAAGTCGGCTTCGGTGATATTTCGTCGTTTATTAACTCGGCTGAATATTCTACCGGCAGAATATTACATCAGGTGATTTGTCTGACTGCAGAATTTCAGATTATGAACACCAGCTCTCCCTTAAAGCAAACCTTGACAATTGTAGCTTTAGTACAGCAAAACGTATTAATTCGTGTACAATTGATCGTTAAAAACATTGTAAACGCGAAAGTGTGGCGCAAGGGCAAATTGAGTGAAATTGTGCCAAATATTGTCGAAATTCGAAGAAAATCATATCATCTGAAAGCTTAATACTATTATATAGCCTGATTCAATGATGATAACCTTAATTTTTATATTGCATAACTTCGTCTGTAGGCATCGGTGAATGAATTGACTAAGAATTCATATTATTAAGTCTGTTGACCGCAGTTGACCACAAGCAACCTCAACGCTCTGCAAATTTGAGGTACTAAGCTAAACATTTTGATCATTTGCATGGAATGAAGTTTATTGAATTTGAGCATCATCAATGACAAGATCGTGTTAGAAGTTTTTACTGCAATTTTTTGGTAGAACTGATTAGCGCTGCATCTTTTTGTACATTCTGCGATATTAAAACTTTTCACAATGAAAAAGCTGATTAGTAGCTCACACTGTCTGTCAATTTTCATTAAAAAATTCTGTCGTCTTCATGTTAAAATCCTGCATCTAAGAAAACGTTCAATTTTCTTTCGTAAGGTCTGCTGACTACAACTGACCACTTAAGAAAGTATGCCATAATAATAATCTTTGGAACATAAGATGTCACATGTCACATCATTTATTAAAATAGAACCACACTGTAAACTGTAGACAGCCAAAAATCAGACAAAATAGCAGCCAAAATGATCAGACAATTGCAACAGCCAAAAGTGGCTGTTCAGAGCAAGTATTGCAGAAGTATTATCTCTCAAACTCAAAGTGTATAAATATGATGAATCAATTCAATATCAGCTAATGGCAACTAGTAACTCCTAATCACATACGTTCTAACTCTGCCCCACTCAATCACACTCGCATTATGAGCAACTCTGATACTTTACAAGTCCGTTGTGTCAATGTTAACTTTAGGGAAGTATCTAGACCCTTAAAAGCTGTAAAAAACATTGTAAAAACAGAATTAAAAGATGGCATCAATACGTCAAATATCCAGACCTGTTATTGCCATGCCTCAAGGTGTATACAAAGAACCCTACTTATTTACAACATTGTATATTCTATAATTGAAAATTATCAAGGATACCATCCAATTTCAATAAAAGTATATATATTAGTCATAAGTAGTATGGTAGGCAGCAAATGCAATAATGTAAATTAGTCCGTGCGATGAGACAGAAATAGTCTGACAAGCAGGAAATTTGTCTGATAATACGTAGTAAGTGCCAAAATACTGATGTGGCTCACAAATTGTCCGATTTTACAAATTGCTGTTTACAGTTTACAGTGCATAACTTCAACACGAAAATTACATTTGAAAATGTGCTGATTTCAATAAATCACAAGCATTTCAATGATCCATAGATTCTATTCTCCGAGACTTCCCTGTTTACAGTTTACAGTGCATAACTTCAACACGAAAATTACATTTGAAAATGTGCTGATTTCAATAAATCACAAGCATTTCAATGATCCATAGATTCTATTCTCCGAGACTTCCCACATATATGTGCACACTTCGGAGGCACTCTCATATCTTCTGAAATCGAAATCAAACATGTGCGACATGCTCAAAAGTACTTGAACGCTCATCTGAGTATCATATGTCTTTTCATCGCAATGTGCTTTAATGGTTTCGGAGATTGATTTCCTCGGATCAACAATAAATTTTGAGGGAACAAAGTCATTCAAAGAAAAGTAGAATTCCATTGAAGAATATGAGCTTCCTTTTTATTATGCCGCTCTCTGACGTTTTCTTGGTTTATGAGGATGTTATTGGAGATTCATTCCGTCTTATTCAGAGAACTGTGAGTCTCTACAAATCCTACTGCAATCTACTGGTCGCAAAAATGAAGAATCAATTGATGATTTTCATAAAATGGAAACATTATTGCGCTCTGCCACTCTCTTATATCATCCTGATTCATCAAATCCTTCATCTCATCCAGATTTGATGCAAGCAATGTAGCTATAGGTTCAGCTTATTAATCAGTTCATTCATTAATGGAGAAAACAGAGCAATTGAATTTTGAGCAAAAAATCCTCTCAAAATCTCAAAGTCACTTCGACATTTGACAGAGAATTATTGGCAGCTTATCTTTCAGTCCAATGTTTCATACATACATAATTGAAGGTCGAAAAGTAGCTACACTGTATTTATGCCAAATGCAGATCACAGGCCATTGGCTTACGCCTTTTATAGCACCAACTCAACTAAATCCGAAAGACAGCAAAGATGGCAAATACAGTTAAGCTACGTACATGCATTTGTTGGGAGTACATGTAATATATAGAATGAAATACGTACATACGTGGCCATATCTCTTAGTACCGATATCCAAACAATACTAATTGATAATCCTGACATTCAAAGGATGGCTGAAGCTCAAACAATAGTGGTTGAAATTGAGCAACATAAAGATGAATAAGTTTCTTACAAAATAGGCCTACAGAGATTATCATAGCGACGGACCATCCAAATTTCGCTGTAATTCAAGCGATTTCCATGCCTTCTAATCCTGTCGCACAACAACTAGTTATACATCATTCGAGAGCATGCATTCTCAGCTTCCGAATGAGATGTGACACATTGTTGTGCGGCACGACCGGAAGGCATGAGAATCGATTGAATTTCGGCATAATTTAGGTTGTCCGCTTTTTATGATCATTTCTGTAATACACGTAAGTGGTGACTAAATTCTTTCTGACGAATCTCTACCTTTCCGCCACCATATGTCCCGAAATCAGAATTATGTTCTGTATTCAATCATCTACATTCATTGTCTCATCCAGAAATAAAAGGAACATCACGGCTTATTACAGGTCGATACTTTTGACCTTATATGAACCGAGGGATAAAGGAAAGAACCTAAATGAATGCACTGTATGACAAGAGACAAAATTAACGGCCATTACAAAACTAAAGTTGAACAACCAGTATCCCTAAAAATATGCCTTGGCTCGATATTCGTTAATATGAGACTATTGTATCGACATAACACCAGTAATGCTGCTATATCGACGAGTGCGCGTCAGCAACAACAAGGCCGCATAGCGGCCGAGGCTAAAAGGCTCATTGATGCTTGAAAAAGCTAGACATGATTGCTATTGTAGTGAATGCTAAGAACTCATGTGTATACAGGTGCTATGAACTCATGTACATGTAGAAACATGAGGGAATCTCTCGTTAGTAAATGCTATGAAAAGATATGAATACATATTTTTAGCCGACATCCATGTTTCCAATCGAAGAGATTTGAATTTCATAATTATCATGATAAACATTCAGTTGGAAATATTAAGTCACTTGACACTGATGCACTGACGAACACTTAGAAATCCTCCTCGATGTCGTTAATTGATTTTGCTAACGTCCCAGGCCAGATGATTTCTGGATCCTCAACTAAAGAATTGGAAGACATCGCATAAAAATCCATGCTACCTCATTTCAGAAGAATCAAATGCAAATCCAATAAATACCGTTGACAAAGATACACCTTTGGTTCATAACATTTTGGAAGATGATGCGCCAATGCCCTTTGATATTGTCAATGAAATGAATTCAATAGAAAGTGGTGAAATGAAAGAATCAGCGAAGGCTCAGATGAAAATGTATGTAGCCAAATTTCAGAACTTTCTAAAATCAAAAACCTTCCTGATGAAATAGAAACTATTTCAGAGTGCCAGCTAGTGGATTATTTGCGATACTTTTATTCTTCTTTGCGAAAACGATGGAGATTATTATTCACTAGCGACATTAGGGTGCATTACAACTGCTCCTGTTATGAGAAATATCAACATAATCTCCGGAGAAAAAATCATTTCTGCGAACAAAATGCTAAAAGTTCTGATCAGTCGATATATAGAAGAAGGTGGAAAAGAAAAGCATTTTGATGCGATCGAGGAGCATGATATGGTAAAGTTGTGACAATACTTTCAGCATAATTCTCCAGAGCACGAACTACGAAATAATCCTCAACATTCTTTTGCATTTTGGTCAACGTGGCAGAGAACATCTTCGACTCTTAAAACGACAGCCGATACAATTTTCTACTGACTCTGATGGAAAAGAATTTGCATTCATCTGCGATGGACTTTCATCAAAAAAATCGAAACGCCTCTATTAAACGAGGAGACTACGACGACATAAAGCAAGGGCGGATGTATGCGCACCCGGGATCGGCTGAATGTTCGGTAAAAGGATTGCAAGAGTATGTTTCGCAACTAGCAGCTTGAACCAACAACTACCCAAACATCATGGGGTGCACTAGAAATTGACTTATGACTGTTTCATAACTTGTGTGCCCTATTTTCAAGTACCTTTTGATGTTATACATGTGTATAGTGTATATTCAGGGGAAACTTGAATGATTGCATATATGCATACATAGATAGTGGTTTTTAATTAAGAAGCCGGCAACAACGACCATTGTCTATATTTATAAATCTATGGTGCAATAATATGGGAATAATGGCAGTTTGTACTGCTGTCGGCAGGCAGCAATGTAGGAATACCATATCAGATTTCAAGATAAGCAATGTACAAATCAGAGGCCGCGTTAGCGCCCGACGATTTGTCCATTACTTACCGAGAAATCTCATGTGCTATTACCATTGTCTACTTACATACATCTACATCTATCCATAGATTTCTTGTAACAGAAATTCTTCTGAAATTTAGAAGTTTATGATCTTAGCAGTGACTTCTAGGTTATAAGCATTGGAAAATGACGGCAGGGTAATGCCATTGCTATTAGTTTGTGTATATTGCTGTATTCCTATGATTTCTATTCTACTATTATAAAAGTGTGCATCGCAATAACAAAAAGTGTGCATCGCAATTGCAAAAAGTGTGCATCGCAATGACAAAAATATGAATAACGTATTTGTTTATAACTATTAACAGCACTCACAAGAGGCCTATATAAACATGAAGTGTGTACAGAAAACTTCAACGAAATACACACTAAAATAGAAAAATAATGACCACGTATAGGACATAGATCACAGAAAAGAAAAGACGATCTTATTTGTGTTCGCATCTGCTTCAATTCTCATGCTCTTTGTCGCTGGTCCAGACACCGTGAGAGTTGATTCTGTCAGAGTTGTAGAACATGATGATGATGATGAAGGTTCAGCCGAACCAAATGAGAGAGTGTCCACTGAAAGAGCAGCGCCTAACTTTTTTTTTCTTTCATCAGAAGGGCGATCATACCGAGAAACGGTTCGTTCGTCTTTGTGACCAGTGATTAAGCAAACATCGGCGTTACTCAGACCATTTTCTTTTGCTCTCGTGATTGCTGTGCAACGAATAGAATGGTTGGAATAAGATTTTGATAATTTCAGTTTTGTGGATAACATTTTCAGGAAGTTGCCTAAGTAGTTTTGACCGCGAACCTGTCTATCACTAAACATATTATTACCACATCTTTTCCCAGTCAAAGGTCTAGGGAATAAATTTTCTGAATCTGGTGCATCGCGGTTGATCAGGAACAAATACTGTTCAAAACATTCTATGGTTTTTCTGTCGTAAATGCGATTAATTCTCTGACTTGAATATTGCTTTTGCTGGAGACTGGCTTTCACGTTTTTTCGGATATTGTTTGGCTCACTGTCTTTGTCCTTTTTGGTTTTAACACAAATGAATTTTTCACCATTGGAATCAGTTGAAATTTCAAGATCATTTCGTTTTAACCGTCTAAGTTCTTCTCTACCACGAGCTCCTAAGAAATATAAAATTGAAAAAATGACTTCATTCTGAAGTTTTTCGCCTGATGTTCTGTCAAATGAAGCAACAATAGTTTTTAAATCATTTTCTTCTATTGCAGCGAATTCCTTGCATTCTCCGCCATGAGACAACCAGACGCCAGCCATAACTTTGAGCATTCTATTTGAAGAAGCAAATTGGTCTCCCTCGATAATGTTGATATTTCGCTTGAGTGTTTGTGTTATAAAGCGATGAATGGCTGCTCTGATGCACTTAAGGCTAGTAGGACTGTAATAGGACCCATCTTTTGCTCGTAATTCGTGATAAAACCATCTCAAATATTCATTTAACTGATTTTCACAGACATCTTGAAGGTTGCAAGTAATATTATTTGCATCGAAAAAATCTTTTAATTTTTTGATATGCTGTCTTTCTTGCTGAATGGTGCTGGTCGGTTTGATTGCCAATTCCGTTTCATCGAGTATTCTGTTTACTTCGTCGGGTAGGCCTATTGGTTGTTCATCATTGGATAACGCTGCCAATAAATAATCGCTTACGGTAAAATCACCAAAAATATTGTCAGTTTCATCAGTAGGCTGATTTACGTCATCTTGATCATTTGACTGATTTATTTTACTTATTTGTGATAAGGTTAGGCCACTGATCATTTGGTTAGGAAATTTACTAAAATTTAAGCATTTTGGCCAACCGTCTTCCATCTCACAGAAAAGAAAATATTCTGAATGAATATCTTCACTTTGCAGTATACTATATAATTTTTGGAAAATTTGAATTTCACATAGCATTGCGATGCATTCTTTTGACAACGATATCATAACTTCAAACTAATAGCAATGCGATATTGAACTCAAAATTCATACAGCAATCTCGTGCGCTGACGCGCACTCGATTGCTGTATTCATTTTTCGTTCAATATCCATACATTGCTGCCTGCCGACAGCCGGCAGCAATGTACAAACTGTCATTATTCCTATATCATTGCATCATAGATTTAGAAATATAAGTAGACAATAGAAATGCCACATGAGATATCTCGGTAAGCAATGAACAAATCGTCTGCCGCTAATGGGGCCTCTGATTTGTACATTACTTACTTTGAAATCTCATATGGTATTCCTACATTGTTGCCGGCTCTGGGACGGCATCAATGAAATAATACCGCATAGCATTCACTACGATATTTGATGAGATTTCTCTTCACAAGACAATGACATCTAAGATTACATCCAATCTGAAATGCAACTATCGATCATATTGGTGAACTTTGAGGATATCTTTGTTTATATGAATCACGAATGTGGCAATATGATATCAATAAGTCCAATGTGGAATTAGCTATCGATCATACTTTTTAAAATAAGAAGATATCTTTGATCTTTGGATCTTTGAATCTAATTGTAGCAATTTATTGTTGATGTGCAATATGCCTCGTAAAATGTCTCTCGAAGAACGAATTTTCATTTTAAAAATGTATTGGAAACTGGGTAATACAGTGTAATCCGGATAAGCAGGACAGCTTCGGAGTAGGATATGTCTCCCGCTTATCCGGAGTTCCCGCTTAAGCGGAGTTGCACATATTATTATAAAATAAGTCATTTCAGCTTAGGTCTTTAGTGTATCTATAGCAAAATGATGTCTACGCATTGTTTTTGTCTGTAATATTGGTTCTATAGTAGATTTATTTGTAAAACTTAGGCTAGGATGTTCCTTCAATTCTGTGAGGCAGCTTATCAAGCAAGAATGTATAAGTGCGAAGTAAAGATCTTGATATACTAAATGCACTGCAACGCACACGAGTTAATTTGCTGCATCGCACTGATATTAAAGCGACAAGTATAGGCTACACAGTGTGTGGTCTATTCCAGGTCTATTAACCATCTACCTACATGTGCAATTGTGCATTCAGTCCATTTTGTATTGTCCGTACATCCACAATAAAACTTCCTCATTTAGAAAAAAACAAGCATCTCTATTGGTAATTCATTAACAGTTACGCCTATTGAAAAAAGAGTCAAGTATAGTCTGCTTCTTCCCTTCACTCGATTCCGCGAAGATACTCTTCTCAATCGAGGCAAAACTTGCACTTTTCAAGTGAGGATTTTCTTGGATGTATCTTCTGAACAGGTCAATCATCATCAACTTTTCCTTGTTAGTAAGTAGAGCCGGGCCGTCATCCAAATCCACATCATCTTGCTCCTGTTCTTGCTCTCCTGAGTGGATGATGGTTGCTGCTGCAAAAAGCTTTGCATTTGATAGCTCACCACTGGTAGTGAGATGGCTTTCTTCAATAACAAATTCGTCGAATTCCTCTTGAGTGTATTACCTCTCCAGCAGTGAGATGTCAGTTGAGTCTTCCACTTCCTGTTCCCTGATTGGCTGTCAAGTTAACCAGTTAAATCAGTCGTCACACGATTCTGTATGCAAGAAAATTCTTCTCGAGACAAGTACCCTGGAGAGATGCAAATCGACAGTAAAAAAATTTTTGCTGTGAAAAAAATGTCCCGCTTAAGCGGAGTGACTGAGAAAAGTGTCCCGCTTAACCGGAGGAATTTCTATGTGATGGAATCGTTTCCTGATTTTTGCCCCGCTTATCCGGATTACACTGTACCACGATTAATTGAAAAGTGACAGAAAGCTTTCATCTCTCCGCCTCCTACTAAGGCTACCATCTATCAAATCAGAGACAAGTTTGATGCCACTGGATCCATGAAAGGCTCTCCTCGTTCCGGACGCCAGTGACTGTCAACACTGAGGAAAATCACGACTTAGTCTCTCAAGCGCTAGTCGAAGCACCTCAAACATCAGCTCGGCGGCGCATTATAAAATTCAACAGCAACAGAAGATCGATGCAGTCAATTCTGAGAGACATGAATTATCGCCCTTACGTGCCTCGGCTGATACGCGGTCTCATGGCAGATGATCGAGATCGCCGTTTACAATTTTGTGAGGTATCTTTAAACCAGTGCGAAGCGACGCCTGATCTTCCTGACAAAATGGTGTGGTCAGACGAAGCGCAGTTCAAGCTGTCGGGTCATGTCAATAGGCATAACTGCACGTGTTGGAGCTCTGAAAATCCTCACATAACGATCGAGAGGCATGTAAATGAGCCTGGTGTCACTATCTGGACAGGCATTTCTTCTGCCGGAATTGTAGGTCCTGTTTTTATCGATTCTACAATAACTGGTGACATCTACTTGAGAGCGTTGCAATCGGCTATTGTTCGAAGTCTTCAACAGAGAGATGATTTTCGAGAATCTTTTTTCAACAAGATGACGCTCCCTCTCACTACACAACAACAGTGAGAAATTATCTTAAACTCAGTATTTAGTTTTTACAGATAGATGGATAGGAAGACGTGGGAGTATTGAATGGCCACCTCGATCCCCTGATTTAACGCCAATGGACTTCTCCATCTGGGGTTTAGTCAAACATTTAGTTTATGCCAGAAACCCTCATACCAATAACAGATCTCCAGACGTTCGTGAAGCATTCTCTCAAATTCGGTACAATCCGTGTATTGAGGCAGCCGGAGGGCAGTTTGAACATTTGCGATATTGTTTGTGTTGTTATAATTTTGACATTTTTATCAAATGGAAAAATATATCGATCTGAAAGGAATGCTTGTTTTGATAATGAATTTCTATGGGTTATCAAACAGATATTCACAGAATAAAGATAAGTGAATGATATCCTGGCTCATATTGAAGATATCCTGTCAGCAGACTTCAACATTAGGCGCAGTGGCAGACTTTATAGAACACTCTGGACTATTTTTGCAAACGACGTTCAGTAGGCCTAAATTTCTTATGACAACAGATTTTGCCGGAGATTAATGTTCACTTTTCCTTAATTTACTCATGTAAAACCGCTTTTATTTCCCTTCTTCAAAAAACTCGATATGTATTTTTATGCTTCGTCCGTAAGGGAGGTTGGCCATGTTCCTTGAAAAAGATAAGTAAAGTCGTTTTGCTCGACGTAATTCTTTATTTTAAATTCACTCGTTGTGCGTCGATTCAGGAGGTTCATTTCAAGATAAGTAATTTCCAAATAATTGAAAATATAGAAGTCACTCCCTTCTATTTACGACTTTTTATTCCAATAAGTTACAGACGTTAAAAAGAAGCACCCGACGCGTTTCGTCCGAAGACAGTCTCAAGGGTGGCGTACAAATGTGGAAGGATCCTTAAATACTGATTAGGCATAGTTGTGGCAACTCATTAAACTTGTTCATGACGTCTATTAAGTTTTGGCATTTTCATCGTTATGAAGTGTGCTTCAGCCATTCTAGTTGTAATCGCATTAAATTGTTGAATAGGGATCTCACAACTAAAGTCAGTTATTTCCATCTATCTACCAGCATGAAATTTTAGATGATGCTCACTCAAAGCACTTTTGGAATCTCTGTTACGAATACTACGTTCGTGTTCTTGATAACGCAACTTAAAAGGTCGACAACTTTGTCCAACATAGAGGTCATTGCACCAAAAGCAATTAAAACAATAAACTAGATATCTGCTTTTGCAGTTGTATTTAGGACCAATGGCGCTACACACATTACAATTGTATTCTTCTTTGGGTTTGCTTTTATTAATTGAAATAATTTTTCTCCCTGGTTTAGTTGAAAACGTTACCGGAATGTTATATTTAACTTTCAACTTATTTAATTTTCTTAAATGACAATCACTAGCGAAATCGAGTGATAAGTGGACGTTGTCTGCTTTGGTAGATGGCATTTTATTGTATTTATTTTTACTCGTTTCAACATATTTATGATTAAACCAAAATCCGTTGTTTATTCGATCACTCATAGTGCTCATAGTAAGCTATGTCTGCATCAGAACTGCGATCATTAATGTATTTTACACTATTTTTGAGAAAATTATATTTTACTTTATTTGGAAGCCAACTATCTCTATGTAGAGTTATGCCTGAATGACATGTCTTACTAAACCATTTGTATTTAAGGTTGCCATTCACTGATATGCTTAGGTCTAGAAAGTTAATATAATTATCCCTAGGGACTTCTATAGTTAACTGAGTGTTCTTGTCAATCGAGTTAAACACTTCAATTATGTTAGAAAATATTTTCACATCCTTGTAAAACGGACCCATGATAATATCACCAATGTACCGCTTGTAGCATACAGGGTTAGTATTTTGAATTTTTGGTTAAGAATTTTTAGTGCTCTGTCTTCTATAGCATTCATATATATAACTGCAAAAGGTGGCGAGAAGTGTGCACCCACTTAAAGGGTGCCCAATGGGTTCTCGATTAGTTCGTGGAATATGTGGTAAATTAAAAAGAATTGATCATGAAAAATTGCTTACTATACCGGTAGTCGTTCGGCAGCTTTTCAAATTAATATAAAAGATCGCAAGGAAAAGGTGAATGGATTCTATCTTTTACGCCCAATAGCATCAACAATAAATATAAGATTGGCTTGCCAGCATCATATTCAATCAATTAGTAAAATTTATTCCCTCACATTTGAATAATACCAACACATTGGTAGAATGGCTTAAAAATAACACTGACAAATTAGATAACACGGATATTTATGTCTTTATCTCTTTCGAAGAAATTAATTTGTACACAAGTATTCCAAATGAGGATTGTATCATAGTTATAGAAGATATCATTTTGCGAGACAATACAGAAGAAAAATTATGGATTAAACGCTGAAGATTTAATCGACTTTCTAAAGTTTGTAGCTTACAACAATGAAACAACATATAACAATAAAACATACTTGCAAATAAAAGGTTTTCATGCGGTCACATTTTCTCCACCGTTTTCCATAATTTAGGCCTATATGAATTCATATATCTCTATTTTCTCTCGTAAGTGTTAGGCTTGGACTTCTTGATATGTTGATCTCGATGTCTATGGTGTTAGGTAGAGAAAACAAGGCAATTGTAGTGATTTTCATTTGCATGAAATATGCACTTTTTTGTCTTTTCCTATATTTTCTTTGATAAAATAGTCTGGCTATTAGTGTATTCTATATTATCCTCTACATATATTAAAATATATGTTGTATGTATTGGGGTGAGAATTGATTTCTCTGCATTCGTGTTATGGTCATCCCGCCCTCTGCATTATCAAATGGCATTCATTAGTCTTTCGGTCTTCCCATTGTTCCCACACATCTCGTCACTGACTGGCACGTGGTCACTGTGGGTCCTGAATAGCGTGTTGACACTTTTCCACTTTGATTATTTCTTGAAAGGAGCCTTATTTGTAATACGTACAACTCGATGCGTTCACGCTTAATTATGCAATTCAATTTCCCATTCTCGATGAGATCTTATGCTGAAAAGTTATTTCAAGTGAATGCTTCAGCCATCATAGGGTAGGGTGGGACAAGACGCCCGTGGGGGCAAGACGCCGTTTTCTAGAATAATGAGTAAATTAATCGCCACTACTACTCATTAACATGTTTGGTAGTGTCCAGCAGCTCAGAGAATCATGATGGGTTGATTGCATATTTGCTTTTCTTTGAACAGGAGCTCATTATGAAGCATTTTCTACAATTTTTGATTTTCATGTAAATTTTAGACACCAGGAAATAAGATATCTATCCAAAAAACGGCAAATGCAAACCAAGCTTCTGATAAATTCTGAATTTAGGGGTCATTTATAAGATTGTCGCAAAATTCCGGATCTCTTCTGTGTTTTCATGGATTGATGGATTGATTTAAATCATACGCTACGATCAGGGGCAAGACGCCTTTTTTATCATGGGGCAAGACGCCTGATAAAACGCTTTTAATCAAAATCCAACAATGCTTTTTCACTAAACATTGCACGGCCATTTGACCCTGACATTTTCTCCGAGTAGGACTTCATTGCGGCGCAAGTCACTGATGAATCTGATCGGCCTACCCTTGAACCCAGTTGCGTTCCAACATCTACGCGTGTGACAAATGAGGTCCCCAGCAACGATCAGTTACCTGTCTTGGACACAAGTTATACTCAATCATCATCGCCGCAGGCTTCCCCACCTGGATCACCGGCAGCGAAGCGACTGATCCAGGAGTTGTCACCTCTTCCTCGCATCGTGAAACCTCGACCAAGAACGCGTAAGTCAGAGAAAGCGGTAATACTCACGTCTTCACCTAATAAGAATGCCAGGATGGAAAAGGAGAACTTGCAATCTCGAAAATCGGGAAAAGTGTCCTGTAATCAGCAGCAGTCAAGAAAATCTAGCGCAAAGATAGCGAAAAAGCTAGCTGCAGATGATCAAGATTGTGATTGCAATGTTTGTGGTGAACCTTACTCGAATTCTAAATCAGCAGAAGTTTGGATCAAATGTCATTATTGCTCAAACTGGGCGCACAAAGAATGTACCTCTGCTGTCGAACTGACTTCTCTCGGCGATCATGATTTCATTTGCCAAGATTGGATGTGATTTTTGCAAACTTTGTGGACTTTTTATTGCGCATGAATTTTTTTACTATGAATATTTGAACTTTTTATGATGTTTGTTGGCCTAGCCTACTAGAAAAATTATGTGTTTCACAGACAGAGATGTTCTAGGCTTTGTCATCCCAAACAAGTTTTGTTATCGGTTTTTATTTTTTATCCTCTTTTTGTTGTATGCCTAACACTCTTTTGTTCATGATGATTTTACACACATGAAATTATATTGCACATCCAAGAAAACAATTGTTTTGGTTCTATCACTCTAAGTTTTAAGTCTCTCTTAGGAATGGTGACTGTGTAGGCCTGTAGATCAAATTATAGCATGCGTAGGTCACATTCAGCTTACGTATTCCATTCGATTGTTGCTAGGCCTACTGTAACTAGTCTTTGTGTAGGCATATAGTCTAACTCAAAGAATTCATAATGTTTGGTTTAACTTTTGCCTATAGAAAATATAACAGAAATAGCATGTGGTTCTAAGAATATGAATGTATGCCTACCTCATTGGCTGTTATCGAATGCTTTAAATTAATAGACAAACTGCATCCTTTGATATGCAATAGGTCAATGTAGTTACCTTGCGAACAACGAGTATCAATCATAAAACGAGTAAATTATCGAACTAATATCATATTAAAACACAGCTAGCTTGCTTGTGTGAAATTAGGGCGTCTTACCCCCATGCTTTGGCGTGTTACCTCACCCTACTTTAATAATGGCTTTATCAGCTTATCTTCCTGTGCACAGGTCCACTGGTCATCCGCATAATAAAGAATATCGCTGAATTTCCCTGCCGCAGTCAAAGGTGGGTTGGCTAGGCACTTCAGAAAGTCTTCCAAAACTCTCTCATTCAGACATCTTGCCGTCTTCCCAACGTGCTTGCTCTTCCACATGTACAATTAACAACAATGAAATTAAATAAACGATATATCAAATTGCCATGCAAAAGATGTGCGGCTGGTAGGAATCGAACCTACGACCTGTACTCTAACCTGTTAAGTAGACCTGTGCTCTAACCAACTGAGCTACGACCCACTTTCGCGACTTTGTCAATTGGCAGGGTCAAACCCTCACCACTACACATCAGTTGTCAAGGCAATAATAATCAATGAATAAGTAACACGTCACAATTGTGACCACCGACATTAAGGCAAGTATCGGGGATCGATTGTCCACCAAAGCATCTTAAGCCATGTCGTGAATACAATTAGCAATAATGAAATTGATAGATAACATTTGATGTGGAGAAGAGGGGCAGTCTGTCCTTCAGAGAACGCATCGGAATCCTTCTTGTCGTGAAAATCACTGACAAACGTGCACTTGGAAATACATTGAATGCTTTGATGAAACTGCTTTTGAAAGTACACGCACTATTGTCACCAACGAATGGAATTCGCAAGAATATTTGCTTCTTTTCTGGTCCCTTAACATCTTCTTTTTCTGTCAACTCTTTTACTTGAATGTTTGTCAAAAAATGTCTCAGGATATCCATTTGGTCCAAGTGTTCTTTTGATAAAGTCAATTAATTTCCTCTTTCAACGAATCAGGGGAACATATTCTACTTGAGCCCGGTATGTTAGTGCCTTTACTAAACCAATTTTGTATTGTTTCGGTACGAAACTGTGAAAGTTTGTGTACAAACCACTCCATGTTGGTTTTCTATGTGATGCAAGTTTGTGTGTGTCATCCATTCGTCTAGATAATGGGCTATCCCAAAGGGAGAATCTGCCGTTTGACTCCTGCTCAAAAGTGAACTGAATATTGGAATACAGTTTGCACTTTCTTTCTATTGTCGACTGGAGCTTCTGTTCAACAAATCCCATAAAACTGTTAGCAAAGATAGATCCCAAACAACTTCCCATTACAACACCGTCAATTTGTCTGTAGTATTTGTCATCAAACAGAAATTGTATGAATTTCAAAAAGCTCTCGTAGAAGATCTGAAGGAATGGTGAAATTCAAGAGAAAACTTTCGATCGTGGAAATAATTATGTCAATTGTTTGTTGAACACGGACATAAGTAAACAAAGATTTCACGTCAAACAAATATATTGAATTCGAAGAGAGATCCAGTTCTTTCGCCAAGTCAACAAATTGAAATGTGTTTCTGAGGGTATGCTTTCCGCTGTATTCCACCACCGTTTGCAAATACTTTAGTATTACAGAAACAAATATTCTTACGACTTCCATTCTTTGGTGACAAAAGTGCGTGTACTTGAAAAGCAGTTTCATCAAAGCATTCAATTTATTTCCAAGTGCTCGTTTGTCAGTGATTTTCACGACAAGAAGGATTCCGATACGCTCTCTGAAGGACAGATTGACGTCCTCTTTTACTTCACATTTCTTTTATGCTGCATTTCTGCACAGCTGAGTTTGGTTTGCTAGGTTTGCAATCATATCAATCAATCGCATAATACTTAGGATATGTGCTTCACTGATACATGCCCGCTATCTTCTCCCAAGAATGATTCTATGAATAGACCAGCGCGCTTTGCACAAAACAAGTCATGAAAACTATTTTTGCAAGAGATGACATAATTTTCACAGTATTTTATTGGCTTGATAAGTTCTTAATAACGTGGTAGTTTCAGTTACTTACACCAGTCATAATATCGGTTTGAAAGCTACAATGCCTTCACATATTTCGAAATATTGATGTGCACATATTTGTGCATATGAACGAGTGTGAATACATGCACTTACTGCATTAATCAAAAACTGCATTTAGTTGTGCAGCCTTGTGCTTAATTGGTTGAAAGGTGTCTTCAGTTGTATTATATCAATCAAAAATTACATTTAGTTGGTAGCTATTGATGCATTTATATTAGCTTTTGAATACTCGTATGCCGCAATTCTCATCAGGAAAGAATCCTGAAATATGATTGATTATTCAAGCACAATTGTATTCAAATGGTTACTGACATAAATTGGAGCGGGCTGCTGACCAGACCGAAAAATGTGGTTCGTTTCCCAATCTCTTACGATTCTGATTACATTTTCAATCATGATTACACGCTATTTGTAATAATAATCGTTTAGATTCTTCAGAATGAAAATCACAGTTACAATAAATTGTTCACAAAGCAGGTACAAGATATTATCATCATGAGGATGGGAAGCAAACGGTAGTTAGACGCGAAGCAATTGAGATAAGTATCAAAACCAAGAAAGATAAAAATCGATTAGTACATGTATGTCTTCATGGTGCAGTGCAAATGCTGATAAACTCATTAAAACTTATTTGATTGATGTATTGGATCATATAAGGGAAGAAGGATTTGGATCTCAGGTCAGTTCGCGATAGACTCATGAGAAACCGATTCCCATTTCTCGACATCCTTGGAGCAGGTTTGTGGAGGTTATGACTTTGAAGACGCTTTATTCGGCAGAAAAGCCGTGAGCTTGTATGATGGCTGCGGTCACAGAGAGAGTTTCTGCCACATGAGCAACCACGGATATTGTCACTGCTATAAAAGAGATGATAAATCAGACTGTGTGCACGATTATCGACTCTGTAGCTTGAGCAATAACAATTTGTCGATGCCAATAAAGATAGTCCGGCAGCCAGAACGAGCTTCTGCAGGGAGCGAGGCCGAAAATGAAACTTTCACAGAATGTTGTACACCCTATGCCTACTACGAATCTGCACATCTGCCGAGTTCTAGTGAGTTCCTCTTCTTGTCAGACAGGATCAAAGAAAAACACATGTAAATCAAATAGGACGCAGATTGCAGTTTTTCGCTAAAATGAAATTTTGTATGTTTTCTCTGATTAAACGAAAAGTACTTAACCCAGAGTCATAATTTTTGGCATGGAATGTCTTCAGGTCATTTCCTTTCATTTTCATGCACACTTGTCTATAAGGCTAAAAACATTTAGATTTCGCGAGGCTCTTAATGTCGGCGAATACAAACATTTTGAGCTACTTTTTCCACATTCAACCACATTCTCACATAAATTGCCGATTAGATGTATGATAATAGCACATGAACATTATAGGAAATGACCTGAAGACATTCCATGCTGAAAATTATAACTCTGGGCTTTAGTACTTTTTGTTTAATCAGAGAAAACATACAAAATTTCATTTTAGCCAAAAACTGCAATCTGCGTCCCTTTGGATTTACATGTGTTTTTCTTTGATCGTGTCTAACAAGAAGAGGGACCAGCTACAACTCGGCAGACGCACCGATTTGCAGTAGGCATATGATGCACATCATTCTATGAAAGTCTCACTTTCAGCCTCGTTCCCCTGCAGAAACTCGTTCTGGCTGCCAGACTAATTTGTCCAGGGAAGGCAAGAAAATAATTAATTTTGTAGTGTAATGTAAAAAGTATTGCTACATAGATGGATGCACTTTGGTATAAAATCTGGATAAGGTCTGTTTTTAAATGGCACAAATAAAGGTGCGAAATAACAAAAACAGTCTGCAATCTTGATGGGCACGTATTTGTTGTACAAAATAGAAAACGGATCCGATGAAGTTATAAGTAGTGCTGTGAGCATATTTCACAGGTGTCAAAACACCTCCTTTGAAAATTGAAGTGATAGACAAAGTCATCTGGGGCTCTTTCTATTAAGGATGGAATACACAAACATCAAATGATTATCAGAATTGTAAAAATTTGTAGAGAAAATTAAAAGTTTTTATTTGCATTGATGATTTTAGCTGTAAACATTTTGCAAGGTATTTTATATAATTTGACGAATCATCCGAGGAGTTGAAGACAACTTGTAAAATAATGTGCCCTTGATAACGTCGGAAGACGAAACGCGTCGGGCCCCTGTACATATGTTTTTAAAACAAAAAAGGAAATTTGTCCGAAAGAAGGGAGCGACTGTTTTTTATTTAAACGCTGAAGACAACTTGTCCTTCTGGTAAGTTGGTAGAAGGTGAAGAGTGAGCACCAGCATCTGAAGGGAAGTACTAAATGGATAATTTTATCGGTCCATAAAGCTTAAAGTCATTTTAACTTTTACGGTCATTATACGGGCCCCTTTGGACCTTCAAAACGGACACCATAACAACATGGACTCTTTCTAAACACGGAACACATGGTCCCCATTTAGTGACTCTCCGGCCCTTTGGATACGGACCCTTTCGTACCTTCAAAACGGGCCATTATCCTTTAAATATATGAAGGTCCCCTGCCATAATAAGAAAAATGTCACAGGGCGGCATCTTGCCCCTCTGGGAGGACAAGATAAATTTTCATAGAAATATTCGCATTATCACATTGGTTATTTGACATTTGCCATAGATCTAGAGGATAAGCTATTCTATGAATCCAGCGGACAAGAAAATCGTGGAAATCCTCGTCCACTTCGCGGCCTTGGACTTCTTCATTTTCAAGCCCTTCTGACCTCCTAGAATACCTATTATCCTTTACAGTGCAGTGACAGATTTCAGACTGTTCACATTAATATTGTTGGTCTCTTGACCCCCGTCAATAACCTTCACATCCAATTACAGCTCAGAATTACGGCATGTACTTACCCTAGTCGGTAGAACTACGAGCTGGTTTTAGTAGCCTATATTCCAATACCAAGCATGCACACAGATACAATTGCAGAAAAACAGTTTTGTCAAGCTGGATTTCAAGATCGTTAATCTTTTTTATTAACCGAGGAAGACAATTTGAAAGTCAGATATTTTGTCAGTAGAATGAGTTCCATTGGATCAGAGCTTCACCATATCATCCACAGTCGAGCGGAAGGATAAAACGGTTTCATCGGACGTTAAAGACAGCACATAAGGACGATTGGTTGATATATCTTCCTATTGTGCTACTCTCACCTCAATTTATTCCTTATGAGTTATGAGACAGGATTTTGTCCGTTTACAACTGTAACAAGTTCTGCGATCCTTGTGACAAGTTCTACAAACGAAAACATGAGTGTGAAAGATATAATAATAATGAAGTATTTGTTGAAATCACAATGAAAATCACGTACACAAAATTAATTACTAAAATCGTTCTTGAAGAGTTGACAAAATATGCATTTTGAAATTTGCTAACTTGCATGCATACGAAAAGAAAGAAATAGATCGTCTGTAAGTTCGTGACTGTGGGAAACAGAAATGTTTGGAATGCGCAAGTCTCGATTGCACACTGGCAGGTTTTCACATTTGAAAAAAAACGGACAAAAACAATTGATGCGTCGTTTCTCTATGTCAGACATAATTTGACACGTGCAATCTTCATCACAAATAATTCTATGCGCTCGTTTTACAACTGCCACTAAGCGCGTCATTGTATGACAAGGCAATTTACCAAAAAGTGGTGTGCTATAAAGCAAGATGGACACAATCATATCATAAAGTACAACCAGTAACTTGGCTTTGGCAACAAAAGGCTTCAACACTCGCAAAATATGTAGTCGCAGTTGTAGATGCAGTTCGAATCACATTATCAAAGTGATGATCGCCTGGAAGAGTATCACATCTCAAAACACCAACCATAGTGACACTAATTGTGAACTCAATATTTGGATATTCAAAACCATCCATCGAATCTCTAGAGCATCTAAAAAGAAGCTGTTTACACTTACTCAAATTTAGAATCATGTAATTGGAATAAATCCACTTCTGTGTCACATTTAAACTTTTGAAATCAGAGCCACGATGACATAGTTCTACAAGAGCAAATTATCAGCAAATTTTATCAATTCATTGTTTTCACCTTACACCGATGACCCAGATAGAAAGAGAGCAAAAAGGCGAGGTCCCAAAACACTGCCTTGAGGAACACTTAGAACTATCTCAAGAAAAAGGCCCTGAATACCGTTAACATAAGTGATAAATCCAGCAAAAGTGGTCCCCTTTTCTGTCCATTCAAAAAATTCTCGAAAATTGATTTCTTTTGTTCCTTATAGTTGTATTTGGTTCTTGTAAGATGCATTATGCGTGCTAAACCACAATCTAATTAGTATTAGGAGATCTGTAGCCGAGTTTCTGATATGCGGGCGTCGACATGATGACACTGATGCGTCGGTGATGACCGAAAGTTAATATATATCTTCAAATGCATGTTTTTTACATATTTATGTATTTCGAAACTTTTTCCTGCTATCATACTGATTCCATAACAAGAGTTAATAGCTGAAAATAGCATCAATGTATTTGCTTGCATATTTTATGGTTATTCTCTCTTATATTCACATGGCAACATCATCAATTGGAGTGGGCCTAGAACAGTCCTCCTTGAAACAATTTATTAATTTGGTTATTAATTTGGGTTATTAATTTATAGATTTTAATTTAGTGTTGGTTTTGGAGAAATTTTCGGCTGCTCTATGGCTAGATTTTAGGGTTTGTCTTTGTAGCCTATGTCCCATGGATCGTTTTGGTGTGATTGCTTTATAAGGTGGAGTCGTGAAAGGCCTGACAGGCCTAATAGGCCTACATAGCATTTAACATATAAAACTCATCAAAGCCCTGCCGACGAAATTGTTGACACATTTTAAAAATGTGATGATAAAGAATCAATAAGTCCCTTGAATTTAAGTGTGCTTGGTCAGACATCTGCTTCCATGAAAGGTCTAGGCCTCCAAAAACAGACGTTAGACATGTGTATATAGCCTACATATGAAAATCTAAGAGACACACAAAAGAAATAAATAGTCATGAATACTACTAATCAACAAAATATGCCATAGTGCACAATGCGCAAGCTTGAACTAATTGTCACGCTTCATATTACCATTGAAGTTTAGTCCTACTAAACTACTCTAATATCTTGCGATCACATCATCGTGATCCTTATATGATACTCACCTTACGTGATACTCACCATAGCAATTGCATTTAATCCACAGTATCAAAATGCAGCTGAAAAGGTTGACAAAATCTAATACTAGGTCAATAGCATCTGAGTGCAGCATGAAAATGATATTCGGAGGGTACTGAATAACTTATATTGCAGTATATTAGGGCATTGAATTAACTTATGTTTGATTAAATTAGTCCTATCTAGATCTATAGGCTTACTTGTATGCTTGAAGAGATTCCTATGATTTAGACTTGATACAGACCATGTCAGACTTTTTAAAGAACATCGAACTTTGTCAAGTATAAATATCAGTTGTATGTATTGGGTTCAAATTAATTAGGTAGCCTACTTTAAAAGTCGAATACCACAAGACAAGATAGTACTCGCATAGTTTTCAATACCAGCTGCCAGTAATGGGCAAAAGACCGTTCCAGGACACCATAAAATTCAAAAAAATAGTATCTTTAAAAACGACTAAATTTATCAATTTATGTCATTATTTCAGGTTTTTAAGACCTAAATTCATGAATTTAGACCGTTCCAGGACACCATAAAATTCAAAAAAATAGTATCTTTAAAAACGACATAAATTCATGAATTTGAACCCTTTTTCAGGTTTTTAAGACCTAAATTCATAAATTTAGGCGTTTTTAAAAATACCCAATTTTTCAAATTTTTCAAAATCTCAAAATTTAAGAATTACAATTTTTACTCCCAAAATCATGACCGTTCCAGGACACCGAAAATCATAAAAGTTGAGAATTTCAAATTCATGAATTTTATCCATTTTTCAGGTTTTTAAAATATGAGATAACTAAAATTATGTGTCTAATAATATTTCTTTAAAAATGGATGAAACAAAAGTAGAAGAAACCGCAAGAATATATCCTTCGTTATCACAGTTAAAAATAAGTGAATTGAATAAAGAAAAACACAAAGATAGAGTACGCTATATGAAAGATAAGGAATCTCAATTATTATTAAGATTAGAGCATTATTAAAAATTAAGAAAGAGATGGTCTAAAGTTAAGAATGTAACACAAGGAATTGTCATATTCTTAACAATAAGTTTAGGTGCTTCAACAATTGTCATTTCATCTGGCGTTCTTACAATTCCTGTTGTTGCTACAGCTTTAACAGGTACGGGTGTTTTTGCAACTTCACTTGTTACAATGTTAGATAAATCTTTAATAACTAAGAAACGAAAATCATTAAAAACTAAGCATTTACATATTAAAGAAGTCTATGATAAACTACATTACTACTTTCAAAGAGTATGTGATGATAATGTTATTACGTTAGATGAGATTGAAAAATTTGATCAAATAGCTAGTGAAGTAAATCAAATATCATTTCAATTACAGTCAGAAAAAGTTGATGATAAGAATAAACAGGATGGCAAAATTTCGAGTGATGGTAAAATTTCTAATGAAGAAAATGACAAATTTTTTTTAGAAGAGTTAAAAACTTTAAGCGAAAATTTAAGCGAAACTTTATTAAACAAAACTTTATTAGACAAAACTTAAAACGAGAAAACTTTAAACGAAAAGATGTCAGACAACAAAGCAATAAAAAAATAATTTGTTCATTAAAATGTTTTTGCTGTATTCCAATGTTACCACAAAATTCAAATATTATATTTTAAAAATGGATAAAATTAAAGCTGATAATTTTAAAAGAATTAAACAATTAGAAGAATTAATAAAACAAAGAAATATTATGAAAGAAAATCATCTTCAACATAGAATGATAAAAGCTGGTATTCAATCTGATATGTTTGAAAAAATGCAGCAAACCGAGCAAGTAAAAACTGATTTTGAAAAACTATGAAACCATTTAAAACTCTTGAAAAAGAACTTGTAAATAATGATAAACAAATTAATATAACAGATCCAGAGCACAAAACTATATTAGATGACTATGGATTACTAGAATCAAACATTAATAAGAAATTACCAAAATCTATGCAATTTGAACATTCTATTTCATTTATAGATGGAAAAACAATACCTAGATTTTATCTCGGACAAAAAGAAATATTTCCACAACCTTTTCGAGGTTTAAATTTTTCACCAGATAAATATGTTTTTAATTTAGATAGAAATTTTGTTGATCTTTTAAGAGGAGCATATTTAAATAATTATGCTGTAGAAGATCTCATAAAATATAAAGCTATGTTAGATAGATTTAAAGCAGGAAAAACTCTTAAACGTTATAGAGAATTAGAAAATTTATTATCAACGGGAGTTAAAGTAGGAAAAGGTTTTAAAACTGAAACAACTGTATTCTTACCAGATGATTCACAAGAATTACTAAATAGATTAAATATTTTAATATCGGCAATAAAAGAAGGACATCATTCTAGTTTCAATGAAATTCATGCTATATTAAATAGACTGTTAGAAAAGAAGATTCTAAATGAAGAGGATTATAAAAGTATAACGAACCGATGGTTCTAGGGCTTCGCCCGTAGCTGAAATATGTTGTTGTTTTTAATTTTTTTATAAAAAAATATTTATTCAAAATTTTAACTAAAAAATGTCTTCGAAAGAATTATCATCAGCAGATTTAGACAAAATTAATAATCATTTAGAAAATCTAACAGAGATTTTGGGTTCATCAAAATTTAGTACGACGTTAAAAATTATAACAACTACTTCATCACACACTTGTAATTTAGAACCCATTCTACATTTAGAACAAAATAAAAATTATGAAATTGCATTGACTAGTTTCTCCACATTTAACACTATTCAAAATGTTATAAAAGATGTGAATGATCAATTTAGATATTCTACTGATTAAGGCAAAACGTGGAAAGTACTAACTTTTCTTCCTGGTTCTTACGAAGTTGAATCAATATCAAATGAAATTAAGAGACATTTAGATATACCATTTAAAGATAAGAAACAATTACATTTTGCAGTTGAACCGGCAGTTAATGAATTTTCTCTTACTTTAGACGAAAATCATCAAGTTGATTTTAATCATGATAGATCATTGTCAAAGCTATTAGGATTTAATAAACAAACCTATAGTCAAGGTTATCATTTAGGTGAGAAGATTCCAAAAATAACTGAAATAAATTCAACTGTTGTACATTGTAACATTATTGAAGGAGGATATATAAATGGTAAATTGTCAAATTTAATATTCAGTTTTCCAGCTTTTACTGTACCCATTGGTTATAGATTAAATGTAATTCCACAAACATTAATATATTTCCCTATTACAAGAAAAACTATTAACAACATTAACATGAGAATCACTGATGAAAAAGGACAAGAAATAAATTTTGGAGGTGAAGAGATTATGATAGATCTTTTGGTTCGGGAGGTATAAACTCCCGTTCGAGAGGTATAAACTCCCGTTCGGGAGGTATAAACTCCCACGCGAAGCTAGAGAAGTTTAATTTTCTTCATCTTATTATTCTTCTTATTATTATTCTTATTCTTCTTCTTTAGAAACAAAAAATAAAAAAAATAAAAAATAAATTTTTTTTATTAAAAAATGAGTGAAGTACTACCATTAAATAAAAAAAACTTAAATTTTATCATCATCCAAATTTATCTAATAAAGTTTTGTCAGTTATTTGCGGAAGATCAGGTTGTGGTAAAACGTATCCATTGTTTATAATTTTAAAGACTCCAAATTTTTTGGATTATAACAATCTTATAATTTATACAACAACAGCAGAACAACCCGTCTATCAATTTTTAAAATATGGATTTGAAAATAATCTTAAAAAACAGCAATTGCTTCATTATTCACAGAATATGAAAAATCTGAAGATGAAGAAGAAATAAGTTCGTGGTGTGAAGAAGCAGCAAAAAATAATCAGTTAGTTGAATCCAATAAAAATAAGCATATAAAGATACAATTAATGGATGATAGTGGTAATATGCAAGATCCTAGTAAACTAGATAAAACAATGAAACATTGTGTAATTTTTGATGAGTGTGTTAATGATAGAAATCAGTCAGTTCAGGGAAATTATTTCACAAGAGGTAGACATAACAACTGTAGTGTATTTTATTTAACACAAAGTATGTATTCATTAGACGGTAGTGTCATTAGAAAGAATGCAAACATATTTATACTATTTGAAATAAATGCAAGAAACTTAAGTGATTTGTTAAGAGATTTATGCGTAAGAAATAAAGATGAATTTAAACAATCGTGTAACAATGCTTGGTCAAAAGATTATGGCTTCATTACAATTAATATTGATAAAAAAATTCATGATAGAGTTATCGAACAATTGTTCTCTGACTAGGCTTCGCCTCGAGGGGCTTCGCCCCGCCTAAAAGTCGATAGAACATTTGTTTACCGAGTGATAAAAATATACAAATATAGTGTTATAATATTTTATTTTTTTATTTTATATATATATCAAATTTGTCTATCTTAGAAATTAGAAAATTAAAAAGGTGAAGTAGTTATTCCATCAGCTAAAATTTTTCTTTTATCATCAAATGGATCTAATGCTAATTTGTGTTCTTCTTTTAAATACATTTTATGTTTCTTTGAATTAAGTCTATAATTACATGCTGTTTTTATTTCATTATTAAATAATACATTTTTATAATCTTGAAATGTTATTTGATTAGCCACTGATGCCTTTGAAATTCCCTTTAATGTTTTATGTGTTTTAATATTATTAGTTGTATTATAACAATAACATGTAGATTTTAAAAATATAGCTTCTGTTATGAAATCTTCATTTCCTTCTAGTTCATCTTTTACTTTACATAAATCAGAAGGATGAATGATATCTGTTATTTTATTAATTTCTTCATCAAGTGTAGAATTATACGGTATTGTTAATTCTAAGAAAACAGAATCGGTGTCTGTAAAGTGTAATTTATAGTTTTTGCCATAAGCAGGTGCTAAATAATCATATATAAATCTATACATAAATAGTTTAGCTAATTCTAATATAGTGAATCCAATAAAATTAAACTTATCATGTTTTACGCTAATTCGACGTAAATGTACAGCACATAGATTATCACTAAATCTAGTAGTTCTTTTATATGTAGGTTTCCTTGTTAAATTTTGAAACCTATCTTTATCATAAACTATTTCAATATTTTGTCTATTACGCACATTTTCTAAAATCTTACCATAAAATGCATTATTCATTAATTTGAAGAACACGTTTCCAAAATCATCTTTATTTCTTTTAGCTATTTTACGTTTTTCAATATTGAACTCTATATAATTTTTTAACCATTTAGATTTTTGATAAAATAGTTTTCGATGTATTTTGGTGAGAATCATTCCATGATCTAAATACCAATCTAGCATTCTTCCTTCAACAACATACTTTCCTTTATTACTTTGTGTTAACATAAGTTTTTTTGTTGGTCTGTATTTTTTAGGAATTAAAGATTTTTGATAATCTGAAAAATCTTCTATATTAGGAATTTTGTTTTCGGGGCAGAAAGGAAAATATTTTGTTTTATCTTTTATTTCATCAGGGTATACTAAATCAACTTCATATATGTAACCATGATTATAATTTCCATCATATGTTTTTTGATAATCTAGAATATTACACCATTCCATCTCACCTGTTGGTAATTCTTGTATCATGCAAGAAGAATATAAGCTATTAAAATCATAATATAACAAATAGTTTTCTCTCATGATTTCATCAACTGCTGCTTGACTATCTTCATTTGATATAAGTCCTTCTATATTTTGATTAAACAATTTTATAACCTGGTCACTTTCTTCTGGAGATAAAGGTTTCATTATTCCATAATCATCAGGATTTACTTTTTTATTGTAACACTGTACATAACGATTACCTAAAACTGATGAAACTCCACCTCTAATTCCAGATTCAAAAAATAATAATTTATCATATGTATTTTCTTTATAATGTTTAAGTTTAACGGACTTTGTCCTAGAGCCATCGGCTTGAACACCAGTATGTTTTAATCCTGCTAGCCATGTTAAACCTGGTGTAGAATAACAATAACATGGATCTATTCCGTAATATTCTAAACACATATCACGAAAGTTTTCAAAAAGATCAGCTAGTATTAATACATCTATCTGAAGATATTTCATTGCATAATCATACATTGTTTTACAATTTAACTCTCTCCAATTCTTTTCAGCTTCTGCATAGTCTTCTTTAGATAATTGTGATTGTTTTAATGTTGATTTAAATTTATTTAATGGAGGAAGTTGTTTTTCTTCCATAATTTTATTCACAGAATTAAAATCTCCAGTTATATATTCATACGGAAATATGCTTTTTAAAGGTTTTAAATTATACTTATTTAATATTTTACATTGTTCAGGTTTCAAAGTTTTTCCCATTACATCTAATGAATAAGGAGTAAAAAATCTAAATGCATCTAAAATTCTAATACAACCTAATTGCATTGAAAAATATTCTTCTTCTGTTTTACATAGTACATTTATTTGTTGTAGTTGTAATTTTTCAGATGAAAATAAATCTTTCATTACTAGATGAAAATCATATTTAGAACCATTATAGAAATATAGAGGACCAAAGTTATATTTAAATTTATTAGCATTAAGATTACAAGAATTATGTGCTGCACCTCTATATAATCCATTTAGATGATCATGATCCTTTACCTTGACGGCAGAGCCGTCGCTTCGCTTATCAAGATATCTACCTCTGCCATTTTTATAATTTTTTGTAAATTCTTTTCCACAGTAATAACAATTTGTTTCATTAACAAAATTAATTTTTCTTCATCCGTTAATGGAAGCATTGGTATATTTGTTTCAAGCAATTGTGAAAAACGTCCTTGTAATTCTTTTACTTTCTTTGTAAACATTTCTGAACTATCTTCACCATAGTATTGAAATATTCTGATTTAAATAATTCAGGATAATTTGAATGAATGTACATTCCCAACATAATGGTTTTTGTTCAAATAAATATTTTTCTTTACTTTGTTCAGAATTATGATTTTCAGAATTATCATTTTCAGAATCGGGCGAAGCCCTAGAACCTTCGGTTCGATTTTGTGTCATATTAACATTATATGCTTCAAAATCACAATAAATAGTAAAGGGTACTTTATTTTTCAAATAATGTGTATTATATATTAAATAATCATCTTTAGGAAAAGTATTTTCAACTGCTTCATTTTGTTGGCAATTCTCCAAATGTCTATTCATTTCTTCTTTAGTTCTAAAGCTCGTCATACATTGGAGACAAGGAAAATTAGCATTATCTGAAGTTTTTGTAAATATAGAAACATCTTTACACAATATAAAATGACCCTGATAATATAATATATTCGCTTGTGCTGATTGTTTTGTTTGTTTTAATTTTTCAAATAAATCAAAATGCATTTCATGTGTTAAATCAATTTGTCTTTGTAAATCTTTTTCAGTCTGTTGATAATTTTGATTTAATATTTGTAGCTGATAAATATATTCTTTATCATATTGTTCTTTATATTGTTGTCGACATTTTTTTAAACATTCCTTTATTTTTTGATTGGTTTCATTTTCTTCATTATTTAATTCTTTATTGTCTTCATTTAATTTTTGAATCGTTTCTATCTTATTTTGATATTTATGGTGATATTCTTGTACTAATATTTTTGTTTGTTGTTGATAATCTGTTTTACATTTTTGTAAAGTTTTATTTAAATTTTGTAATTTTTGTTGATATTCTAAAGATAAAGATAAATAATCGGAATCATAATCATAATTATAATTACGTCATTTATCATTATTATTATTAATCATTATTGGTGATAATGTTTTAACAATTTCAAATTTTTCAGTACATATTATATTTCCTTGGTAAAAAATATTATGATGCATGTAATTTCCTCTTTTATTGTATACTATTTCTGATTGACATGAATTTTTATCATTCAAATAAAATTTTTTTGAATCTGAGTAAAGTGGAGTAATTTTACCAATAGAAACATAATTCACATTTAATTCAAAAACATTTACTTCTATTAAATTTTTATTCTTTTTATGAAACTTTATTAACCTATTATAATCATATGGAAATTCATCTAAGCCATCAGAAAGATCAAATTCATTTACATATTCTTCTTTATTATAATGACTTAGTCTTTCTCTATGATATTCTGCAGGATGTAAATGTGCTATAATACTCCACAGAAAACAATAACCATCTTCATTTTTTATGTTGATTATTTGTGGTGAACTGAAAAGTAAAGGAACATAACTACCACCAGTATTATTTTATATTTATCAATTACTATTTTCTTAGATAGTATTTTAACAAATCTCCAACCAGATTCACGTAACTGGGCTTCAATTATACAATTTTCTAATTGAAGTATCATTTGTTCAAATATGGGTTGTATATCATTTATATTATGAATTTCTTGTGAATTTGTAAAATGTCCTTGTATTATTTCTTCAGGAATTCCATCAGGTCCATTTTTTTGTATAAAGTACTTCTACATTCATATAACATTTGAAAGATTTCTTAAATATATTATAAAAGTTGGATAGAATATCAGAAAAAGTTTTATCGGTTTCATTATGTTCAACGGGCGAAGCCCTGGAAGACATCTCCGATGTCCCGTGTACCGATTCATTAAATAAATATTTTATATCTGTTACGGCTTCACCAAATTCATCTATTTCGTTAGATTCATCAGTATCGCTAAATAAATATCTCCCATCTGGTACGGGCGAAGCCCTAGAACCTTCGGTTTGTATGGACTCATCTTCACTATTAAAAACTTCTTTATATTCCGAATGTGAATAATCATCAAACATTTTTTTAACTTTTATATCAGTAGGTAATGTTTCTAGATAGTTTTTATAACTATTTAATTTTAATATATTTCCTTCATCAACTCGATCTACATTTTGTAAATGCAATTTACTATTTAAATGAGATTGATAACTTCTTTTTGTTTGCAACTTTTTTTTACATAAGACACAATAAAACTTAGTATTTTCCATTTTTTATTTTTTAAAGAAAAACTTGTGTTTTAATTTTAGATATAAACATTCTAATATCAAGGTCTTGAGTGTTATTTTATATTATTATATATTTCACGTTCTTTAGTTATTTTATTTTCTTTGTCATATAATGTTTTATCATATTAAGTTTTATCAAAAGATAATTTAAATTTTTTTTCACTAACTATTGATTCTTCATCATCATAAATTGATTCTTCATCATCATCATAAATATTCTTCATCATCATCATAAATTACACTTTTTGGGATTGGATGCCATTCTCTTATTGGTATATCTACTTCTAAATTACATTTTTTATCTGATAATAATATAATAGAGAAAAATATTGGTCTTTGATCTCTTTTGGAAAATTTAATAACACCACCATAATCTGAATCATTTTTAGTTTTTATTAAAGATGATAAAATTTTAAATTGATTAGATGTAAATCCTAATTTAAATTTTGTAGAGCCGACACATAGTTGTCTAACAGTATCTTCAACTATACCATCATTATTATTTTCAATTGTAAGAAAATGAAATTTAGATAAATTTTGATTATATGTAGTATTAATATCATGTACATCCGTATGAGATATAAATTTTTCTTCACTTAAATTTTTATAATTACTAATATTTTTATAATCTTTTTTACCATTTACTCCTTTTTCAGATGTTTCAGAATCATCATTTATATTATCATCATCTATATTATTATCATTATTATTATTATAAGATTCTTTAAGATCAGGCAAAGCCCTAGAACCCTCGGTTCGCGTATTGTTATTGGATTCTTTAAGATCGAGCAAAGCCCTAGAACCTTCGGTTCGTTTATTATGATTATGATTATGGTCATTGTTAATAGTATAAGGTGTAGTCCACGTATAAGGTGTCGTCCACATATAAATTTTCTCTTGTTGTGCTAAACCATTTATATAAGATTTTAATATATTTATATTTAAGTTTGAATATAAACCTATATATATATATCATCATCATATCTTTGCGGCATTTCTAATGTTTCTTGTTTATAATTAGTGTCTCTATAATATACTTGACATAATAATTCTTCGTTATGTTTTTTACTCTCTATATGAATATTATATTTGTTTTGTTCATCAACAAATAATCTTATTTTTTCTTTGGAAAAAGATTTCAATTTTTTAACTAATTCTTTAATATTGATATAATCAATAATTTTAGTTTCTATCCAATCAGTATTACTAATTGGTAATACTGCTCTAATAAAACCATAAACATTATTATGACCTATTATAGCCATATTTTCTTTATTTAATTCTACATAAGCCAAATCATTATATTTACTAACAATATCCATAAATTTAATAAATGGATCCCCCGGGAAAAAACAATAATTGGTTTCTATAGATGGTAAGCCTTTTGTTTGTTCTTTAAATATTTCGGCTTATAATTCAAATAAAATATTAACATCTATACATGGATTATTATTATTATTATCATAACATTTATTTTCAAATCCCGTTGATCTCGTCGAATAATAAGAACAGGATGATGCGGACGAATATAATTTTTTTAAATTTCCTTTATCCATTTTTTATTTTTATTAGAAAAAATTTATTTTTTTATTTTTATTAGAAAAATTTTTTTTTCGCATTATATAAAAAATTTTATTTTTTTATTGTTAAAAAATGATGTTACCAAACGTTGGTGGAGGTGCATATATCCCGAATAATCGTGAATTAGAAATAGAGATAGAAAATTATATCATGAAAACTGGAGACGTTATATCTGGTCTATTGCATCTTTCTATTCTTCCGCAACAAAATACAGAATTAACAAATAAACAATATGTTGATACACAAATCAATGACTTAAAAGAAAAATATATAAACGATGTTTTGGTTTCACTGATGAATGAATTAAAGTTGCTTAAACTTAATGACAAATCATTAAACGAAAAATTATTAAAACTTGATAAAAAGGATAGAGAGCTAGAAGTAGATATAGCAAAACTTTTTAAAAAGATTTCAGAACAATCAAAAATTTTAATATCACTTTCTATAAAGTTAAAATCTGCAGTCATTAAAAATAAACATCAGATAAAAATGTTAAAAGAACAATTAGAAGATGAAATAGAAAAACTACCTGAAAGAATTAAAAAAAATTTAAGGCAGTTACAAACTACATTCCAAAAAAGTGTTGATGAATTAAGTTCTAAAATTACTCAACAAATGAAAAAGATGAATAGAATAATAAATGAAGTAAACTCACTTAATCAAAAAGTTGATAGAATGAAAACTCTTAAAATCAATTTAGAAAATGAATTAAAGAAAAATTTACAAGAAAACTCTAAAGAAAATAAAGAACAGTTAGATTCTGTTAAAAGACAATTAGATGTTCTTAAAATTAAGTTAAATGCTCTTAAAGCGGCGTTGAAGATGAATCAGGAGAAAATGCAAGTTAATAGAAAAGAAATTAAAGTACATCACACGCTACTTGACGCAATAGATAAAGTGCAACAGACAATTAATAAAGTTATCTCGAAAATGTTGTCCATTCACAAACGTAAATCTTGATCGGACCAAAAGTCCTCAGGTTGCTAACCTATAGAACTTTGTTCAGAGGCTTTAGCCGATCGGACCAAAGGTCCTCAGGTTACTAACCAATCGTAAATATTTTTCCCAAAAGTCAAATTTAATCTTAAAAAATGCCTGTAATTTATAAACACAATCTTAAACATTTTGCTTCAAATCAAAAAATTGCTCATGAACCACGTATGAATCCTGTTTATCATTATGATAATAGAGAAACAGTTCACACGGAAGGAGCTGGCATCTTTTCTGGTATTGGAAGTATCGTTACCTTAATTAAAAATAATAAAGATTTGATTACATCTGCTGCAAAAGGAGCAGCTGCTATAGGTAGTACAGCTAGTGCAATATCAAATGCTGTTAAGTCTCAAAACGAATTAAAACAACTAGAAGCTATTCGTAAACTTAGGAATGATTCTGAAGAACTAAAAAATTTAAAAAAACTTTCAGAGGAAACAAAAAACAAAATTGCTAACATAGCTGTGGGGTCTGATAGTAAACATTATAAAAAAACAATTGAAGAAATAAGAGGTAATGGTCTAGCAAAATTCTAAAATTATATTTAGTAAAATTTTTCTGTGTATGAGAAAAAACAAAAAAGTCAAATTATTTTTTATAAAAATGTCTTTGCTTATCGAAAATAAATTTAGATTAGACGAACCTCCGCTCGTCAGTTATAATCAAAAAAAGAATGACTATATAAGAATTGCTATGAATCCCGGATCTTCCAGTAGAGTAAATACTGGAGGAGATTTAATTTTTGAAGTTGATAATCAGCAGAGTTATTTATATTTATCTGATTCCTTTTTGCACTGTGAATATTCTTTATATAGTGATGCCAATTTTACAACACCATTACCAGATACCGATAATATTGCACTAGAGAATAATTTTTTTCCAAGATTATTTACACAAATGCGTTTAGATGTTGCAACTCAAAATATAGAAACAATAAGTGATTCTCCAGGTGTAATTGATACAATGCTTAGATTTGTGACAATTGGTGAAAATAATAAAAAGTATGAAATCGAAGGTTGGTTTCCTGATACTAATGATGGTATAATTGTTGATGATTTAACTCACGCTTGAACAGATGCCTCAGGAATTGCGAAAGATGTAGAAAATATTGCAAAACATTTAAATAAAGCAAACAATAGTGCATATACAGAAAGACGTGAATTTAATAAGAAAAGTAAACAGACAGTAAATTGGTCATTGTCTCCATTATTCGGATATTTAGATTATGATAAAATATCATATCAATTAAAATTTAAGTTAATAATTCATCGTACAGCAAATAATGAATTAATCTTTTTTCGCAAAACTGGAAAAAAAGCATATTTAAAAATTGATAGACTTGAATGGTGGATTAAGCATATTACTCCTAGTTTAGAGGTTGAAACAGCTATTGCAAAAAGATTAAATACTAACAAACCAATTCCAGTAAATTTTCTAAAGCGTACTGCTAGTTCAGTAACTTTTTCAGAGCAAAGATTTAACTGGCATTTTACTAGAAGTTCAAATACTCCAAGATATTCATTACTAACATTTCAAAGAAATAATTCTCCAAGTTTTGATAAGAACAACAGTCTTTTTCATATTAATACAATTCGAAGTTTACAAGTTTCATTAAATCAAACCCGATATCCAATTGATCCATTAAGATTCGATTATACCAATAATCAATTTATGGAAGGATATGATTCTTATCGAAATCTTTGTATAGAATTTGGAGTTGAACCACAATTAACTCCTGGAGATTGGAGACATTTATATCCTGTTTTCTGTTTCGATTTAAGTGCACAATCTGAAGATATTATCAAGACTGGTTGTGATGTAACAATTAATATTGAAAAAAAAGATTCCACAACTTCATTGATGGCTTATGGTTTATTGCTAGAAGATGTAAAACATTCTATTGAAATTCTTAATGGAAAGATGGCTAGGATAAGTTAATTAAAATTTTTGATAACTTAAATTATTTTTTTAGTAAGTAGTAATAAAATTTTTTCATAACTAGAATAGATTAAAAATTCTTTACTTAAAATTTTTTATAACTAGAATAGATTAAAAATTCTTAACTTAAAAATTTTTCATAACTACAATAGATTAAAAATTTTCGTAACTTAAAGTTTTTTTATTAAAAATGTCGCAAGCGAAAAGTAATAATAATAAAACTGTTGAATTAAAATTACGTAATATTGTTGACAAAAATACCCCTAAAACTATTACGATTAACAAAAAAAAGTATTACATAAGTAAACCAATGATAGAGAATATTCAATTACAAGAAGAAAAGAATGGTGGAATTCTCCCATTAATTCCACTAATAATAGGTGGCATAGCAGCAGCAGGAAGTGTTGCAGGTGGGACAGCTGGTATTGTCCAAGCAGTAAATAAAAATAAATCAGAGAAGGCAGCATTAGAAGAACAAAAACGTCATAATAGGGAATTAGAGAAAGTTGTTAGGGGAGAAGGAATAGTAGATAATTTTATTGGTAAATTAAATTTGGTTGATGAAGGAAAACGAGTTCTTAAAAATATTCTCCACAATGTTGATGATTTAATTGAAATTAAAGAAACTAAAGATGGTTCTGGAATATATCTAAGTCCTAGTATGATAAGGTAAAACATTTATTTTATCTTTTAAAATGAATTCTACAAATTCCGAAAATTTAATTAAATTAAAAATTGCTAATTTAGATTTATTGAATTATCTATTAAACAAAAATAAAAACTCAAATTGTAAAATTTATGAAGGTAACGACATACAAAAAGCATTAGAAAACTTTCCTGGATTTATTTGGAGTAAATATTCAAAAGAAAAACATCTTCCTGGTCATTCATATACCGGTCCAGGAACTCGATTAGATATAAGACTAGATGAGAATAATAATCCGAAACCAAGTGAAGAACCAATAAATAGAGTAGACGCCGCCGCGTATAGACATAATTTAGCTTATCGAAATCATGATCTAAGTTCTCGACATGAAGCAGATAAGAAGATGATACAAGAATTAGATAGTATTCAAAATCCTACATTTAGAGAAAAAATTGACAGAATGTTTGATAAGAAAGCTTTACAAGCTAAAATATTATTCGGTCAGGGTATTGATCCGTCAGCAAATGAAACGACAGCAAAGCTGTCTGAGAGCAACGCTCGAACCTACGCGTCCGAAATTCATAAGGAATACAGAAGGCCTAAATATTTATTGAAAGTAAAAGTATTTAATAAAGATGATATTTGGAGTGCTGATCTTGTTCATATGCCGAATGATTCTGATTATAAATACGCATTGACCGTAATAGATTTATATACACGATACGCTTTGGTAAAGCCTTTAAAAAAGAAAAGTGGTCTATCAGTTAAATATGCGTTTGAAGAAATCTTTAAAGAAAGTAAGAGAAAGCCAAAAAAATTGTTTGTTGATAAAGGGTCGGAATTTTATAACCGAAACGTTCAGCCACTATTTGAAACTGTCTATTCAACTGAAAATGCAGGGAAGGCCGTAGTGATAGAAAAATTCAATCGGACGTTAAAAACTAAATTATTCAAGAAATTTACTGAGCAAAGAAATCAGAAATGGTTGAACATATTACCAGGAATTGTAGAGCAGTACAATAATAAAGTTCATTCAGGTATTGAAGAAACCCCAAAGAATGCTTCTGACGACCCTGATTTAATCCGAAAGAAAATATTCGAAAATAATTATTCGAATGAGAGTAATCCGAATTTGCAGAAACTTAAGCCGAAATTTAAAATTGGAGATAGAGTTAGAATATTTAAGTATAAGAATAAATTTGAAAAAGGCTTCGTTGGCTATTGGACTAAAGAAATATTTGAAGTTTGTAAAATAAATCAAACTTATCCGATTACTTATGAAATTAAAGATTTAGATAATGAGGATATCAGAGGCCGATTTTATCAAAATGAATTACAACGAAGCGATTTTCAATTATCATTATTATTGGAACTAACGTTTCGGGAATGAAATTCCCTTGTTCAATTCTAACATAATATCAAGAAATGGTACTCCTTTTTGTAATTTAAATAAAACATAAAGACATAATTGACCACAGTAAGTAGTTCCCGGTTTTTTAATTTGAAATGTACTATATCAAAATAATAATTATCTCCGTTTTTACTAAAGATACCTGCTGACCAATGTATTATAAGTTCCATTGCCACGTAATTTTTTGACTTCATTTGTAGGTGGAAGTCCATAAGAGTCGAAATAGTAATTATCTTGATTTTTATTTCTATGCCCCGCTGACCAATGTATTCCTTTTTCATCTGACGTATGAAGATTTGTTATGAAATTTATAGTTATTGTTGGCTTATTTTTTAGGAATTGTAATTCGTCTCTCATCAATATGTGAAAATTCTTTATTCCCAATTGATTTGCGATTTTCTTTAAATCGAAATTTATAGTGTTTGCTTTCCATATAATTTCAAAAACTCATTATGTTGCTCATTTTTTAATTAAAAAATTTCATAAGGGACCCCTAGAAGTCAGAAGGGAGGGGGTATTGATTTAAAACTGTTCCATAATGATGACTTTCCTTACTACTTAGTCAGAAGGGGTATTGATTTAAAACTCTTCCAAATGATGACTTTCTTTACTACTTAGTCAGAAGAGGGGGGTATTGATTTAAAACTGTTCCATAATGATGTCTTTCCTTACTACTTATTCGATTTTGAAATGATTTAATTTCATCTAAATTAAAACGTTACATTTGTAAGGAATCAGTTGATTAGCAGAGTTAGTGTTTCGTACATCTTTAATCAACCGCAATTCATTTCTCATCAATAGGTGAAAATTCTTTATTCTCAATTGATTAGCGATCTTATTTAAATCGAAATTCGTAGTTGTTTGTTTGCCGTATATTTTTAGGAAGTCAGTCATGTTATTAACCTGAGGACATATATCGCCTATATTATTACTCAGTATAACTGTCGGATTTTCATCATTCATTTTAAAGGAAATAAATTCTATCGTTAAAATTACCTCAGGCTAATGATCTTTTAGTTCGCACAATTTATCTCTCATAAATACATGAAAGTTTTTATATTCCTAATTGTTTAGCTATTTTCTTGAGATCGAAGTTTGTAGTTGTTTGTTTATCGTATGGTTTTAGGAAGTCGCTTATGTTTAATTTCTTTTTGTTTTTTCATTTATATTTGTCATTTTCTTTGTTAGTTAATTACGTGAAGATTGAAAAGTGACAACGACGTTGACAGTTGATAAATCTTTATTCATCAGAACAAAAAGGAATACATCAGCTTGCAGGACAAAAAAAATAAAGAATCGCAGATTGCCACGAAGCGACAAACTTCAATCTAAACGTTACAACTATTGGTGTTGTTGATTATCTTCTTCTCTTTGAGCATGCTGTTGCCGTTGTTGCTCTTCTATTCGCATTTGTTCTTGTACTTGTTCATATGTTGGTGGGTTTGATACTTCAATATTAATAGGTTGACTTGTTTGCTGTATAATATTTTCTTCCTCCACTTCTGATAATTGTCTATTCATATTATAAAATAATTTCTGTCTCTGTTCAATAAGGTTTAGTATTTTTTTGTCAATTCTAAAATTGACTCTTCTTTCACCAAGATTTTGAAACAAGACACCAATGTTATGATCACGAAATAAAGTGCTCCTCGATTGAAGTTGTATGATTTGCCTTGTCAGTCCTTCTATTCTCTGACGTTTTACTTGAAGTCGAAGTCTGCGTTCAATAGATCCAACCATGATATTGTGATAAAGTCAACGCTTTACGCAAGTACTCTCTTTCAAACGAACTGAGATAAGTTTAAAATTTGTTAAATGAGATATAGTTTATAAGCATCAATGAAATCCCTATGACAACGTTGACGAGACAATTGTAACTTTCTAAAACAATAGCGTTCAAGTAACCAATGAATCGCTGCCAATTTCTGAGCCAAGTTGGCTAACAAAACGGCTTTGGTCGCGGTTCCGGTCGCAAAACTGGCAACACATTTGGCAAGTGGGGGAAAGAGAAAGACATAAGTGCGGGTAACAGCTGTTTGATCTGTAATGCAATGGTTCATGAATTCGGGAAGTAACTGCATTGTTTTATGAATGCGGGCATCAGCTGTTCCCTACAATTGGGAGGTTCATCAGAGTGCAAAGCAGTAACAATAACAGGCATTCTAAGAGATTGTGTTACATTCTTAAAGAAATATTTTTAGTCACATAAGTTTAGTTAGGTAAACTGAAAAGTTCAGTAAAAACCTGAAAGATGGATAAAATTCATGAATTTGAGATTCTTAACTTTTATGATTTTTTCGGTGTCCTGGAACGGTCATGATTTAAGCGAGAAAAATGTAATTCTCAAATTTTGAGTTTCTTAACTTTTCTGATTTTTTCGGTGTCCTAGAACGGTCATGATTTTAAGGGTGAAAATTGTAATTCTCAAATTTGAGATTTTGAAAAATTTGAAAAATTGGGTATTTTTAAAAACGCCTAAATTTATGAATTTAGGTCTTCATAACCTGAAAAAGGGTTCAAATTCATGAATTTATGTCGTTTTTAAAAAAACCATTTTTTCAAAAAATGGTACTTTTTGAATGGACTAAATTCATGTATTTAGGTCTTAAAAACCTGAAAAAGGGTCAAAATTCATGAATTCATGAGTCGTTTTTAAAGATACTATTTTTTGGAATTTTATGGTGTCCTGGAACGGTCTAAATTCATGAATTTAGGTCTTAAAAACCTGAAATAATGACATAAATTGATAAATTTAGTCGTTTTTAAAGATACTATTTTTTTGAATTTTATGGTGTCCTGGAACGGTCTTTTGCGCATTACTGCTGCCACGGCAGTTGCTGATTTCTCCTGTGCTTTCGGTTATCCTCATCTTGCCATTCTCAGACTCTGATGCCTCATTTAGATTATCTGTAAAAATATTCAGAATCAGTACCGGAGTTTGCGATCAATAATCCGATTCTTTCTTTTGTCACTTTCTCCTTTGAACGAAGCGACTCGTTGATTGAAAGATAAAAAGATGGAAGCTGAAACACCACTCGATTGATGCAGAGGAACTGTTTGCAAGGCGTAGATTTAGGGCAATCGGCGCCTTATTTTTCGAGTCGATATCCTTATAAGATATTTGCGTCGTTGGAACATCAAGTATCTTCCAGGCATATTTGTCAAGCAGTGTAGATTGAATGGCGACTTAAATTTCCATCATCACATCGACGCTGAAGATCATAATATCGACGGCGTCGGTATGATGACAGTTTGTATTATTATATTTAAAGCACAGAGCATAAGGTTGAATGACAAATCCAATCATGCCATTATGGAAGTCTTAGGGCAGGTTATTGATCATGAAAAAAATTAGATCCATTGAGCATTTCTTCTGGTAAGGAGATCACAATAAGTAGCCGTCGATGTGATGACGAATTATGGTAACTTTTTTTAGAGAAAACATGGAATTTTTCAAGAAAAATGATACAATATCGGTGAGCATTAGTTAAGTAACCTTTGACTATCAATTAAGACCAGTTGCGCATTCTACATGTGCAGCTTCGTTTGAATTGATGCTGTCAATCAAAATTTAGATGTGATGACGGAAAAGTTGTGGGCGGCTATATATGTCGACCCAGCTCTGATTTCAATGAGTTTGATTTCACAACTCCTGATATTTCTTTGATTCAAGGGTGTTAGGAATTCCCTGACGAAATTCATTCGTTAGATGCTCAATGAATTCAATATTGAATAGATTGTCATTCATCCAGCTCCTCTTTCCTTGTATTTCTTGCACTATATTCTATACATTGTCATTCCCAACCACACGGTTGCTCTACAGTTGTTTATATTCACATTCTCGACTTTGACTTGTACCTCAGGTGTTCATAAAGCGGCCAATTTTTAGATCGAAATGCTATCCAACCATTCTTCAATTAGCATCCTTCATTACAATGGCACGTTGCGGAATAACACACAAAACATTGAACATAATTTCATAAAATTTGTCACAAGTTTTGTTCACGCATGAACTTTTCATACAAAATTCGTGAAATCACTTTTTAGCAGATGATCTAGAAAACATTGGATATGATGATTCCGATAATCAAAAACAGTTTTGACCATAGCATTGTTAGGGATGTGAGTTCAGCATGATCGAACACACAGAATCGAATGGCTATCCATCTTCCTTCACCAACCGATATCATCAATCCTTCATCACCAAACTGCAAGAGAGTGAAGCCACGTATGGACCTCCAAAAAGTGAAGTTTGCCTGTCTGTTCCTTTCTTGGGCGAGCGGATCTCCTACACCGTAATGTGCAGAGTGCGAGCAGCACCGGCCTGCCATTTCCTGCTGTTGAGCCACGTATCGTCTTCGCCACCAGCCGCATCCCAGTCCGACCTATCAACAGGGATGCGGAGTCGGAGTCTCGGAGTCCCATCATTTTTGCTCTAGTCGGAGTCAGAGTAGGACTCCGGACTCCGGCCTATAACTAGACCCGAAATATAATACAAACAAATTATCTATCCTCATTCATTGCTGTCATTGTCTTGATGTCAACTTTCTCCGTCAAATAAAAGTACAGAGAATGCAGAGCATGCAAAGCTTGTACTCGTAATAGTTTCACCGTCCATCTTCATATTCCCAGTGAAAATGACATTGAGGTGATTCCTATGGTTCACAATTTGGACCCGTAGACATCTCAAGCTTTACATGCTTCAATATTCTGAGCTGCATGGGCTATGTAGGAAATCTTCATAGATTTGAGTCTTTTGCACATCAAAATCTTGTATTTTTGATGTCATAGATTTTAGGTTCAGTAACAATGCATTATATCACCTTTCAAATGATCAGCCTAAATCGTCTGGCGCTACGCGCCGAAGATTTAGGCTGTCATTTGAAAGGTAATATATCTTCATTATTCCTATATTATTGCATCATAGATTTAGAAATATAAGTAGACAATGTGCCCCTTGCGTAATGATGAAATCTGGATCTATGCATGTGAAAGATATTTCAGAAATCTCAATCAGCGCATGTCTCCATGTGTATTCATAGCATTTTTTCCCGCATTTTTCCAACATTGCTGCCCAGTCTATTTCAATTACGCACAATAGCATTAACATAGATTTTTTCAGGTAACAATGTTATATTATCAACGAATTATGATAGATATCAAACAATTTCAAAATCATAGATCAATTAACATTATTGGACAACGATATGTGATAAGTTCAAAGAAATTGGTTAGGACTACAGTCCGTTTCATAAAAAGTGGATCATCCTAAAATTTGACTAAATAAAACATAAGTATGATACAGAAAGCATTTCTCATGTTATTTCATGTCCCTAATATATTTAAATGTCCTTATATAATCTGATAAGCTATGATACAGTAATCGTTCTTAAGAAGCTAATATTTTGTGGCCCTATCCTTATTGTCAATGACATTACCAATTCGTCTAGGCATTGATTCGATGATATCGTTGATTTTTGACTGATCTAACTTTCTCCACTCTCTTTTTAACAGTGACGTAATTTGTGATACGCCATCTGTAGGTAGCAGTGAACGACGAACGTTACGTTTTAGAAACTCCATACATTTTCTATGGGATTCAGATCAGGAGAACGAGCTGGCTAAGATAATGTCCTAAGCCCTAATTGAGACTTGCATAAGTTGACTCTACTACTCCTGTGACACGTAGCATTATCATCCATAAATAACCAAGTCGATGGATCACCAAGTTGATCTGTCATTTGGCCAATGTTCATTCGTAAAACATTCACATAGCGTTTAGAATTCATGGTTTCTTGCTGTATGTGAAGTTCAGAGCGGCCATTAGTCCAAATGCCAGCCCAAATCAGTAGAGTCGCACCACCTTGTGCCCGGGGACGATGTAAATGTCTCGGAATTTCCTGATCAGATTTTATCCATAATCTCAATCGACCATCACTATCCTTCAGACGGACTGATGCCTCATCAGACCAGACAACCCGATCCCATTGATTTCGCCAGTGACAATGACTCATTGCCCATCTGAAACGTCTTTTTGTATGCTGATCTGATAATTCGATCTGAGAGGGCCTCTTATAGCTCTTGAAATTTGACTCAATAAGTCTTCTACGAATAGTGGACTTAGAAATAAACGAGTCTAGTGCAGCCATCTCAGTTAATGAGAGACTTGGATCAACTTTAACAAATCTCAAAATTAGGCGGTCTCTACGTTTGGATGTTTTGCGTGGACGGCCAGAGCCCTCTTTACGACAGAGTCGAAAATCATCATTATGCCATCGATGCACATTTGTGTAAGGGACATTTAGTCTCTTGCTTGCAGCTCGCAAAGAAAACCCTAGTTCTAGCAAAGCTGACATTTTGCCTTTTGTGAATGCGATCTCGTTATTGTTCATTTGTGCTTTGTATTGTTTTCAACCGGTAAGAGATAGATTTCTAGCTGAAAGCAATCAGGAGTGCTGCCAACACCACCGCAACGAAGTCAGGAAGCTATGGAACATGAAGACCAGTTAATCACATGTAGCAGTTACATTATTGTTGATGAATAATGGTGCTATACTGGCTCTGATTGACCGATTTTCTTTATTTTTGTTTTTCTTGATAGCTTTTGGCTTGTAGAACAACATATTACATAACAAAGGAAACAAATGTAATTTTATAAGAGTGAGGTATGATTTTGTGTAACATTGCTAAATGAAGATCAAATTATCTACTACTTTTTTATCTATAACAGGAAAACAACTCAATATTCATGCTTGAAATTTCGAACAATGATATTAGTAAGCACAACTGACATATCTTCCAAATTTCAGAGAAATTCGTTCAAGTTTGGCGGAGTTAGACAAAGTTGAAGTTAAGGCGATGTTTAAGGGTGATCCATTTTTTATGAAACAATCTGTATTATCTGCGGTTTTAGATGTAGATGCAACACATGGTATGATACTGATGACCTGTTCACCATGTTGAGGATGAGAAAAAATGCAGCACTCCCTTCAGTAACAGCTTTAATAAAATCGAATAGCTAAAAGTATTTACACGGCAAACTTTTCGCGACGCAGTCGATGCCTCAGTGCACTAGAAAGAAGACGCTCTATAATAAGGTGACCTTATTTTTAGTGCACTGAGGCAGCTACTGCGTCTCGAAAATTTTGCGGTGCAAACTTTTAGCTATTCAATTTTATTAAAACCGTTACTATAGGGACTGCCGTATTTTTTCTCATCCTCACCATGAGCTCTCCCGTATAAGGCTATCAACCCTGTCCACCAAGTTACATGTAAACTTTTCTGTTTTATTGGAATGTGGAAACCCACTTCACCCTTTGAGAGAAATTGCTCTTCATGCGTAATTGACACTTTCCGCACCGCTAGAAGAAGCAACAGATTTTTTATAAAAACTTGTCTTGACTACAATATGTCCATTCAACGCTGTGATTGAACTCTTTAGTAACTGCAACTTTATTTGTCTGCAAATAACGCGCTTTACTTTCGTCATTGTTCTGTTATTGCGTTGGCACTCGTTTTGATTGACTTTTATTATTCATGAAATTATTGTATTTCACTGCTATCATAACATAATCGAACGAGGACACAACGCACGTGTAGATGGAAAGGGAGGAATTAGTTGAACGATTATTAGTAGTTTTCTCTCTGTCTGTTCAAATCGGATTCGAATGTTCTCCTCTCATTTTAACTGTCAATCATTCGCTTTCTGAAAATAATTTGATATCTCAAAAAGTCTTGTTCAACTAGAATGATATATTTTAGATTTCTATGACAATTTCATGATGTTTTCAATTAAGAAGCATTTTCAAACACGTCTCCTTGTGTCATCGGTGCTCATGTCTTCAGCATTTTCCTTTCTCATCTTCAAATCAAGCAGGATGCCATTAAAATTGCTTGAAATACCCTGATGTGATCATCCACACATTGTTTTCTATCCATTGAATTATATCACGTGATATTTTTGAAAATTGAATCACAGTCTTCAACAACTGTAACAATGACAAATGTATTCGTTTGGTACTCCTCCGTCAATTGATTGTAGACTATGGACAAAACATTTGCTGTGCATTTATTCTCCGCCCAGATATGCAAAATTTGTTTATCCCATTTGTATTGCGTATTCCTGGAGGACTGGTTAACGCCTGTAAAGGAAATAATTCAACATAAGAAGTGGTCAAATTGCTTTATGTTTCATATTTTTGTGAAGTGAATAAAATCTGATTTAGGAGCTCAACCATTCTCGAAATACTTAAGCTAATTAGGCCTACATTGCAAACCGGAAACCCTTCTGTGCCTCTAATTTTTTTTTTGCAAATTGGTAAAAAGCGAATCTATCGTTGTGAGTCCGCTCAACAGATAGAAGAATAGTGTCCTCACTACGAAAATTAATGAACATCGAAGATATTCACAATGCTTAACTATGGTAGATAAAATGCAACAGCAATGTGAAGCTCGTTTATTTGTTGTCAAAACGTTTCAACTTGGATGGCTTAGATTTGCGCCGATTGAAAGCATTGCGTGAAATCATCAAAATTTGTTTCAAAGTATAATGCCGGCTTTGAATTACTGATATCTTAGTAGCAGTAGTTTGGCTTGATGGTTAATGTAATGTCTTGAGGGATGAAGCCATCCGATTGAGTACTTGTGTCGTAGCGTAGCCCGTCGATAGCTCAGGTGGTAGAACGGCGGCCTAGATAGCCAGAGGTCAGTGCTTCAAACCCACCAAGACGCGCAGTTAATTAAATTAGTTATTTTCCGTCTGTAAAATTAAAAATAAACCTACATATATGATATGCTATCTATCTGCAGTCTGCGATTAGTAATGCTTGTTAGCTTGTTAATTGTCTTGGAAAGCCTTGATATAATTGATAGTTGATTTATTGTTTTGTAATACATAATTATGAAGCTTAAAAGCAGTGTTCTCACACAGTGGCTCAATGAAAATAAAAGACAATATATTACGAATTTTTATTCTTTGCTAGTAGAACGCACCGAAATTCGCAAGATTAGAACTGTCGAGAAATTTTCTCGGTTTATAGCTTCATTCAGGTATGATGATCCTTTAGATTTCTATTAATATTGGTAGCTTAATTCCACATTTCACGCATTTGAGCCTCTCCTATGCAAGTGTTTCCACATGTCTCAACTTCTGTGTTCTCATCTATGTTCAGTGATGATGCGGAAATTTTCATTACTACATTTTTGATAATGAGGGATTCGTAAATAGAATTATTAAATATTGAGCTGCATCCTCAGCAGAAAAATTGGATCAAATCCTAGTAACCTTTTGTTTTTGTCTTTTGATCTCTATGTCCCAGTGAAAACTTTCACACAAGCTGAACAGACAACAATTTCCAAAAAAGTCATTTTTTGTGATTTCACAAAATTGCCGTTTCTGTTACTGAAATTACTTTGATTCCGTCCATATGCATACTTATTTTAATTCGCTAATAATAGGACTAAGTCATAAAGTGTGATGCAAATGCTACTTCAGGTGTCAATGAAAACTGACGCTAACACCTTCATCTACAAATAAAAGGGTGTTTATGTTGTAAAGTTTTAAGTGAGGTTCAAAAATACCAAGCAAACTTATATTAGCATTATATATTAAACGAACTCCAACTAATTTGATCTAAATTCCAACCTTGATGACTGCTTGACCCTAAAGACTGAATTTCATTGAAATTCACTTATTGCAATGCTTATATAAGTTTTCAAGTTTTTTCTTTGCTGCAAAAAACTTGTAATGAACCAATGCAAGGCACTACTAATTCAAAATAAATATTTTCCAAACATTTTTGCCGTAGACTTGTATGAGTTATGATGGGTTCTGCTCGCAGCCTTGTCGTTTTTCAAGGAAATATGGTACACAATTTTCTCTTGCTAATTTCTAACTTACCATTTAACTTCTTCTTCAAAAGTGTTCGAGCATCCGCTTCATTGAAAATCCCGTCGTATTTCATTGCTCGTGTCACTGAAACGCCAATTGTCGTGTCATATATTTTTGCAACGTAATCAGTGATGGATCCTCCATGTGGAAAGTACTTGACTTCCATTTCCGTCTGCAAGTAAGGAATGTACAATGACAATTCTTAAAAGAACCAAGAGAATCTATCTGAATGACAACCTGCCGTACTAATCGTGGCTAATAGTCGTACAACTTATACACTGTAAACTGTACGATACCAAAGCTACTTACGAAACCGATGTACAAAACGAGAATAAGAAAATGTGCGAAAGCACTATTGTTCGTGATGATACACTACGAAAGCGATTGGCTCTCCTATTGGATCATCTTTATCATCCAATAGGAAAGCCAATCAGTTTCGTAGTGTATGAATACGAACAAAAGTGCCTTCGTACATTTTGTTGTTCTCCTTTTGTACATTGGTTTCGTATTCAAAATCATCCAGTTTTCGTGCTCTACAGTTAACAGTGCACTCAAATTTCAGCACTCTGAAAATTGTAATTCTCATTCTTTACTCGATAAATTTTGCGCAACAATAGATAGACTGATTAGTTGCATCCTCAGAAATATTCTAATGAACATTCACCCTCAGTCGAAAAATGGTGTCAGATCTGGATGGCCATTTTATCCAATGTTGGGAATCAGCAATCCAAAGTCTTGTTTGCTGACATCAACACAGTACTCTTTTGATATATGGCCATATTCGGTGCTAGTTTTGGATGCGCGCAATATGTAGCAAGCATATCACGTTTCACAAGATTACTAGCGTAGTGTCAAGTGTCTGCATACAGTGAAAATTTTTGCATCAAGAGATTTAGTTTTTTCTTAGACTGCGTTCATGCGGTCTAAAAGAATATTAGATTAATTTTTAAGAAGCTTGATTTTTGCAAATTATTTCTCTATTTATATGCTAGCGACGTGAAGCCATTATATTAAAAAGTAGAATCAAATTTGGTAGACTTCAAAAGGAATGAACATTTAATCTAAGCGGAAACTGAGCTGATCATTAGAAAATTTAATTGACCACATTATAATGCAAAGTCTTCAATTCATGGAGAAGTTGAAATCAAAAATATTGTGTTTCTTGACTGAGGTTTTTTAATTCAATTTTCATCGGCATGATTTTGCGATTCAGTAAATTTGTGTTTCATTTCTTGAATCTGAATGGCAATGTGGTCCCATTTTCATATTTCAAAGTTAATTATGATCATTGTCTTTAGGGCATGTGCGCACTAAGCGGCTAGGTTGCGGCGACCATGGCTGCTGCGGCCAAAAAAACGTGCGACCATGAAAGCGGCTAAGACAGCGACCAATCGACGCTGTTTGTTGAGGAAAAAATAATGATCTATTTGTCGCGGAAAGGGTCGCCGAGTGTACGCTCTGTCATAGGCTGCAATGTATTTTACTGGTCGCCACGACATCTTGGTCGCCTGTGCGTCGCTGCAAATCTTGATGGCCGTTACGACTGAGTGGTCGCGGTTGGAAAGTGCGCGCGCAAGGAGACGACTTCCGATCTCCGCAACGATGACTAAGCATTCTTGCTGGCCGCCAAGACTTGCCCGGCGCGACCTGGCCGTTTAGTGCGCGCACGCCCTTAATTACGATATTTTGCTCTTTTAGTGGCAGTGGTTTGTGATATGATCACGCTTAAGAAAATACTCTTATTAATGTGGATGAGCAGCAGTAAAGCAATAGTATCGAATGCTAATTTAACAAAGTAGCCTACATCACCGGGATCACCTCTCCAAGGTTGACATGACACGCAGGATTTGCAAAATACTATTATTCCTTCTGTAATGCCATCATGATCAGTCAAATCCGTGCAGACCGTGCAATACCCTACCTAGTTACTCTACGAATAATATAATGGGCCTGATTATTAACATTAACAGATAAACCTAAAACATGTTAAAGTAGGTACACTCTGCATTCTTGCTAAACACTCAGCATAAAAGAATGAGAGTGGATAAATAATAGCTCGTCCACATGGAAGAAAGGCTCCGTGCCTAATGTGCTTCTGAGTATAAACAACGTTTATTTATTCATCTTTTTAATTTATATTACTTGGGCATTCATAGACAGGTAATTTCTTACCTTCAAGAGTTGAGCATGGAAACATTTCTTCATTACTTCGTACGATAAGACTTCTGAAACAACGGAATTTCCCCCGGCGTTTGGAAGTATGAGTATTCGCAATGCTTCCTCAGATAATGTCATATATTTGAAGGGCTGTAGTGCCCTGAATGTCATGTGCTCAATTCCATTGCTCTTGTTATCGGTGACGAGGTTTACGATTTTGAACCAATTATTGATTTTCAATGTGAAATCACGGTTAATGTAGATATTGACGAATGATTTCGTCACAGTCTTCGCCGTTGTCGGCTTGGATGTCTCTGAGCACATCTTTGCATTCTCGACTTTCGTGACATCCCCATGCCTCGATGTGAATTTGAGACGATGGGGCCTTGGCGGAGGAAGGCAAGGAGTAGAAAACACGATACTTTGACGAATTATTGCGGTTTTTCGTCGAGGAACGTTTGGAAGGCGGCGGAGGCATCGTCGGGTTCACAGATATTGTCATTAACATCTTCGCAGATCGGTTCCGAGGTATTCTAGCAAGCTTACTACTTCTGACGATTCACTGCGTCTGTGGTGATGAAGAAGAGAGAAGCTGGTATTTATATCAATTGTAGCAGTCTCCATAAATAGCAATAGACAGAAACTAAAAATATAGCTGAATCATTAGTGTGATGCTTCTAAAGGTTGTTGCCAAGGTTGAGTGAGAAATATTCTAATTTTAGAACTAAATGATGAAATCTGTCTCATGACAATGATCTTTCATTTGCCGTTGAAATACGCCACTTCTCTAATCAGATAATTATTTTCACATTCTACTAATTTCAGATTTATAGTAGTATGAGATTCCTTCGAGCTTATATTGTGAATTAGTTAAAAATCCTTTAAGTTATGTCACGAGCAATCAGCAATAATTCGGTCAAAGAATTAGATGGACGAATATCGCTCTACAATGTCTTAGCCATATATTAGGTAGAGTAGCAACTCAGCAATAATTAAATCCACTTTGTACATACAGTTTCGATTTTATCAAATGAACTCGAAGAATGAGACCCAGCATCACATGTGAGATATGCAAATTTTCACACTTTTGGATTTATTTGACTGATCGTGATAGCAAAACAGAAGGAACAACATTTTACAAATCCTCCGTGTCATGTCAACCTTGAATACATAGCCTTATCAACAAGAGCCCTTTCTTGAGCATGATCATATCACAAGCTATTAACCTGCCACTGCTGGTAGAGTAAAATAAAATAAGCACTGAAAATGATCACAATTAAGTTAAAAAGATGCATTACTATATTTAAATTTGAGTGAATCATAAAACTATTTATACCGATGAAAATGGAATCAAAAACTGGAAATTTCGCCCAAGAGAGAACAATAAGATGTCGAAGTTTTTATGAAGACTTGCATATAATGCAGCTCATGAATTTCCTTTAATTTCCGCTCAATTAGGATGCTTGTTAGCAAATGTTCATTCCCTTTGACATCCAACTTGCTTCATACCACTTAGAACGGGGTGTCATCTTGGTAGTATGTAAATGCAGGAATAATTTGAAAAAAATTAGCTTTTTAAAAAATGCTCAAATAATTTTGTGGACCACAGGAACGTAATCTCTGCAAAAAACTGAATCTCTTCATATAAGAATTTTCACTGTATACAGATACTTGCATGAAGTTTATTATATATATACTTACTCTATGATCTTAGCCAACACGAGATAGGCCTAATTTTACTAAAATTCGGTCACCACAAAAAATAGCAACTTGTTGTTTTAAAGCCATGTTTGAAACCATTGGCTTTTTGTCAAAACTAATTTTTCAACTAGTTGTATGCAATAAAATGAGCTTATTTATTGATGCACAATAAATATTGACTTTAATAACTTATCATTCATCACCAACGTTCTTAAACACATTTTTCTCATTTGGACTTGATAATCAATAATTAGACATTCATGAATTAGTATTCATTTCATGAAAAGTTTGCAAATGCATCATCATTTAGGCCCAAGGAGTTGAATACTTCATCCGCTTTAAGTTTAACTGTTCCTTTTACTTCTGCTATCATAAACACAACTACTTTGGAAAGAAATTACCATCTGCGTTCTAAGAATGAATTATTTCACATATTTTACCCAGTCTATCTATTCATGCGAACATCAATAATCTAAGACCTCGTTGGTCGCACCAACAAAGTAAGATAATTGAAAAGATGGTCTTGAATTCGATGAAAATACAATGATTTCGTTTTTGTACACATCACGGTGCGTCAGAAAGGGCGGGTTGAGTTGAAAAATTTCCCATTGGTTTTCTCAACGGTTTCCGACGTTTTAGACATCGGAGATTCCAAATCTGCCCTTTAAAAAATCTTTCATCGACATCTTTTGGTTACAGAGCAAAAAATTCAAAATGGCGGCTTCTATAATCGAAACAATAATTAAATTATCAAACAAAAAATTTCCCATGCCAACTGCTGATTGGGTTTTGTAATTTAAAGAGTAAAGAGATCACTGACAACAATTATAGAATGATTTTCATCGACATCTTTTGGCAACAGAGCACAAAATTCAAAATGGCGGCTTCTATAATCGAAACCATCATTGAATTATCAAACTAAAAATTTCCCATGCAAATTGTTTGTGGGGTCTTGTATTTTGAGGTGTAAAGAGATCATTTATGACGATTAGAGGGATTTTCATCGACATCTTTTAGCTACAGAGCGGAAAATTCAAAATGGCAACTGCTAAATTAACATCATCTTTGTGCTATGAAACCCAAAATTCAAAAATTTGATATCCATTGATCGACTCGTTCAAATAGAATAAGAACACCGATTTAGAAATATTCAAGTTTATTCAAAAAAATACATCAAAGATGGCGACTATTGTAAGCTGCCACCGCAGAATAAAATGTTTCTGTATATCTTGCACACTTTACTTTGTAATTACACCAAAATTCTTGGAAATTGTGGTGAACAGATTCAGAAACCTGCTCACTATATAATCCTAATCCTTGGTTCCTTTTTCTGCAAAATTCAGGGACGTGATAAAAAATCACATGGATTTTTGGAGTCACGCGTATACATAAATCCATATAATCTGTGCGAAACTCTTCAATAAATCGTTCAAAGTCAGAATCAAGTTCATTGCCGAAACAACTGGAGACTACATTATAAAGACTTCGAAAAGTCTTGACGTACCGCAAACAGGCTAGAGGACATTTGGAACTAAGCATATCCACGAATTTAAGCAGCTTTCGTGCATTGTTCCCAATGAAGGTACCATGGTAGTCATCTATACTCACAACACAATCTATAAGCCACTGCCGTGCAGTTTCAGGGAAAATTGTTTCCATACTTTTAAAAATGTATGTGACTGACCCTATGAGAAGGTGCAACTCCGGGGAGGGAGGATATCAACGACAAAATCATTGTCGATATTTTTGTTTTCATTGCTGATAATCAAAGAAGGGTGAACAACATTTCCGTACTGTTTCGCTTAAGATTTATCTTTCCCGGAATCATAGAACTGCCAAAAAAGAACTGATAACGACCTCGGTGTCCGACTTTGTCCAATTTCAGCTAACTCGCTTTTCTCTATATCGCACCATGAGCAAGGGTGTAAACTTCCGTGGTTCATGAGACCCAGCAGTAGATTACATATTTTGAGGTCAGCAGCGACAAAAAACTTAAGCGCTAACTTATGAAGTCCCAAGGCATTCCAAATATATTTCAAGTTAACATATGACTCTGTAACGTCTGGAGAAATTGCAATGACAAAAAGAGAGTTTATACCCGAAGATTTCTTTGCCTTTAGACCATTGTTATTTGAATTTGGATATTTATCAACAAGTGACAGACAAAATTTCAAAAATCCTCCTCCAGAATCAATGCCTATTTAAATCATTAAGTCTTCAATGTGATGGTTTCTAATTTCGCAAACTACCTGAATAAACGCTTCAATATCTGTGCAGAAGACAACTGGACCAGAAACATGAGAAAGGTCGCTTAAGACAAAATCCATGGTTTCTAGTTTAAACAGTTCGTCAAAAGAATGGTCTTTTGAAAGGTCACGTTTTGCATAGCTTTCAATAACAGTTCGTGAAGACATGCCCGACCTCAGATGCTGCGCCAAACGCAAAGTTTTCCTTGAACTCATATTCAAACTAACCTGAATGTTGGAGAGGTTTCCAACTGAAAGTAAAGGTCTTGGTGAGTTAATGATCACATTCATAGATTTTCCTTTTATTGTGTTTAATGTCGTACTTCCTTTTATTTGATGATGTAGCTCATCGGTCAAGACAGAGGATGAAGATATTTCAGGGTCATCTGAAGAGGACTTACTGAGAAGGTTGTTGATATTAGAAAATCTCTTCCTTGATGAGCAATCATGTGGTTTACCACGTCCTACCTCACAAAAACAAATACCACAAAGTTTGACGTTTTTAGAACTATTAAAGCTTTCGTCACCTGTCGAAGACAGATGGTCTACCTGCGGTTCTTTTAGTTAAATGTGCTGTTGTATTGATATTACTTCGAGCTATTTCACAGATTGAACACTCACATTCAGAATCAACGGATTGACGTGTGCTTCTCTTAAAATTGAGACTTGATCGATCTTGAATATTCAATGCGGAAGCAGGCAATTCACCAGTCACTACTTGGGTTAGTTTTTTCCTACACGATGAGCATATGACTGTAGGAAAGGTAATATAATTTCTGTCAAAATCAGAAAATACATGACTTTTAATCGAAGCTTCGGTAGTTGCTGAAATATTGCGGAGATATTTTCCTTTGCTTAAGCAAATGACACAAACCACCTTAACAGCGTCAGAGTGTGAGCGAAACTTCGTTGGCATTTTGTGAAACAATGAAGGATCTGGAAAAGCCGCATACATTTGTATGTGCAGCGATAGATATCATCTATCAGCTAATTATACTCAGGGCTCTCCCTAGAGTCTATTTTTATCAACCAGTTTCCTATCATCGAAGTGGCTGTAGATATCATACGAAAACAACTTAGTGACTGTTATTCTAACGATTTCTGTTATCTTGAGTTCTAAATTTTAAAAATTTATACACACGAAGGTGGTGTTAATTTAGCAGTTGCCATTTTGAATTTTCCGCTCTGTAGCTAAAAGATGTCGATGAAAATCCCTCTAATCGTCATAAATGATCTCTTTACACCTCAAAATACAAGACCCCACAAACAATTTGCATGGGAAATTTTTAGTTTGATAATTCAATGATGGTTTCGATTATAGAAGCCGCCATTTTGAATTTTGTGCTCTGTTGCCAAAAGATGTCGATGAAAATCATTCTATAATTGTTGTCAGTGATCTCTTTACTCTTTAAATTACAAAACCCAATCAGCAGTTGGCATGGGAAATTTTTTGTTTGATAATTTAATTATTGTTTCGATTATAGAAGCCGCCATTTTGAATTTTTTGCTCTGTAACCAAAAGATGTCGATGAAAGATTTTTTAAAGGGCAGATTTGGAATCTCCGATGTCTAAAACGTCGGAAACCGTTGAGAAAACCAATGGGAAATTTTTCAACTCAACCCGCCCTTTCTGACGCACCGTGACATAGTAATTCGCTGACGAATCTACATCGAGTTTTAAATCCGCACTTATGTTCTGTACAATTAGAACGTCTGTTGGATGATCCCATTATCCTTCTGTCTGCTCCTTACTAATAGCTCAGCAAGGCCTTCCATTTCATTCCGAGTTTCGACATCCTCTATACCAAACTGCAGTTTTCTATCCGGCTCTTGATTCCTCTTGTATCGGGAGAGTTTTGCCTGGAAGTCAATGGAAGGCAGCTTTGCAGCTCATGTTCTGGGCTTTCGGAAATTTTGAAATTCTGAATTTCGTCGTAAAATTTAATGTTTGCTGTTCATAAAAATTTTCCATTCCATCAGTTGTCAGCACAGGAATTGTAAGCTTCTTTTAACACGAAATGATTTCTTCAATCACAGGAGACATCTCGTCGAAGTATTGCACGGAAATCATCTCTTTTATCAAGATGCAGACCTGCATATAAACTCTAAAAACAATTCGACACGCAGTAATAAGAAATGTAGAAAAAAGAAAAATAGGAAAACAAACAATTATTATTTCGCCTTTTGGACGCCTCAGCTGTAGGCTATCATTAACAAAATTCAAATTTCAGTACTTTGAAATAGATTTCAAAATGCGTATTTATTATTCTGTGCATGAAAATTGATGCACTCTCAATTAGGATTTGGAAAAACATGCTTTTGAAATGTTCTAAAACGAAAACATTATTTTTGCTTTTGTGTCTGCATCTTCAGACCTATTAACTGGGTTTTTTTATTCCAGCATTTTATAGCCATCATTTATAGCTGAACACGCTGTTAAATGTGTAGCAACCCACTGAATAGGATCCTAGTCATTGCGGCGACCTCAAATGCAGTTTGAAATAGAGTGTACTTGTAATATCGATAGCCCTTCATGTTATTCGCAAAATTATTGTCACAAGCATTTCTTCTCCAAAGTAATCAAGACCTTGAAGGTAAAAACAGCAAGTCTTTCCTCTGTTTCATGATCAGTCAATTCCGTATTAGTTCATCTCGAGGTAGTAAAAAATACACATCTCACATTGTGGTATGGGCCTACTACGTAGAGACAAGATCTCATTTAATATGATCGAGAGTGTTGTCATATATGGAGGTACAATTGATACTGAACTGCTAATATATCTACGTAGGTAGATTTGCAGTATAGTATTATACTTACTATCCATCAAACTGTTTTGAGTACCTGTCATATCGTTCAAATAGGGAAAGCATGGCATGCTGAAATGAGAACTGTCGCCATAGAAAACTGTACGCATTTGGTGACATCTTCGAGCAATTAAAACACAGATAACACACAATTAAATCACAGTGATATACAATGAAAAGCAGTAGTGGAGAAGTAAGTACTTGCAGTCAAGAAACCTATAGCTCTTCAGTTTCTGGAATCTCTCATTAATGGCGCAAAAACGCAAAAACAGTACCTTTAAAAAACACGATCAAAAGAAGACATGCTTAAAAAGAAAGGTTTTAAAAATCTATGTTTCTACAGAGCATTAACCTCATTTTCAAGACTGTGGCTTTAAATTCGTGTTTAAAAACGATGTTACATCACTAACTGCCCAGGTGATGTAGATTTTAACAAGGTAGGCCCTATAATTTTACAAATGATTCTTGTGCATTAATCCAAATGCATTTGTGTTTAATTACCAAAGCAGTTCTTCGATAGATGTGCGTATGTGGTGCAGCGGGTTAGATAAGCCGCATGGCACATCTAACTATAATGGAGGTGATAGTTCTCCGCAGCCGATTATGAGTACTAAAATGAGTGGGAATTGAGTACTGTGGTTTCGAACCCAAAGAGTTCTAAATTGAATATTTTCGAATTCAAAGAGTACTAGATTGTGGGACTCATTTCTTTGTCGTAGTTAGTCCTCAGCTTCAGTAGGCTACTCTTTCTAGAACTCATCTGGGACTTCATAAATTAACAATGTAGAATTAAAAAACTGCACCAGGCGTTCAAAAACGTGATTTTCCAAAACATTCCGAAAATGACTGCTTCCAAGTTAAATTCGATCAAGCAGTCGAAAATTTAACACTCACCTCACTGGGGGCGCCCTCTGTCGAATATTTTGAGTATCTTTAAAAACCAAGCAAACTAGCCTCCAGGTTTCTAGTAGTTTTTTTTCTACGTATTTTGCAACTTTTGACAGAAGGGAAATAAATTTGGCACTATGCTTTAGGCGCAAGATATGTTTTAAAATTTGAATGTTTGGAATATTATGGCTGATTTCGGTATATTCACCTCTAATATATATTGCGGCATCAATTCTTGATGGAATAAGTTGTTGCACAAATGATCTATTCAATAATTAATAATAATATTCAATTGATAAGCTGATTTCATAGAAATTGCGCAAAAAATTGCGTTAAATATTACATTTAATATTACATAAGGGATTCTTCCAATCAATGTAAAGATATCTTATTGATTCCAATCAATGTATTCACAAATGAAAGTTTTTGAATTTGAAATGATCTGCTTATTATGCATGCATGTTTGAAATTTGAAATTCAAATTCAATTATATTTTTACCGGACGAAAAATTCCAATTTAACGTTTACTTATTATTACTATTTAAGTAGAATGCATCTTCTTCTTCTTGATTAACAAGGAAATGAAATTGATATCAGATGCATAAGCGACGAAACACGAGACATGGCGCTCCATTTTTCCTTGCAGCATCCAATCTTCAGCGAACTCATACCTGACCGAGATTCATAAAAGAAACATGGCTTGTTTCAAAGTCATATTCTAAAGCACGTTTAAACACAGAAACCTTTTTCAAGTAATGACATGCGATACTTGCTCGTCTAATTATTTAAATTGATAAATTTTGACTTTGAAAAATTATATCCTATTACATGTACTAGTATATGTGTCATTTGCTGTGTTTAGATGAGGGTTGCAGAGTCGGAGTCTTGGAGTCCTATTATTTTGGCTGGAGCTGAAGTCCTGTCTAGCTTAACGACTCTAAACACCGGCTAACATCATCTCGATCGACAAACTGATATTATAAATCATAAAACATTTCTAAACAATGCTTCTTTTTTGTTCGATGTTAAATTGATGTAGTCTATTAGCTTGATTGCGTCAGCGTTCATATAGGTAAGTATGACTTCTTGAAGTAAAAGATGCTTGTTGGCTGTATCATCAAAATGCTTGTCTTCATAATGCTAGTCAATCAGCTTGTGTTTTCCGACTCATCACTCAAATATTGGACATGTCATCGAATAATTATATACGGGGACGCCGGCATGAGTCTAGAGCGGGTGTTGCACCGGCTTCAAGGAGGGCACTTTAGGATACCCCACCCTCGCAAACCCCATCTCAATATTTTAGTTGTGTTGAAGCCTAGGAAAGTTTTGCACATAGGTTTTGCGCCTGTTAACTTTAGATTGATTATCGGACAACTATTTCTGCTATGCATGGTGGGTAAACCGACTGAGTAAAAGTCACATTGTTGTCAATTATAGCCTAAATCTAACCCATTTGCAGCAGGTTAAGTTTTGCAAATATACTGCGGCTAGGATGCATTGACGTGACACTCTTTTCTGCAAGACAAAATAATAAAAAGTCTAATTCTATTCCAATATTAAGCAAGACGTTTTCTTTTTACTGGGAAATGGCTTGCATTTATCCATTGGAAACTACAACAGAACTTCTATTATGTTGCTTTTCCAGTAGAAGGAGCAAAAAGAAGTTTCTAGCCTATATTGCTTGAAATGTGTATGCAATGGACCGATAGGCAAAACAACACAAATTCTTATCTTGATGATGCACACGAAGTCAGCATGATGCTCTATCTTTGAAAAAATCAAGGGAACTTCTAAACCATGTTCAATGCGAAAACATGCTACAAAGGTCCGTATTGTCATCACACTAGCTTTGGCTGTCTTTTGGGAGACAGAAGCTACAAACGATGGATGACATTCAAGTCGATTTCTGTACACAATTGACAAGCTTTATAACTCATAACTTTGTTATATCTATGGCGGGCCACAACAGTAAACTGTAACGACACGCAGGCTACACTTAATGCACTGCAATTCATCGCACGAACGTAAATCTTGGTCATTCAATTAGTATGAACCTCGAATCAGCTTGGAGCTTAGAGTCAGCACTGCTATGAAATTCGTGAAACTGCAGCTATTGTTAAGGCGCATTTCCGTATGAAGAGGGCACATGTGCAACGCCTTCAGCACCGTTACCGGCGTCTCTGATTATACAACATTTCCCGATTAGGATTCATGTGATGATGATTTCAATAACTATTAACGGTTAAATGATGAACCAGGGTCTGGCCAGACCCGGGCTATCTTTCATACAAGATATCTCCGAAACTAAAATCGACAGGAGGCTGAAATTTCATGACTTTTCTACATTATTCGAGTACTCAATCTGAGAGCTTTTGTTAGAGTCCACGATAGTTTGTTTTACTACATCGAGCCTATGACTAGGTAGATGATGAACCCGGGTCTGGCCAGACCCGGTCGTGTCTATGGCATAACGGGCTATCTTCTCGTCTGATAACGGTCTTATTTTCTGTCAGTATGCGCTATTAGTGAAGTTCATGACTTTTCTTACTTACATTCTCACTTTGTAAACCTTAGACTCGACTGTTGTAAAGCATAATGTACTTACAAAGTACTTGCAGTACTTGTAAAGCTACTCATCAAGGTCAAATGTTTGTGCATCGTTCGCAGCATCGCCTACCTAACGTGTGTGCTTCTCATGGATTACCTGCTTGGTAACACATGGTAACATCTGGAGAATCACACACACACACACAAGTACACGCGCGCGCTTATTGCCCATCTGTTCTTCTATTTGATCAGAAGGAATCAAGGGACCAATAGGAGTCACGAAATCGCCTGATTGAATGAATTCATTTTTCTTCCCTTATATGCACGAAGGAATATTCTGCGATTGTCTACTCCTGTATTGGAATGTCAATGGCATCTTCTAATGAAAGACGTCAACTACCGCCCCGCAATGCCCGGTCTATTGCATTTGCTAATATCAATCTACAATAGGATGCTCATGAAGAAGAAGACAATTTTCCTGTTGGAATATCAAGTAAGCTGAGTGTGAGGGATCGTTGAAGGCCAATCTATGTGAACAGATTTGAGGGGGAGGGAGGGTTCGAGGAGCTGTTTAGTGTCTGTTCATGGTGGGAGGGTGAAATGCAATTTATACTAGTACACGTGAATACTTATGGGGAGATTAGAATTAGCTACTGTTTACGTACTTATATGTAGGATTGTAAGTGGAAGTACCGGTAGAGCCATCCGTTACTATTTTGAAATGACGAGCTTGAATCTTGAGCTATGTTTAGGCACAGATATACATGTATGACTAGACTAATGGAGATTTCAGAAGAAGGACCAAGCTTGTACTATGTACGTACTGCAGCCCGTTGTAAAGTGATCAATCCACTCAGATTCATTGACAATAGTTTATTACACAACTCCTTTTAGGCCTACGTGTATTAAGTTGTTGCGTCTTTGCTTTTACAGAAAAGTTCTGTGCCGTAGAGTAGCCGTAGCCGACATGTACATGTAGGTTGATAACGATGTCACCCATGTTGTGATTGCCTATTGGCTATGCGTGTAGCCTACATTTAGACCTATCAGCAGACAACCAGCCGATATTTATGGATACAAAATTTATGGACTGCCCATTGAACTTATCATCTGACTATGTACACTGTACTGCATATTATTATAGCAATATGCTACAGATGTATACATGAACACATGTACGTGTACATCGCTATGCTATACATATGCAGCCCTGCAAATTCAACTTGCCGGTAACTCTAAATGAAATCATCTCCATTTCAGCTGATGATGTTGCAGCTAGTGCTGTGATAAATGACAACGATGCAGGCAGCGACGAATATGACTCCTTGCGAGATTTTCTGGTAAGTGATTTAGCTCTTGCAAATGTTACACCCATACTTGTTGCAATGATTTTACAATCGGCGTGTCATTTCATTTCAGACCAAGTTGCTGCTAGTGGCCATGTCAGTGATGAAGAGTTGAGTGTAGAGGCTTTAGAGGAGATGGATTTCAGCGGAGAAGAGGACGACGACGAGACTCCCTCCCTAGTGGCACCTGCCCTAAGAGCTCCCACTGGTCTCTTGTGGTGTCTTCAGACGGCCCAGCAGCATCCACCAGCCAGAGAGCCAGTGCGCAACTCTTTCCGTGCTTCTCACATTGGATTCAGTGTCGGGTTTCATCCTCAGACACCATCAGAAGCATTCAAGGCATATTTTGGTGACAGTTTGCACCTGACACTTCTCCATACTAATCGTGAGGGTCGCCGTATCGCCGCTGCTAAGCACACTACATGGAGACCATTATCAATGACTGAATTTGAAGCCTTCGTAGGTCTGCATCTGATTGCTGGCGCGTTGAAGGCTGGGCACCGTAACACTCGGGAGCTTTGGGATCTCAGAAATGGCAATCCGATATTTAGGGCTTCAATGAGTTTCCAGCGATCCCAGCAGATCAAAGCTGCTCTTGGATTTGATAACAAGATGAGACGTGACCGCACCGATCCACTGGCTCCTATCCGTGAAGTTGTTTGATCAAGTGAACTCAAACTTGGAAAGTCACTATGATCCGGGATCCCTTCTGTGTGTTGATGAACAGCTCGTGGAGTTTCATGGTCGTGTTCGCTTTCAACAGTATATACCTTCGAAGTAAGCCTGGAAAGTTTGGTATAAAGATCTTTTGGATTACGGACGCTGAAAATAGCTTTCCTTTACGCTGCCTTGTGTATGTTGGGAAAGAAACCCTACCGGAATCGGAGCGAGACTGTCCAATCAGTGAAGCGGTGGTGATGCATCTGGCCAAGGCATACATGGGTGTCGGGAGGAATATTACAATGGACAATTGGTTTACCTCGGTCAATCTGTGCGATCGACTCACAGATGCCAAAAATATAGTGTTGTTGGAACCATCCGCAGCAACAGGCGTGGGGTTCCTCCCGCTGCGAAGTCTTCTCAAGGAAGAACGAAAGGTGACTCTCGGCATTTCGTATCTGGTCAAAAGGTGCTATGCTCCTATTTTGACAAAGGCAATGCACCCGTTCTCCTTCTATCGACAAAGCACACATATGACAAGCACAACGAGAATGAGAAGCCCGAAATCGTGGAATGCTACAATGCGACAAAGTCGGGAGTCGATAACCTAGACAAGTTGGTCCGTACTTACCGAAGCCAACGGAAGTGCCGGAGATGGCCCTACGGTGTGTTCATGGCACTGATGGATGTTGCTGTTATTGCAGCCATGAGAACAATGGCAGCTACGAACCATTACTCCTTCAAGATGGATCTTGGCTACGAGATGACCCTCCCTCTTGTTCTTCAACGTGCTACTCATTCTCGTCTAACCAACTCAATCAAAGTGGCCATGGAGTTGGTCGGTATCAAACCCAACATCTCGCAGCCTGCTGTCGACAGCAACCAGCAACGTCAACGCTGTCGGATCTGCTTGGATGAAGGCATAGAAATAGATTGTTTATCTGAGGTTGACTAGAATGGAAATTGACTCAAGGTCGCGGCACATCCGGGGGAACTAAGTTGGGGCATGAACCACCAATTAAAAGCTTCGATTTACACATGTGACTGATTCTAACCCAATCATGCAGATGTTGGCAGGTGCATCTACGTGAAAATGCGTGCGATTTATGTGCCGTTATTGTGCATTGCATGAAGCTTAATTTCCATTCTAGAGGTTTTATTGTTGTCAATTTCTATGGATGAAGGTGTAAAGGAAAGGAAGACTCGCTTCAAATGTGCTGAGTGTCAAAAAGCCATCTGCATACAGCATGCAACAACCGTCTATTATTGTCTTGATTGTATGTGATACATGAGCTTTCTCCACTACTCAGTAATGGAATACAGTAGCTGACAATTTCAATTATACTGGTACCTGGATGAATTGTGTTTTACATTATAATACGTACAGTATGTAGGCCTACAATTGACAACTGCTATCACTTTTTAGATAAGCCAGATAAACATATATTTCCACAGACTACATGGCATCACCTAAAACAGTTTCACAACATAGGCCTACTGTTGCAAGCATATAGGCCTAGTTATTAGCTGAAACTAGCTAAATGCAGAAGTGAAGTGATGATAAACCATGGTATTCTAAAATCCAATGTTCCTACAACATTCACTATAGATGAATAGCGGTGCTTATCTTCAATTTTATTACGGGTCTGGCCAGACCCGGGTTCATCATTTACCTAGTCTTACGTGAGGACATCATTTAACCGTTAATAAATTTCTTCTGATTCAATGAGCCACATGCCACAGTCTAGAGCAGGGTGCACAACATGCGGTCCACGGGCCAAAGACGGGCCGTGATGGACTTTTTTGTGGCCCGGCAGTTTAATAAGAAGTCTCTTCTAAAATATTTACAGAAGAACTAATTATAGATAATTCTGGAAACAATGAAATATCCCAGTTTCTAGGTTCCCAAGTTTTATTATAGCAGTGACAGTAGCCTACATCCATGTCTCTCTCTACGTACATTGTTTTTTATTTATTAGACATAGGAAAGCTGCCATACCTGCCATAGAAAATTTGCCTCCATGTTTAGTAGCACATATATTTGCAAATAGAAAGTTTCTTTAATGAAGCTGACGAGATCGCGGTTGCGATAGCGTACCGGTATGTCAGTTGAAAGTTTAAGAAGCACTCTGAGAATGTCTGAATCAAGTATTGCAGCAAATATTAAGCAGTTAGCGAGTTGAAAGAAGTGCAACACTTTCCTGATGACGTTTTTTCTGCTAGTGTACGTACTGTAGACTCGACCCATTCATGTAATATAATGTTTCATCAGCCCGTGATTTGCCTTCATTTAATGGTTGAAATGAAATCACCACTGCATAGAATTACAAAGGATGTCTGTTCTTCTCTTTGACTAAAAGGGAAGCATTGGAACATGTAACGTTAATGAAATGGTACAGTCTGCTGACATAATATCATAGAAATCGAACAATGAGCAGCCAGTTCAACATTAAACACTCCAAATTCTGCGAAGTTTCAGTGACTGTTATCAACCGGATCACACAGAAGACACACAGACGAAATGAAGTTCTACAGAGAAGTTTGTGAATGTTTTTTCGTGCGCCAGCTATCCTTTTTGACAATGGTCGGAAGGACCAACATTATCGAGATAAGTTTTGAGCAATTATCTGAATTCTTCGAATCTGAAGGAATCGTGGCGATCGGAGCATTTGGAAGGAATTCCCAGCAATACGCAAGCGGCGCACGACTATTTTTCCTATCTCTGTAAGTCATTGAAAATTTCTTTTGCCCACTTAGTAAGTTCCTGCATGTGCCATCGTTTTGAATCAGCTTGAACTTCTAGCAAAGTAATACAATTAAACAATCTAATTCTGTGCATCACTGTCATCTGGATTGTTACATTCATGACTGTCACATTTGTAGCTCCTTGTGCACTGATAGTCGTTTTTGAAAGTCCGTCAAACCAAGAACTTCCAATAAAAGTCAAATAAGGAAGTTCGCACAACTAAGTATGCAACTACTAACTGATTTTCGCTCTTCACGATCAAATCGAACCAAACGCGGACTTCCGTGTGAATTCATTACTTACTGCTGGACAGGAGGCGGGGCCAGGCCTGAGTTATCACGGTTGGCTTATCCTCATCAATTCATCTGATGGCCCACTAGTATTCTAATTAACAATAGGAGACAACAAATTGGCACAGCGAGGAGAAACCTTGATATTGAAGATTATAGATCTCTTTTGAACTCTCTGATAGTGGCCTCCTTGGCACAGTGGTTAAGTGCTTGGCACAGCGGTCTAGAGGTCGAACCCCGAAAGGGTGATGGGACGCAGTCATGAAGAGCATCTGGACCGAAAGTATCTCAACCCTCCATATACAATTTTGATACTAGAGCTAAGATGTAGCATTAAAGCAAAATATTTCTGCGTGTTTTCCCACTCACCTTTGGAAAATTTATAAAAATATTTGGCATCGCTTGCGGTTCACAACCAGGGTTATTGACACCTAGATTGTCTCAGCGTTTCTCAGCTGGGAGGCGGATGATTTCACTTTTTAATATCTTATTATTTTTCCTTGTGTTGTTGGATTCAATGGATGCGTGACATTGAAATTGTGGATAAATTGAAAATTTTGAGAGTTTGGTGGAATTCGAATTTAAACTGGAATACGCATTTTGTTGATGCTGAAACACGTTACTCTAGACGTGTGTACATGCTGAGGGTTCTGAGAACTATTTTGAAACTATCATGACGAGTTATGGATTGTCTTTATGTCAAATGTACAAAGTTTGCTATTGTATGCTACTCAACTTTTTGGAGAACTGTCTTATTTTTGTAAGCGCATCATCCGCAAGATTTTTAAGCGCGCAAGGAAGATTATCTGTCCTAACATGTGCAATTGTGCCAGCACTATCGAAAACGCTTTAAGAAGACGTTTGAAATACTATGAAGATTTTTACGTTAAATGCCACGAATATGATTATCCTCTACACGATGTAACGACACATTTAAGAAACGGTCGTATTCTTGTTAAGTCAAGTTGCACAAAATGCCGGCAGAACTGTTTTGTTGTGTTGTCAACATTGATTGTTGGGAATTTATGTAATTTGATGGAACTTCTATTACATTGTATTTTGATTTTCATTTTGAAATAAATTAATCTCTCTCTCTCTCTCATATATATATATCGTATCGAAAAAGTGTGCCGAATTATTCAATTTTGTCGAATTATTTTTCAATTTATTCAGATGGGAACTTTTCTTTAATATCATTAAGGCTACATAGCCTAGACCCTTGCGCCGATATATTTTTCATCGGTGGCGGCGTTTGCTTCCGCCGAGGTTATCAGCGGCGGCGTTTTCGGCGCGCTGATCAATTTAAATCGGCGGTGGCGTCCGCCGCGCCGAAACAATTGGCGGTGGCGTTCGCCACGTCGAAACAATTGGTGGCGGCATTTATCGGCGTACATCTGTTCAGTTCATGAGAATAGAAGTTGGATCTCTCCTTAGTATCCAAGTATAGGCCTCTTCTTCGTTATCCTTCGCTTAATCGAAAAAACGGATAGTCTAAATCTCATTACTGATTTAAATTAGTACAGAAGAATTCGGTAGATATTCACCATCTGAAAATGTTGTGATGCATATAGCCTACCCAGTCGGTGCAGTTCACGGTACTACATATGCATGTAGTTAGCCTATGCATTAAACATCACTAAAATATATGCACAAAATATAGCTTTAGGTTCTAAGCACAAACACCACTAAATCATTAGTAGCATAAGCCTTCGTTCATATTGCATAAAAGCGAGAATGAATTAATAAAAAGATATCAATTATGTAGATTCTACATGTATGGCCTGCGAATCATTATCGAGGTTAAAATAGAAGAAATCCATGTCCATCTTACTATATTGAATATTGTCTTTACAGAGGTTATAATTGTCATGAATAAAAATTATTTTGTTGATACGATCTGGTCTTATAGAAGTTCGTTTTGAACTAACAGCCCTCCATACTCTTTCAATGGGAGCAGCGGTAGCAGGCACACAGAAGGATCTTGTAAAAGTGAAATTGAACTTTGTTAAGTCTTATTGCATACTTGAATGAAAACTTATTTAATGAAAATAGTACAAACCAATAGAAATTAAGAAAACAATTTTCGAATTATTTTTCTTTTTCATGCAACAGTTACATATTACTTGGAATTTAGATGTCTTAAATAGAAACAGAAAACCTTATAGGCCTACTATTTTAAAAAAAGTATCCCTCAATATCCCCGTTGTACGTAAGCTACTGTTCAACCATTTCTCCGATTCCTCACAGAAATTTGATAACGTAATACAAACATACATTCATATAGTATATTCTTTGCACTTGAATATACTTAACAATTAGCTCATTCAATTTTCACGTTTTAAAAGTATACCTAGCTTTGTTTTTGTTGATACATACTGAAAAAGGTTACGTGAACCCGAAGTCGAATTCAGTAAATTAGAATAAATGCTAAGTAAACTAATATTAGTATAGTAACAAATTATATTCCAATATATTTCTGACTTCTATACGAAGCTACTGTATCTTCAGGGAACTGTACAATTAAACAATTGGAACTAGCGAATTGAGTAGTTTTGATTGTACATGGATATATCTCATCTTTTTAAAAATGTTTCTCAAAAAAAGTAAATCTAGACTTTTAGATTGCATGATATAAATAACTAGCGAAAACAAATATGATTATGAGTATCTTATAATAAAAGATTATAAAAATGGAATTATAAGCCAATGATCTACCTCTCGCTATTTTGGACAGCCGAGGATAAATTTCTTTGTCCCTCGCTCACCATGCAAGCGTATAAAGTCCTTCGTTTCCGACATTTCTACTCAAATAATTATTGATCTCCTCTTTAAATGAAATGCCACCAACGCCATCTTGCTTAGTGAATCTATTCAAAAGATCAATGTATAATTATTTACACGAAATTGGTAAAGCTTCATTTTACAATACGAGGTAAACTTTCTATGACGAGAGAGCGCAGCGATTGAGTCATAGACAGTTTACGAGTATTGTAAAAAGCTTTGCCAATGAGTGTATGTAATTTTATTCTATGCATAGATATAAGAAATGATGGCCACTAGAAACTTCTATGGTCATGTAGAAATCTCTTGCTCACTGGATTTGTCAATCCGAACTTGTGATAGTTGAAATTTGATTCAAGAATCATAACAAACAGGCAGAGAGCGCTAAAACAGGTTATCATGAAGCGATATAGGTAGATCCAGTAGTGGCACCGAGAATATCTCTTCCAAGAACATTTATTTTGAAAACTGTACCCATGTTATCGTTAACCTTTGAACTGTTTTCTTGTCAAAGTAACAAGAATAAGAGATGAAAATATATGTTTGCATTATTTAAAGTATTTTTCTATGACTAAAAGGGTGTTTAACAAGATTACACAATTTTTCTAAATGGGTACAACGGGATTAAATTAAGACTACTAAGATAATAACAAAAACACAACGACGCAAATCGTATAACTTATTTTTTTCTCCATGAACTGTAAAGTTGTCCATGACCTGTAAAGTGCTACTTTACAGCAACACTCCATGAATAGTAAAATGGGGATGTCTATGTATGCATAGAATAAAAAGGGTTACTCTTTTGGTTATGCCCAACTAGAAAGTATATTTGGACTTTTCCTCAGGAACAAACGATATGTTCCTAAGTTCCAAAAAAGAAATGCAGTGGAGACAGTTAATTCATATAATAAAACGAAAAATGTCTCCGCCGGTAAGACGCCGAAGAAGTGACCGGCGGCGGCGGCGTTCACTGGCGAAGCAGGGGTCTAATATAGCCTATAGGCTACATTAAAGCACGCAATTGTTATACGCTATCTGATAATTTGAGTCAATGGCCACATCAGATGCGTATTGGGGAGGGAATCGGACCATCGCCCCCCTCAGGAAACAGTCGCAGGTTTTTGCAACAATCCCAGTTACGAACGCTGCAGGAGAGCGATCTCTCACTGCTCTAAAACATCTGAAAAATTATTTGCGATCGAGCATGGGAGAAGATACCATGAGTATAGTATAAATACCGACATATCATATATCAGTATAGGCCCACATGTAAGTCAGCATTGAATAAATCAAATTAATTCAATTCAATTCAGTACAGTTGGCAACAATGTACATGTACTATTGCATGAAAGGTCATAGTTACGAATGAATATGATTTGTGCCCCCCTGGAGGAATTTCTGGATACGACACTGGACCACATGAATGCCTAAATTGTAAGCTTAAATAACTCCAAGATAACACATAGATTTTATGGCATTTCTTTGTTTAGATAGCAAACTTGAAGCCAAATCATAATTTTGTTTAATCATTTTTGAATAGCAAGTTATGACTGCATGTTTTGTTTATAATCTAACAAATAATATACAACGCATCTATGTATTTTGCATCAGCATGTCATCATCCTGACTTCAACAAAGTTTCTGGTTCAATTTCTCCATGATGATTTTTGTACGAAATTGTTCCTCGTTGTTTGAATAGCCCAAGTTTTGTATGAGAATACAATGCACATGCCAATTTCAGTTGAACTCCGAAGTTCTTGTTGGCCGGGAACTAACAGCGAAATATAATGGCCATCCTTTGAAATGGAGAAGGCATTGAACCAAAAGTGTTCTTATTCAGATATCCAGTGACTTCAGAAATCCCATGTTTGAATCATATGGTTCTTGCATGTTACCGAGGCACCCATTCTAATTCATCAGTAAATTATTGTCTATTCTACCATTAGGTGATATCTCAGACATACATGCAAACTTCTTTTCCTGTGTACTTAATTCCCCCCAAATTTGAATTAAACACACGCCCATGTTACAGACCTCTCTAACTGACTTAAAATCAGCCAGAAATATTGTCTTGTGTATAGTTGTCATGAAAATATCGTTGAGAATTGTGAAGAACATAATTCATAAAATCTCTTCGTCTTCTGTTTCTGAAATTCACGTGTTTCTACAATCTTCAATTGAGGACACATGGAGTGAAGTTGAAACCCGCATGTTTGTTCTGCTTACGCCGGTATTTACTCAATTCAACGCCTGCTGGAGTTGGTCGACCTGTTCTGCTGAGATGATTCTACTCTGGTGGGAACCGCTTCAAACTTTGAGAAATGAAGTTGAACTGAGGCGACACCACAAGATTCCCCTACAAAATGCTCGACAGAAAATTCACCAGCTGCTCCGCTCCCTCAGACAGGATACGGTGGGATAGAATGGAGAATTTCTGATTGGTTGACGGGAACTCCCTCTCTCACATTTGAATTTCAACGTCTGTGCGTCTCCTACTTACCGTCATTTCTTAAACATCTGAACATTACAAGTACTTCCTTGTGACAATCGGATCAGCGTTATCTTATCTACGATTTGTTTGTGTCTTCGTTTGAATATCTTCTTTCCAAAGTTCAATTGTGTTATTGCGGATTTCAAAATCGTTTTCTGTGACCTCCGATAGCGGCTTTTCAATTTGGATTTATTTGAAAGTGCTTTATTTGAAGGAATTCCACGAAGTGGTCCATAGGCATCGCTACGATAATCAACGAATTTAATTCAGCCTCCGTCCAGGTATGACGTCTTCGAATTGCTTCCCGTTGCGCTTAAGATGCCGCAGTGTATCAGACTACATCCTCGTTGTGTTCTTCGTACTTTCACTATTCATCGCTTCGACATCTTCGTCTGGAAAATTCAAAATTACTTTCCGAGGAATTAAGAATTCTTTAAAAAGTAGAATGGATGGATCCTGCTGTCAGAAGTCAACTTACAGACGTCCAGTGTATGGCCCAGGACCAACGAATTGTACAACGGATTGCGTTACAGTCTTCCGCGTTTGTCTCACAGACTTCAAAGATGATGAAATCCCTTCCTATGCGAGAGAATTTAAAGGAAATTGTTCTTTTGGCAATTTTACTACCAATCAGTTAGGATTTAGTAACTTCGAATATAGTAACGGACCTCCATATCTCAATATCGACGTAAAATGGACGGTGAGTAGAACTCATCCACACATATGTCAATGTACGATATAGTGAAATAATATTGTACGAATTAGTGAAATTTCTATATATTTTCCTTATAACGTCCTACAAGAAATGTATAGTTATAAATTGAGCTTGAAAGCTTTTTTTGAAAAATATTTAAAACAATTGAATCATGATGAATTTTAGGGTTTCTATTTGCTATCATTTGCCTTCGACTGAACAAACTATTAAATGAATCGCCAACCGCAAAGGCTGTTTTGATGTGAAAGATAAAATGCCTACAATGTCGATAACATGCAATCCGTCAGTTTACAATGTCGCTTGCTTGTTTACATCATACTACTTACATTTGCCGGTCGCAATTCTATTTCTTGGTAGTGCGTTATAAATTTGGTATAATATTGGCAATGAGGATGAACTTTTGCATCTGCCTCACAGGCAAGTCACGGGGAAACAGCAAGATTATCGGTTAAATTGTCTAGTTCTGATTACACTGTGAATAAAGCAGCTAATAAACGCCTATCAACAACCGACGAGATTTCAATTTAGGTTTGAAAATGTGGTGCACTGCAAAGACATCGTTTTAAAAATCAATTTCAAAACAGGACTTCAGAATCATGTTTACACAGGACAAAAAATTCATTCTTGCACTCAATTTGAGCCATCATTGTAAGCAGGCCTTTAAAACAATGTAAAAAACGGTTATATAGCCATGTTTTCTAGAGAAATGAAAGTTGATGGTAATAATTTATCAGCGCAAGCATATGCTATAATTTGATAATAGAAGCCAAAACAGCAAAACTTATGCTTTCGAAGAAAAATAAATGTGATTGAAAAATATTGCTAAACATGGCTTTAAAACAATCCAAGCGTTTTAGCAGCAGTTTTCATCTTTGCTCTCACTATTCCCTTAATTTCAAAAATGCTGATACAGAATGATCATGCGATTATATTCGATCTTAAAGAGAGAAAATTCAACACTAATTAAAATAATTTTGGTGGTTTATATTAGGTGATCAATTATTGATTGACGATTATTGGTGACGATATTATTGGTGATCAATAATAATTGACGGATAGTCAAAATATTAAATAAACTTAAAATTTGAAGCTATTCAGGTTGTTTGCAGAACTTTGAATAGTTCACTTCATATACACGTTGGATCTGCTGAACGACGACTTATGATTTAGTAGCGATTCTCAAAATCTTAATGGCAAAGATTTTCCTGATTATATATTTGTATTGAAATTTGCTGAAGCAGGGCATCAATAGGGCTACATTTCACATATTCTGAACATCTAGACAAAAATATTCTAAAAAATTTGTATCTGCTTGATACAAAATGATATAATTAAACGCATCATCACAAGCAGTATTGAAGTAACATTTTTGAGAGTGAAACATGCTTCAATATTGCAAACTTGCAAAATTAGTAACTTTTAGGACTACTTTGCTTTTAGATTCTTTCAAAATTTTTGATTTTAGAATAAATGATATCATACCATTATACTTGATTTTTCGAATCTCCTTTGAATTATCTGATAGATAATATGATAGACATATAATAAAGAAAGTATTACAGATTCTTGAGGCTCGAAGTTTAAGCTTTGACAACACTGACTTGGGGACACAGCTTTTTGCCGTAACTGAATATGTCCAATCTGTTTTCTGAGTCTAGGATACGTGCAATATATTGATATTCAGAATTATTCAAGCCATTTGAATTATTTAAAAATATATATTTCTTTTATAAGAAATATTTCTACCATTTTTTTGCAAACGACAATTCATGTTGTTTATTTGATAAATTGAAGAAATCCTTTGTAATTGAAAAATTAGCACCTTATGAATTTGAACAAGAACAAAATAACTAGCGTATAACACTCCTGAAATGGAGAATTCATTTTTAGAAGAATGTGCGAGGGTATTGCAGTTCAGCTCATCAGAAAATTCATAAAAACTTCGATTACTATTTGTTTTTCTTATCTCTCCAATACCGTTTTGCCATAAGTTGCCACCATTTTTCCATTACCGACTACCAACAAGTTTTGCCATAATGAAGAAGGAAATAGTGATAAAAATTATTCCATTCACATCTTACTTTGATAAATTCAAAAAGTAAAGTTATTTCTTTGGGTCTATCGAGTAAATTATTTTCATCTCTTTATTTATCAGTCCGGCCATGGCTATTAAGTATTTGGAATAGAGTAAATTACTACAATGGTTTTGTTTTGCAAGATGGTTTGGAATATCAAATTAAGGCAGACTGGATAATTGAATTTCTTTGAATTCAAATCATCCCGAACCAGACTGAAGTGTGCATACCCGAATCGTATACGGGCTTCACAAAGTGCTTCAGGTTATCCACTTACTTTGGACTAGACTATTTTTTAGTGAGGTTGGGATTTTGCGCTTTTTGTACTTTCAATAGACATCTAAATTCCTGCAGTTTTCACAACAGGCGAAGTATTATCAACCTCAGACATATTTAACTCGTATTTGAAGCCATGATCAATATCAATTGCTCTCGCGTCATCGCCAATACATATTGTTTTGGCCTACACTGTAAACTGTAAACCGTTAATATCCCTTAAAATTAACAGCTAAAAATATTTTCACGGTTTTTTGCAATCTGAACTGCAAATATTCGTACAAACAGACGTTTGCTTTACCTGATATGAACGGATTTTAACTGTTACGTCATCACTCATCACGTGGTGACGTCATCACTCATCACGTTGTGACGTCATCACTCATCACGTGGTGACGTCATCATTTTAACAGATATTTACGGATATTTTCTGTGAAGTTTAACGGTTAGTTTAGGTGTTTTTAACGGTGTACAGTTTACAGCCTATATTGTTTTGTCAGAAGGCAACCTGTTTAATAAATGCTAAATTGACCGCGGAAATGACTGAATTGCTAACTATTCTTGCTAATGTGGAAACTAAATCTAAGAGTTCTCACAACTAAATTGATGAATAAATGAATTGTCAAATGTTGCTGACTTTTCACAACTTTTCAGGGCTTATAAACTTCAGTCACTTTTGAATGGAAGTATTTTTTCTGATTTTTATCTGATTCGAAAGATGAGGAAGACAATTTGATTTTACCTACTGCAATTTTTACTTTCTGTCATTAGTGTAAGGCATTGACTTCTTGATATGTCAGTGGGATCGAGATATCTACGGTAGAAAACATGAGATAATGTTCAGAATTCAAACATAAATATGCACTTTTCTAAATGAAAGTTGGTGACTTTGTGAACTCATAAGAAAACATGCGTCATTAACTTAATAAGCAAAAAACTATTTAATCATTCCAAATTTGAAAATACTTCAGCAACTAAAATCGTACAGAGATTGTTGCCAACTTGAGGAGGCGTGATGATGTTCATCGAACAAAGTGCTTGCTTAACATACACCTACGTTCTCTCCATGAAAAAACAAAGAACTGTGACAAATTGTACGGACGTTTATGCTTCTAGTCATTCACTCGATAATTTTGATCCATTGAAGATACCAAAAAAGACAAGCTGTCATTGAAACTAAGCGTGAATTATGTGTCAAATTTTCCGACAATTATTTCCCTTTATTAAAGTACTAATGCCTGAAGTGGGGAGACAGTAACGAAAGGCGGTTGTTGTTACTATATAAGCGATGTCCCAGTAACTAGAGGAGACAGCTTGTAATTCCATTAATTTTTATTTGCCAACAGTAATCACTCATATTGTCCTAGTCTTTTCGAAGGTTTGGTGAAATATTACTTATATAAATGAAGTAACTCTGAAAGCAATACATTATATCGCGCCGGATTTAGAGCATCAAGAAGAGTTGGGTGAATTTTCTGCCTAAAATCGTCAACATTAACGCACCCTACATTTTCACAAAAATAAATGTATCGAAAACATTCTTAGAACTTCACGAAAATGTCTTAAGCTGATATGTCATTGACCAATCCCCCTCTCTATAGCACAACGCAGATAAGCTGAAACTAAGTCCTCACTGAAACCCTTAGCTGAAACTCTAACTTCTTCCTGCTAGTGAATGTAGAAATTTGAAAACCTTAGATCAGTTACTTCTTCAGTTCACGAACGGTAAAATCTTAGTTCAGTTCAACGGCAGTTACTAGAAAACTCCTGTCGCTCAGCTCACCCGTTCATCAGTGAATGGGTCGAAATCTCGTTCGCTCACTCACTCAAAATTCCGAATGCACTCCCCTGAACTTCTCGATTGCTACAAAACTACACACCTGCCGGATCAGATCGTTTGTCTTCAATAATTGCTTGAATTGAAAACCCACGCATTTCCAATGGATTATTGTGACAAATTGGCTGCAAACACGCTTTTACTGAGTTATTGACGACAGATTAAAGTCGAAGAGACATTTCTTCAATATGATTAGTATAAAAATTATCTACACAGGTCATGCTCGAAGTCATGCTACAGGTCATGCTACAGGAGTGCTCGCTTTTATTCAGAATCCCTCGGATCATGCAACACTCAATGACTTCACAACATTTTCATAGACATTTCAACAAATATGTGCTATTTATCATACATCTAAGATGTCTGTATACATTTGTACCTCCTTCATTAGTTTTGAACGACCACTCTATGCTAGCTCCTGAACTATAAGTTCAATACGACATCACAAGATATTTTTGTGTCATGGAATCCGTTTGACTAAATTTACTGAACTAAAATTTGTCTTTTAATCCTAGACCTCGTACAAAGTCAGTTAGTCTACAAATGCGCATGTAAGTGAATCGGGCATGTGCTTAATTCAGCTCACTCTATGAACAGTGGCATGTGCAAGTTTGAAACACTATGATGTTTTGAAGAATATTTAACTCAACATTGTAGGTCCTAGTTGCGGATCAATTTTACATTCTAAATTCAGATCAATAAGAAGACATTTCTTATAAATGGATTCATGTCGAATGAGTTGATCTCTTGGAATTATATTGTTCAGTGTTTGATCCACTCCCAGTGGGTCAGCGGGGGAAATTTTCCTTAAGGGGGTTCTGAAAGTTTATGTATCTGGCAGTTTAGGTGTGGCAATGAGAAATTTTAATTCCTTATGTACAATATAACTTGGCCTCTATGACCTGTCACTGATGCTCCAAAAACATGCCTATATAAGTATGCCTATAATTTCGAGACGATAGAAGTGTTTTTAAATTGTAACTTTTAACTAATCAATTGTTACAGATTTATGGTTATTTTATTGTCTGAAAGTTATTTATTTGATCGCCACAGCTACATCCTGCATCCATGGTATGATTTTAGATATGTCTTCCATCGTGGGGGTGGGGGATTCTGATATTTAGGGTGGGAAAGTTCCCCGAAAAACAGGGATGGATAAAACACTGCTGTAGGTGCAGCAATAGTTCAATAGACACCGTGTCTTGAATAAAGCTATCATTTCCAAGTTGTAGAAAGTCAAGTCTGCAAACTCAACTCATAATAATAACAGGAAAACTTTGCATTTCAAATTCGGAGACGATGTGTATTGAAACTTGGGAAGAAGAAGTTGGGTTTATGTCTTCTTACTTTTCTCATATCTTCAGTGTCATTGAGATGAATAAATCTACAGAAATTCGCTGAGGCGTTAATACAATTCTGACTCGCAGACTTCTTAACACAGTTGCAGGTAATGAAAAGTTTGCGTCGCCATCCACAACAAAGAAATTAATTACACCCCACTGTCGAAAGAATTTTATTTTGCTTCAATAACTCTTTGTAATCACGAGTTGTAAACAGAGTTTATTCCCTGCTAGTCGCAGAAAGTAGAGAACTATCGAAACATCGAAAACCTTGTTTCTTTCGCAGAGAGTGATAAATCGATTTCAAATTCGAGTGTCAGGTGTAGCGGTTTCATACCAGTATCACTCAGTAAAGTGTGCGGGGTATGTTATTTCCAGCATTATGAGCGCAATATGATTACCTTGTAACTGGCTGAGAAGTGTAATACCGTTCAAGAAAATGCTGTAATTGTTATTACAAGAATATTTGGCTAATTGGTTGTATTCATCTACATATAATAGCTCATAATCTTGTAAATTGTTGCTATATAATAGTGTTGTTGCAGTGAAACTTATCTGTCCCTAAATTGTTTCAACGGAGCATGAAATTCACTTATATTAAAATCATTTAACCAGAAAATTGCAGCTGTGACTTAGGGATGAATCCCCGTGAGACTGACATTAGTGCAGTTCGTTCACTGGTGCGGCTATTGGACTCATGATGAAGGACTCAAATCCGCCGAGCTTCACTAGCGGGGAGCAAGTTCTTCTGTTTCTGAGGCAGTACTGGAAAGGCATTACAGTGGATATTCAAACATTTAAGTTAAAGGTGGGAAACTTGAGATTGCAGTGGTCTTAAGCCATAATGCCTTATGAACATCACAACTGATAGCAGCAATTATTTAAAAATATGAACACAGATGCACCTAAACTGAGCCACAGCTTGAGCCGGGTCAACCCGAGCCGACGGCAGTTTTTCAACGTTACTGATATTTCAAGGTTGTCTGGGTTGAACTAAATCAACTACATGTATCAGGGATGCGGAGTCGGTCCTATCATGAATGAACCGTGATAGTGTGATTTAGTAGAGAAAAATACTTGTACTCATATTTTTTGGAGAAGGATGGGGGATTTCTGCCTGGTAGAGACTGCAGAAAACCCGTGTGAACCACACATCAAGAAGATGGGAGGAGCCTAGTCGTATGCATCCAACTGAAAGCGACATCTGATAAATTTTCATCGAAAATGATTAATAATTGATACAGCAATGATCACAAAACATAGGTTCAGGTAAACATTTAATGATCTATGATGTAGGCTGACAGTTTTTCAAAAAACTAGGCTATATATATTGGCCACCCGGAGTCGGAGTCCTATCAAAAGCCGGAGTCCTATCAAGCCCCGGAGTCGGAGTCCTATCAAAATGATAGAAACTCCGCATCATTCCCAAACATCTATCCATATCATTCCAGACGGGCTATGTTTCTCACAACTAAGCCGACGTCCGCTTCACGGAATACAATCAAATAAAAGTCAAAATTTATAAAATATTCAACAGTTACCGCATACTAAGCAGTGACCACTGGACTATATAGTGCGCTTGTCATGCAGAATATGCTGCTTGATTAAATTAGGCTACAACAAGTTAGAAATCCAAGCATTTCTAAACTTTTTATGAAAAATGTGAATCCTCTGACGATGTGTAAAGGGTTCTTACAAAAAAATAGCATTTTAAAAATACTTGGATTCCTGACTCATCACATTTAAGAAAATGATCCAAGACCTCTTCACATACCAAGCTGCTTTAATATGGGAGCTTACATGCAAACGTCTAACAATAAATAGAGCTGCGTGCATGTCCATTCGCTGTTCAGTTGTGTTGTTTAATCCATGATGCTATGGCAAATACATTTAATTGAACAGTCGAAAATGAAACATCTACATTCTATTGATCGCTGACATTGACGGGGTCTTACTGAATTGAGGAATACAGCCAGTACGGAGTAGTTGTATCAAAGCTAAGGTGCAACTCTTGCTGAGTTAAGTTTTAATAAGGCTAAAGGTAAACCTAAAAAGTAAAATTGATAGAAAAATTGGACTAAGCCCTTGCTGAATAAGGTTTTGGCTGAACCTCAAGTCTAAAAATAGAAACCAGGGAAATCCAAGTTAGCTCGAGCTGAACTGCTGATTTGGTCTTGATAAGTTGCGTTTTGAAAAACGCGTCGTATCACGTCACGAACGGTCATACATCAGAGCGCGAGCTTTGCAGATCATCGAAGATTTAGACGATCTTTAGCTGAAATTTAACTGAACAAAAGAATTTAGAACACACGTCAAGCAGGAACCAAGTGAAGGACGGCTGCAGCTTAGTCAATCGTCAACTCAGCAAGACCCCGTAAATATCTACAACTAACTGACTGTCTCGCGTTGAAATAATCGGCCTAATCAATGGATCATTTGCTCAATTTCGTTGCAAATAATTTTTGATGCGCAGTCAACACAGAAAAACCATGATTGGAATGAAATAATAATGGATAATAATCTACACGATGTTGAGTGAAGCAATTTCACGTTTCTACCAATGACAGGGAACTGAGTTGTCACTTTATTCACCTCTCATGAATTACATTTCTTTCCCATTTGTTCCTATGTCAATATATTTACAATATTCAAATGTCATCCTACCTGAATAGAAGCTCCTAAGCTAACCTTTCTCATTATCATAAAGATGAACTGACTTCTACTGTGACTTGGACAAAACTGGGTCGATATCATGGAAAAACTTCAGTTTGACAGCGCATTATTATTTCATGAAGGCATCCATAACCGTCATCCCCTCTCCACTCATTCGACTATCGTCCGTTTCAAGTCTCTTTCTCAGAGTTCATGTGAAAATGTGAAGTGTCTGGCACCTGTTCTCCATTTTCTTTCTTCTTATCCCTCTGTTCTACGGTGAAGTTAACTTATCGGGAAGCTGTTGAAGAAATGTAAACTTGCCATGCTATAGTTCAGAGAAATTTGCATAAGCATATGTTTGCTGAGTCCAACCACCTCTTCCCCGTGCAAGACGTATTGACTGAATATTTAATGACATGCGCTATAAGAATTTATTTTAATCTTGTATCCACAAATCCTGATACGAGGAATAGGAAAATTATTGAAAATTCATATGATAATCAATTAATTGTGATTGGCTCTTTGATTAATCAATTGCTTAACATGGAATTCAGAACTTATACACTGCGTAAACATAGCCTGTGCTTTTTGTTAAGTCGGTATGATATTTTTCCCATTCTATTGATGTTTATACTGTATCTATGAAATAAACTTCTGAGCCTCCGACAACCCCTGTTAAATTGGAATTATCAGAAATCTATATATCCATCATATCATAAAAATTAGGACTATTTTATTGCTATATTGATACATCTTTTTAAACAGACAATGGAGATAGCAGCAAACGACAGATAGCATATGAAGATAGCTCTAAATGTTCATATCTAATTGAATTAAACTGTTAACATTTGTTATATTTATATGACTTCGAAGACACACGATGTTTGATAGTTGCAGCATGTGTTTTGGAGGCTTGTCCGTTTATACAGCTGATATAAAATAGCATAATATTTCATGGTGAGCACACACCAAGAGGTAGAATTTCAACGTCATTCCTCACCAGATGAATGCTGATTCCGAGGTTTTAATAAATCCCATTATCATCAATTTGCTACCATTAGACTTTGACTGAATTGATTAGACGAATCTCAAGTAATAATGTTTGATAGGTCTCACCGTTTAACATTCAATTAACTATTTCTTTCCGCTTGATCAATCAATTTGAAACCAATATCAATAAATGCCAAGTATATATTTCCAATTTGCGCCTATAGATGTTATACCTACCTGGTAAATGTATTCAGGCCCACTGCAAAAAAGATTCACCGGAAAGACGTCGGAACGAGGTATGGTAGTCGGGAATAGGTCGGGAAATTGTTTTGACCCTTGCTGACCTCATTTCCTTGAATTTATGCAGAAATGTTGATAAAATGGGTTTTTTTATTTAGTTAATGGTAGAATAGACATTGAAGACATGAAAACGCACGGATATGATAGTGATGACATTGATTACTCAAACAAGCTTCAGAAAGGTGTATGTATGGAAAGGAAAATATATAATAATTTTTTATAACAAAATTATATAACCATATATAATTATATAATATATATTTATATAATTATATAAAAATAATGAAATTTATAACAAAATATCTAATGCTATTTTGATGAAATGCTAAATCCTTGAACGACAAAATGAATATTCAGTCATTGTTTTGCATTTCAATGCGGTGCGAGAATATTCGATTATGAAACCCAATAATCGATTCTCATGGTTATACAACCAGGATCTAGAATGGCATACATACCAAATACTAAACATGTCTGATTGGCTCTCATCAGATCTTCGATATCTGAAAGTATTTTATGTTGAGATGAAGTCTTTCCCATGATATGGTAGCTTAATACTTGGCCTTCTAATCTTTTGGATATGAGGTCGAGCCTCACGAGTGTCATTCTCGTTTATAGAGGCTCGCACAATTAAAGAGACGGCTTCCTTCCTCAACAAAGAGACACTTTCAGAGAACAACAGATGAACAGTGTCCGAAAATGATCCCTTTTTCAAGGCCAGAATGCTCTTGAAAATAACATGGACACGCTTTCCCAGTGCTATAGTCAGTGTGCGCTATTTCCGAAGGTCTCAATCTCCATGAAGACTTTGAAATATACAGAGCCCGCTGACTTCCTATGACTTTGTCGGGGCTCGACCACCCGACCAAAAGGTACAAGATTACATGCTCTTAACCACTGTGCCAAGAAGATCAGCATGATAATTTCGAGAAATCTATGCAGTCTATCGATCATTGAAGAATCATAATTGAGACCAGCACTGCACATCGGTTTTAGCGCTACATGGTTCATGCAAATGCGGCAATGCCTCAACTATTATTTGTACTTTGCTCAAGTCAATGTTCATCAAAATTCACCTAAAGCTAAATTATTCAAAATCACAATTCCGATTCACCCGGTATTGATGACAGCGCTGATATTTGGAGATTAATTACTGCGAACATCATTAAATCTCTTTCTGAAGAAATCTCGGAGGTTCGAGAACTGCTTTAAGTATGTCTTTGCACAAATGTGTATCATTATAATGTAACGATTTTCACTTTGGAAATCTCTCTGATAAGAATTTCCCTCTGACTCTGTACAATCTTCCGCCATTGTTCCTCCACACAGGGTGCAGCAGATGTTTCTTTAGAAATGGTCGCTACATTGTGTCGTTTAGACAATCGATTGATTCGTTCACTGCGCTTTATCTGAATAGAAGTAGATGCAATTTTCTACAAGCTTTCCAGACATTAGATATGAATTGAACTTTATATTTCTTTATTCCACAACTTGATGAAGAGAATTGAATTATGAAAGAAGGGTACATTGTTGTGAGCCCGCGGTGAAGCATTGACGTACATATCTCTGTCACATTTACTCAGCATTTCCTCAAGTAACGTAGAGCTAAACTCAAGAACGAGTGAATGTGCATGTTGGATTGAGCACAAAAGCAGCAGCTGTCTTAAGATGACTTTTTGAATTGTAATGATTAACGCCATGTTTGCGTATTAGCGTCCTCGGAACAACAGCTTGTGTTTACGTTAAGAGAAATGTAGATCCATAGGAACACTCAGTAATGGTAGCATTAACTTTCAGAATGTTTGGTTTGCGTAAAGATATATTCAACTTAAACTCACAATCGAATATAGAATCCATAGAATCTTACAAACGAATGAATAATCGACCAGTTTTCCAAATTTTGAGGACTTATGAAAATATTAGGATATGAGCTAGTGAGAGCTAATGTGCTTATTGAAATTAACTCTGAAACGGAGTTAATTGTGTTCTGACTTTCATGACCTGCTTACAACATGGATGAGTAGCAATGGAAGTCGGAAAGTGGAAAAAGGCAACTGAATTCCCGTTCATATTGTGCATGTTGTAGAGTTGGATGTGGCCTTATTTCTACAGCCGGCTCGTAGGACCGAGAGCTATTAAATTTCAATGACTTGCCTCTCTATCCCTAAACGCAGTTTATAACGGTTGCATTCGGAATGTAATTGCTTACTGCTTGTACTCGGAAAAAAGTTGGCATGACTGCTGGGGTTTTTGACTAGGTACCTGTATTTGATATATTAGATCCTTGTATTTATGTTATTATGATGTAGCTCAATATCCATCTGGTTTAGAGGATAGCCGTTAACAGGAGTTGGCGATTGTTCATTCTGTTGATCAGACCAGAAGGCTGATGATGAAAAAGTCTCCTTGCTTTTCGGCGTGATAATTGTAATTATAAGTAAAAGAAAATTTACAAGGTCCCGACGCGTTTCGCGAATTCTCGCTTTGTCTAGGGACGATCGTGAAGAGGACAAACTGACAGTCAAACTCGTCTTAAAATAGGAGATGGTGAGTTGGATTTAAAATACGGTCAGTTCATGCTTGCGATTCAGTGAGGGACAAATCATCTTTATGTGTCTCGCTTCTGACAGTCTCGTGTCTAGCGCGTCACTGCACTTTTCCAGGATGTCTAAGTCATAGTCATCAATAGATATCAGGCCATGCTGCGAATGTTCACCTAAAGCACTAGACCTGTCCTGCTTCTGGATCGCACGTTTATGTTCCATGAAGCGGAATTTGAAAGGTCTGCAGGTTTGGCCAACATAAATTTGATTGCAAATTTTGCAAGTGAATTTATAAATTAGGAAACGGTCTGTACATTGTGTTTTTGGCAGGCAACCGAGTGCAAATGTCACAATCTTCATGTTTTAGTTTTTTGTTTTTATTTTTTAAACTACAATAAAGTGATTTGTTTGGGGTGCTAATCAACTTCGCGGGTAATTCGTATTTTTTTATTAAGTGACGAATTTTATTGTCTGTATGATCATTGATGAAACGTACTTTTAAGTTACTAGTATTCTGCGAGACTATTTTATTTCTAGACTTAGATTTTCTAGAGAAATTGTGGGTGAACCCGTTGTTTTTTAATTTTATGTCCAACTTATTGAGGGATTTTTTCAAGTCATGTTCGTTGTTGCATCTTTTAGTAACATTATTAATACTACTAGTGACAAAATTGGATTTTATGTGAGCAGGGACAAAACTATCTTTTCTTAGTGAAGTTCCCGAGTGCATTTCTTTTTGGTACCAACAGTAAAGTATCTTTTTGTTAGCATTGATTATACTAATATCTAAGAACAAAACTCTTAACTTCTTAGATATTAGTATAATCAATGCTAACAAAAAGATACTTTACTGTTGGTACCAAAAAGAAATGCACTCGGGAACTTCACTAAGAAAAGATAGTTTTGTCCCTGCTCACATAAAATCCAATTTTGTCACTAGTAGTATTAATAATGTTACTAAAAGATGCAACAACGAACATGACTTGAAGAAATCCCTCAATCAGTTGGACATAAAATTAAAAAACAATGGGTTCACCCACAATTTCTCTAGAAAATCTAAGTCTAGAAATAAAATAGTCTCGCAGAATACTAGTAACTTAAAAGTACGTTTCATCAATGATCATACAGACAATAAAATTCGTCACTTAATAAAAAAATACGAATTACCCGCAAAGTTGATTAGCACCCCAAACAAATCACTTTATTGTAGTTTAAAAAATAAAAACAAAAAACTAAAACATGAAGATTGTGACATTTGCACTCGGTTGCCTGCCAAAAACAAATGTACAGACCGTTTCCTAATTTATAAATTCACTTGCAAAATTTGCAATCAAATTTATGTTGGCCAAACCTGCAGACCTTTCAAATTCCGCTTCATGGAACATAAACGTGCGATCCAGAAGCAGGACAGGTCTAGTGCTTTAGGTGAACATTCGCAGCATGGCCTGATATCTATTGATGACTATGACTTAGACATCCTGGAAAAGTGCAGTGACGCGCTAGACACGAGACTGTCAGAAGCGAGACACATAAAGATGATTTGTCCCTCACTGAATCGCAAGCATGAACTGACCGTATTTTAAATCCAACTCACCATCTCCTATTTTAAGACGAGTTTGACTGTCAGTTTGTCCTCTTCACGATCGTCCCTAGACAAAGCGAGAATTCGCGAAACGCGTCGGGACCTTGTAAATTTTCTTTTACTTATAATTACAATTATCACGCCGAAAAGCAAGGAGACTTTTTCATCATCAGCCTTCTGGTCTGATCAACAGAATGAACAATACATCTGGTTTCATGTAGTTGTTATATAGTTTGATACTAAGATATAAATCTACCAACGGTTCTTAAGGTGTAAGGGTGTTGTCAAGTAGTCGCAGGTGCACACACGTTTTCGTGTTGAGTGAATGTATTTTGCAGATAGGACGGAAGTTTGTGAGTACTCTTTGAAGCAGGGATTATCGAAAGTTAATTCAATTTCAATTAATTGATTGGAAAAGCAATTAAACTGCAAGCAAGCTTTGTTAATCCCTGATCCGTAATCGTGAGTAGCCTTTTACAGTCCACATGTATGCGTGTACTACATAGTATGCATTGTGTGATGTCATAACTCATAGACCCTGCATCTACTTGCCGTCCTATTCTCCACCTCTGCTGGATTAGACGATTTTTCTTCATGGAATACCTCCAGATGTTCCCTGATTGTTATTGGTGCTTCATCACTCATTATGGACATGTATTATGGATTCATAAAATAACTCATAGAATAATGCTGTTTGTTCAGTTAGTTGTTTGATTGTTCACCGATACCAAATTCAATCATTTGCTTGTTTTGACTTAAATCTCAATTAATTGACTGGTTTTGTTTTTAATTTCTATTTATAGATTGCTCTGAAATCTCAATTTCAATTAATTGATTGAAAAGAACAATTGAATTGCAGTCAATTTTCGATGATCTCTGATTTGAAGAGCCATTTATTTCGATAGAATGCTAAATCCCTGAACGACAACTGAATATTCAATCATTGTTTTGAAGAAGAATAAATAGTATCCACAAACTTTATTTTCTGAATTAAGGAAAATTTAGCTTTCATCAATATGAAACAAATACCATGCGGATGCGATGTAGAAATAAGATGCCATTCTGGATTCCACTGTTTTTATGACAGTTTTTACCTTTATTCCATTTTCCCCATATTTCCATTTTCTGCTTCTCCAATTTATCATCTTTTTTAACAAAGAAACTTCATCACTTATAATTATTTTTATGAAGAGTTGTGAGGAAGTTACACTGTTAAGGCAACTCATATTCACAAAAATAATAGATCGATATTCAATCAATCTGGTTGAAGCAATGTAAGGCCGATCTAGCGGTAAATATCCCCCCCCCCCGGGGAGGGAAATTACATCTTCAGTACCGGGGATGAAATGATGCAGTCCAGGGGAGCGTCCCCACCTTCCATCCCGTCAAATCCAACACTGGGCATACTCTAGTCCTCTCTATCAACGCTTCTGCAATCCGAAGGAATCATCACACTCCACCATCCATCTAAATCCACTAGTTTGAACATTGTACTATTGATGCTTAATTCACGCAATCATTTCCGTGTGATATTGACATTGGTATGAAAACTGAAAAACATGACAGTGACCGATCCGCCCGTCTTGCGCTTGAGTGAAATCTTACACAAATACATGACGTGCAATTTTAAACTAAATTATATTGATAATATCGATACATGATCCAGCAGTCTCAGCGGGTCACCTTTTTCTACATTCTTGACACATCTGGACAATATTTTTAAGGCTATTTATTTAACTTCGCTTCATCAGTGTCGTTTATGCTCCATTCACCTTAATTCTCAACATGTCCAAAACTGCCTCCATCTTTGAACACAGAGGAAGTTCAGCCTCAGGCTACGACATGGCGCATATCTACAAGCGACTGAGACAGCATGCTGCAAATTGATTTCCTGTGTCGTCTTGTCTTAAATGTGTACGTCAACTGTTGCGGAGACACACGGCGGGCGGAAGGTGTGACGAAAACTACAGAATATTGTTGCCGGAATGCCCCTCGCATTTAGCCTCCATGGAGCAGCAGAAATTGGAAGTTTCAATGTCAGAAGACGGCTGACACAGTTTAGATGTTGACAAGTAATAACACATGCATCCGAATTAGTCCGCGTGGAAAGGACGAAGAAATGGAAGAGGAACAGATCCCAACAACTGTACCGTCGTCTGACAGATATTCATCTCTCGTAAGTAAGTCTGTGTGAACAATGGCTGCCCTGGCAACTCGATTCCCACCGATTCTCCTGACAATATCAATTTTTGGGCATCTCCAAGCTTTACACAGGTTGTGTCAGCGTCGAATATTCATCATCGTTGCTCGATGGGAGACAGGCCATCTGCCCCACTCATCACGAGAGTGTTGCGCTTTCAGAGCAATACAGAATGGGTAATAGAAAAGAACAAATTGCTCCCTTCCCTTTTTGCCGATCTTCTCTCTGGAGCCTGCGGCTCATAATTAAATTACGTCCAACTCAATACAAAGTGGGAAATTAGATTTTCTCTTGCCAATGCTCATGGGAGGCTCAAAATCATGCACGACTGAGCGTTCTACTCCACTCGACTACTACTGTCATTTGCTATATTGGTTTCCGTGTCACTAGCCCCGTGTCACACTGACTGTTTCTTCATGTCAATGTCTCATATTCGAATCATGTTGAATCCTAAAACTGATTCTCGATGATGATAATGTTGGTTGAGTTTGGAGCATTGCAACAGGTCAGCTCACTCATTCTCATCAACTTCACTTCATGAGAAATGATATTGATGAATAGATAATCATGAAGATTGTGATGTTTCAATTACATGTATTTATCAATGTTTGATTTTCTCTGTCCAAGATATAACACGGAAGACTATTTCTCAGAACATGAACAAGCGAATGCACTGTACAGTTTTGTTTTTGCTTCCATTTTTAGATTGCTCCAAGATCTCATCTTATTGCTCAAGAAATTCGAAGAATTTAATTAATACATGTCAATGATTTTTGGATCGTAAATTTACTAAAATCATTTAATGATGAAAGAATGATGCTTTGATAACACTGCACACCACTTGGTGCTTGTGCAGTGACCACGGCTTATCAAAAGTTTTTCCAATTAATTTAGGGAAAGCAATCAATCAATTCTAAATGCAGCAGGAAGCAATTAATCAATCACAATTAATTGGCATCATCAATCAATTAATTGCAATCATTTGTCATCCGGGTTTGAATAGACTAACACTTGTGATTCTGAATTGTTCACTCTGCTATTTCAATTTGACAAATTAGGTCACATGGGCTTACATGCTTTAAAAGCCGCATAATAGCTTTTATCAATTTAGATAGTTACTTGAGCAGACCCATTACATGAAATACATACCGGTATAGCTGTTTCCTTAATTGGATGTGAATATTGATCAATTTTAGTGCAGACTTAAGCTCATGCGCCATAATTATAGTAATAATAAATTATTGAAAAAGTGGATCACGTCTGCCTAGAACATACACTGTAAATCGAAAAGGTCTGACACGGTCTAATGATAGACTTAATCCTGTTTTTAAAGGAGCACATGCCCATTTTGTTACTTTTCTAGTCATCATAGAACAGGTAGCAACTATGATCGCTATGTCTGATGCATAGATATCTAAAATAATTAAGTCAATACTTAAGTATCAATAATTAAGTCATAGACACGGTCTAATGATAGACTTAATCCTGTTTTTAAAGGAGCACATGCCCATTTTGTTACTTTTCTAGTCATCATAGAACAGGTAGCAACTATGATCGCTATGTCTGATGCATAGATATCTAAAATAATTAAGTCAATTTTTGATGTAGACCGACATTTAGACCCTTTTAGACCTTTTCAATTTTCAGTGTAGCATTAAAAGGATCGGAGTTTTAGAAGATATCATAAAAGTACTGTAATATCGAGATGTTAAATGCGTCTATGCGCAAGCAAATCAGTCAGCTAAATGCATTTACTTTCCCCATTACTGCAGAAATTGATCAATCAATTTGTTGCAATTATTCCATCACACCAATCAACTAATTGTGTTTTTTATGGCAGCATTCAAATGATTGCGGCCAATTAATTGCAATTTGATTAGCCTTGTAAGGATTATCAAAACTGATCGCAATTTAATTGCTCTTTTCTATCAATTATTTGTGAGCAATTAATTACTTGAAATCCATTTATTTTTGACAGTATGTTTCCATATCAGTCTGATTTCTAAGTGTAAGTAAACGATGACGAAAATCTGCAATGAACAATAATTGGCTGAAGAAGTCTAGAAAGCAGCTGAACAGAAATTGTACACCTTGACGGTGACGACCTTGATATTTGCTGCAGAGTCCAATGTTCTCGAATGATAAATAGTGCTTGGATTCCAAGCCACTGTAAACTGCAAACCGTAAATATCCGATGAAATTAACAGTCAGCTGAAATTTAATTTCAAGGTTTTTTACAGTCTGAACTGTAAATGTACGTTAAAACAGACGCTTGCTTATCTGATTTGAACGGATTTTGACTGTTACGTCATCACTCATCAAATTTTGACGTCATCATTTTAACAGATATTTAGATTTTCACAGAGATTCACAGAGATTTTCTGTGAAGCCTTCCTGATAAGTTTAACGGTTATTTTAGCTGTTTTAACGGTGCACAGTTTACGGTGACAGTGTAGAGGGATGAGTCTACGTGTGTCGCGTCCTTTCCACTTCCAAATTATAGATACTACAATTCGGTATTACAAAAATACTGCTATGTCAAGTAGTTCTCTCCAAACAACAAAAAAGAGAATTTAATGAATAAATTTATCATTAGTATACATGAACATGTACGCAGATGGCATACAGAAGCGGTCACCATGAAGTGCCGTCAGCCTGACAATGATTCACAAAGTCGATTTCCACTCAACCCAGCTAAGATGCGTTTCAATCCGTCATGCAAAGTCAACCTGATTTTCTAATTTGAATTAATGTTGCACAACAATTCTTACACTTTCTGCTTGTCGACAAATTCCCAATTCTCTGTCTTCAGCATTTATTATGCATTAACGGTGAGCTAGTAATTCAACACTGTGGCCTAACAGAAGAAAATTGCCATTGCACGCAAATAGTTTCTATTTCTAAACCAGTGATTCCATCTCTAAGTGTTAGGATATCATTTGTCTTAAGATGTTATGTCGCATTGCATGTTATGCATTGCATCTTTGAATCCTCTACATGAAAATGAGATAATCATAGTATTTTTGTGGATAAGCTTATCTTTGAATTCTAATTTTATTATGTAAGTTTCATTTTTTTTCTTTGCATACTATCTGGTTTGCAAATAGGCGTTGAATAGCGCAAAATAATGTGAATGAAATACAACCTTCACTGTATGGTCATTACAGAATAGCATTCAATAAATAATATGTATGTAAAATCATCAGTTGTAACCGAAGATGAAGTATTTGATTGATTGATTGCACCTCCCTTTTTTAATCAAGGCTTGAGGGTGGAGGACGAGCATGCGCCAAAAGTGTCACTCAGCAAAATATCAAAGGCTCAAGAACAAAGAAGCAGAATAATGGAGAAAGATGGGATAAGTAAATGACAATGTAATTGTGTGGCATTATACTAAAAAGATATGAAACTGTACAACTAAGTAGGCCTATAACAGAAGCATTGAAAATAAGGTGGAAGAAAGTAAATAGGCGGATGCAAAATGTACAACAGCCAAGTAAGAACAAATAACTGCACAACTCGTGAGGGTAAAGATGAAAATAGCGAAAAAGATTGCAATATTGAAAACCAAGACAACGCAACGGAGATACATTAGACAGAAGAACCTTTAAAGTATCAACTCTCCATGGAATTTTCTGGAAGCATATTGACGGCCTTCTTAAATGGTTCAGTATTATTTAGCAAAATGTCTCAGTGAAAGTTATGAAATCAATCTGTGGTGTTCACATGTCACTGCATGTCTTTGTATGAATTTTTGTTTGTGTAACTTATATTTGTGTCAATGTTGAGCCTTTTGATTTCCATTTGATCAAATAAAAAACTTTTCTTTTCACTTTTACTTACTATATTTATAAATAGGCTTTTAGTTTATGAACATTATGATGCTCTACAATATAAATGCTTTCTCAAATGATTTTCTGTCCAGCGTTTATATTCATTATAAATTTTGATATAACAACAGATATTATCATATGGGTTGATATCACTATAGCAGTTTTCGATCTAAACATAATGTAGATATCTTCCTAATCGTATTAATGAAAGCTAGCCTTTACATGATACGTCCAGTAAGAATTAATTTGTGTTTATGTTAACTTCTATCAAAACAAGTCACTTCTTGTAGACAATAAATATTTTCAACAGCGACTTTTTGCTGACAAGAATTCGGAATCCTTTGATTACTACATTTCACTTCCCAATGATTTCGAGCCCTGTTGTACTCCGTACAAAAAATTGCTCAACAAAAGTCATGCCGATTGAGATGCACCTGATACATTTGTCAAATCTCAGAGTTGAAAGCTTTCAACCGTTTCATTAGCAACTCGCCGCGAACAAGCCGCTGGACATGAAATGACGCAAAGGATCCATTTCCCTCCCCTCATGTCACATCAGGATGCCAGAAGCGACAAGTGCAGTTCCATTTAACAAGAGGAAGTCTTTAATCAGTCGTCATGACTACCTTCCGCTCATGACGAAAATAAGACAAAGTGAGGATAGCTGAACAGAAATGGAATTATTTCACCGTCTTAGAAGGTCTATAATACTTCTTATCCTTTTCTAATTCATTTCCATCATGAATTTCCGTCCAGTTTTGCCATTTTCTTGTTCAAATCCCTATAGGGAAAGAGAATTTGACTTTGACATACATTAACGGACAACCAGTTGTAACTCGTGCGCACAACGGAGCTCATTGTTTTCTTCTCACTGGTGCTGTCGGAGGGGCGCTCTTAAGCCGCATTATCCGGGGATTATAGTTGCAGTTGTGATATGATTGATTTCAGCTATCGTTGTGTGCACATGTGTGAGATGTGTTTGTCTGCGTTTGAGCTTGTTTACCAAGCCACCAGTAATGTGAGAGGCAAGGAGAATTGAAATGGAAAATTCTAACTGAGGACGAGGTATATGGCACATTTTTCCTCTGACTACGCGTGTGGTTAGCGTTCGAATCGTTTGTTCAGAGATTCACAGCTGTGACAATATAATTGGAGTGCATGAAATGTTGTGGCTGAAGAGTTGATTTTGAGTATTCTCCTCTCCTCGAGAGATAATTGGAATTTCTAGATAATGCTATGCTGTCAAATATTTAGCTCATTTTCATAATGACTTTCTATCATCTCAACTTCTCACGTTCAAGTCTTCATTACGTCTGCATCAATGTTATTGGTTTCTTAAAAAGTTAAGAATAAGTCACATGTGCAGCTCAGCGGTGATTGAAAAAATTAGCTGCAATTAATTGATATTTAATTGATTAATTTTACACGTAAAATTTATTAGGCTAATTAATTGATCGATGACCAGTTGTTGCAATTTATTTGTTGGCATATGATATGCTTCCTTTAGTTATTCAAGTCGATAAAGCTTTAGGTATTGCTTTCAGTGATATACGACACTGTTTGCTTCCGATGAACCTGAAGATACAATTGTTTTTAATGGTTCATATGTCTCATTTGAATGTTGAATCACTGAAGCGTGCTTCGATAAATGTTAGAGATTTGTAATCCTGTGCGAGTTATAGTTTATTGAAGTATCTACATGCAGCGGCACTTTTCCAGTTTGGCCATTTGGCAGAATGATTGTGAATAGTGAAAATATACATGTATTTTCTATTCGTTGATTCAGAGATTGCAGTGATGGATAGGCCTTTTAGATGTAGGTCTACACGCAGTTTGTTTATAGAGATCAAGTAATACCTCGCGTATACATAGAATCAAGTTGTAAAACAATATATATTGCACATACGCGTCTATCTATGAGAGAGATAGCGTGTGCGATAAAATACGAAACTTGATGAATAATTCAGTCTGCGAAAGCTACAAAGCAAGCTACCAGCCTAATAGATAAAATCACATTCAACTCCATCTTCATATTCAAAATCAAAATCTTCAAAATCATCTCCTTCTGTCAAAATTCATTGAAAGGATGACATATAGGCCTATTTGAATTATTGTCATATTTTGTTTTATGTTGTCTTTCCTCCCATGATCTAGCTGGGGTTGATTATCCTCATGAAGCCTTCGATGTCAGGCACCTAGTGTATATACAGCAGTAGATGAGCAGCATAATACTCAATCATTGATCACTCGAGCAAAAGTATTCTGTTCTAAATGTTGGCAGGTAATCCAATAATTAATAACTTATTCAAGATCTGAGTTCATGACTGGTATAAGGGAGATTTATGCGAACAAGAAAACTGGATAGATTGCAACTCCATCTTGTTGACCGTCATGATTTATACATCAATGGTTTGTGTGGCCTAAGTGCGCACCGTGGGATGTAAGAGTGGCTGACAAAATTTCAGATTATCGTCTACCATCTGTTGCTTCAAGTATATTTCGGCGGAGAGAGAAATAGCCGAGGGAGTGATAAATAAAGGCATTGTGTTTCTGGTTCGGTGTGCTTCAGCATTCCTGTAATAGATGCTATTATTTCCTTTCTGAAAACCTTTGGAACTACCTTTCATTTTATCTACTCATCGGCATGCGGGCCGCATAAGTGTAACAAGCGTCCTGGTTAGTCAACTAACTTAGATAGGTGAATGCAAATTCATTATAAGCTGAGTGGGAATAGTTATGAATAGAGCTCCCTAAATCTGTATTTTTATAAGACAATTATTTTTAAATATCCCAACCTGCCAAATCAGATAATTCTCAGCTTAATGATAACTGTTGATAGCTTATGTGGGTTTTCTATTTAGCTCATGCTGAACAAAGTTGCTAAGTTGAACTTGAGACGATGACACAGAAGTTTATATACAGAGCCAGAAGCAATTTATCCTCAACATCTGATGTCTCCGATTCACTGTCGGACTGCGTTTTCTGCTATCCATATTGACCTGAATTTTCCGATCTTAACAACAAAAATGACAAAATCTGCATTTTTCTTCCGTGTTAGAAAATTCTGCCTGGATAACCTTAATTCTGTGTTTTCTGCTGACAGCAGAAAATGCAGTGACATTTTGTTATTCGGATTATTTGATGCATTCCGCTTGATAGTCAAGTGATGCTATAGTAAAAATTAAGAAGTATGAATGAAGAAGTAACTTATAGCATCACTTTTCATGAACGTTGTGAGAACAAATTGTCTGATCGACATCTCGTGATTAATCCGAATGTTGAACGTAGTTTGTATTGCTGTAACTGTGAAAATATGCCTTGGCGCGACATTTGATAAAATATATGAAAATATTTGGGAAAGCTAAGTTATATATTAAGTATTTTTTTTATATAGTTAAGTATTTTTTTTAGTTATCACATGATATATTTCAACCCAACGACTAAGGATATCTTCAAGTTGTGATAAACAACAATTTTAAATTTTAACAAATATGTACAAATCTCCAAGAGATGAAGCACTTAAATAATAGTAACATAGAAAAATTCTTGCATAAAAATATTGATGCACCTAATATAAAATGTACCGAACCACATATATAAAAAACTTGGCTTTCCTACAATTATGGCTGTAACTATGATGATAGATTGAATTGGTTGATGTACTGTATTGTTCGTGCAAATTTATAAAGTCCATCTTTCTGTGTCTCGGATCACAACGTCGGAATTCATTCTGATCGCTCTTTTGCTACAGAGTACTTTGATGTTGATATCATTGTTCGCTCCAGAAGTCCCATTCAAACAAGAGTATGTGATACGAATTCCATCATATATGCAAGATACTCATTACTAATGACTTTTTATCTAACTTCTGAATGTCGCTGTGTATGGGACAGAATTTCGACACTTGATGCATAATATGTAAATTACTGTAGTCCTTTTGGCTGAGTCCCAGAAAATCTCACATTAGATAACCTATTTTAAGCGATGTTTATTTGAAATATTGCCTGCGTGCATTCTTATACCCAACTCTCAGTATTGCAAAGATATTTTAATATTCGCTGCTATGAGACGACCCGCTTTCTTCATTAGCGTGGCTGATAATATTTCGTTTCCATAATAGCATTTCAAGCAAAAATGCAAGAATCTCAAGATAGATAAAAATAATCTTGTTTTTAAGTTCATTGATTTCTCCAAATTTCTTATCCCAAATTTTCCTTCTTATTATCTCTCAAGGCTGAAGCTGGAGGACATTACCAGCTGTCGAGCTCAATTTCTAGTCCAAACCTAACTCTGCGAGATAACGTTTGACAGTTGAGTAGAAGTTATAGTAAAATCTGAGAAGTCTAAACGAAGAGGTGATAAACTCGAGAGACTCGGCATCAGTTTTCATGAGAGCTATGAGAAGAAATTGTTTAAACAAAATTGATAAGGCACATTCAGTCCATTGACGATTCTCAGCATAATGGACAGCATGTAAAGATGAGCTCTTGACTTCCTCAGCTTCTATTGAGTCAGATAGATAAGTCACCACTTCCTACACGCACTTGCTAGTCTATAATTTAATCACATTTCAGTTAGTCTTTGAATTCACGCGACTGAGTCGTTCACAGTCTCTAATTTTATTACCATCGCATGTTTTCTCTCCTGCGCGCATAAAGTTACAATTTTCCTCACTCATTATTAATTAATACTCATAGCTGTGCTCAATAGAGAAACTGACTTCGGCGCGCCCGTTCTCCTCGCATGTCAGGCAAATAGGAGACGTGATGGGGGAGTTAGGGAGAATGAGAATGAGTTGGAGATGCCTCGTTGTTGAAGTCGATTGTTATTTTGTCAAAGGGTGAGCGGAATTGTGAAGTGGGAAAGCAAAACACCTGGGACCATTGTCTTACTTTCCCGTCATGTAACACTTTGCTGCCCTGCATCGACTTGGGAATGCACGATGATCTGATGAGGGATAGATTTCTTTTCTTTACTCTCTCTCTCTCTCTCGCTTCCTTTTCTTTGTAATTTACGTTCTCAAGTCCCTGAAAAGTGAATTAGGAAGGAAGCGCTCATTGTAAATCAATAGTGCCAGGTAGGATTGGTGTCCCAAAGGAGAATAGTCCTCGAGAAGACGGTGTTTAAGAGGGAAGAAGGAAATTTGTTGACAAATACTATTGATTTGCTTCAATTTGTCAAATTCTTTCTTGATTTCAGCATCGATGGAAACGCATGTGATGAACGCATAGAGTTAACTGTTTTCTGATAGCCAGTGCACTGGCATGTTGATGAAGGTGACAATTGTTTTTCATTTGGTATGGGAGTGAAAGGATATCTCTTCTATGTAAACTGCCAGGAGGAAACATTAACTTTTCAGTCCCATCGGATCGCAAAGTTAACTTTTCTTGTGTAAGCTCCTGCGTAGAAAGATCATAGTCTATAAACAAGTTATGATTAGCCGGAGACTACCAAGATATCGATATAGTCCTTGGATTAGCTCATTCATAGACTTCGCGGTATAACCATCTCTTTTCAATGAACAATAGACTTCTATAAATCACAAAATGAAAAGCTACATTCTTTCGAGAGGAAATAAACGTTTCCTCCCTTAGCTATCTGTCCATCCGTCTCTGCGCTCGGGCTGTACAACATGGCTGTGGGAGGAAAAGTCATAGAAGGGGACTTTCTATGGTATTGTTAATTTCTATTGGAAAAGTTGATGAAAATAGATATACCTCTATGCCTACGAAGTTGTCTACCGAATGTAAAAAGAGAAAAATAGGTTACATGAGATCATGCATGATCTTTATATCAATGCTCATGGAAGATAGGTTAATTCGCCGCTAGTGGTAACACAATGATGACCTGGCTTTCCGTAAGATTACTATGCCTTTTTTCAAAAGTTTACTTTTGATGGAATGTTGTAGGAAGCAGTCGGGGCTAGCCATGACCTCATCGTCAAGGACGCTCTTAAATTTATTCTAATCTTAATTACAGTTTTCACAAATATAATATAGCGAAACTTCTACCAATAATTAATTTGGTGTTATTTATCAGAGCTATAATTCCGAAGTTTTGCATTGCGCCTGTAGTAGTTAGAAGGATGCAATGACATATATAGTAAGTATATTAGGTATACCAGCAACTCTGTATTGATCAAATTCCCAACGTGTATGTAGTTTCGATTTTATTGAATGAACTCGAGTTGAGATCCAGTACCAAATTTGAGATGTGTAAATTTCTTACAGTTTTGAAGAAATTACCATGGAATTGATTGATCATGATAGCAATACAGAAGAAATGATAGTATTTTACAAATCATCTGTGTCATAACAACTTTGGGGAGGCAATGTTAGCAAAATTAGCAATTCGATGAGTTTCTATTGCTTTAATAAGACTAAATTCCCTCCCTGATTATATCACAAGCAATCTGCCACTGGTAGAGCAAAATCACATAATCAAATACAATGATCGCAGTAAACTTTAAAAGGTGCAAATGAGTCCACATTACTATTCAGATTCAAGAAATCAAGCATTAACTTAGTGAATTACAAAATCATGCCGATGAAAATTGAATTAAAAAGTTGAAACATAGGATGAACGGTTGGGATATAGGAGTTTTGTTCATTTCGAGAACAACCACTGAATGTTTGCTTATCATCTGAAAAGATGTCAGTCATGAATTCTAAAGAAAATAGATCTGTCTAATAGACATTCTACTAGCCACCATACATGTTTCAGTTGATGTGACCATCATCAGTGGTTGAGAGAAATCTTGAACATAGTCTCTATCTTAATCTCGCAGATATTATATGATCTAGCTATCAACAATAGTTCATATAAATATTGAATAATGTAGGTTTCTAGCAGCTGATAATTCAAAACATAGTTGTATGAGTTTTACTTAATAGGCCCTATATGCGTTCATAATCTTTCTCTTCATATCTAAAATGATTCTTTTTCAATTGCAGCGTGCTTTTACGCTAATTCTGGAAGCATTCGACAAAGAAAATGAGAAGGAGCGTCATATTATCGACCGCGTCGCCTACAGAGGCATACTTACACCAGGAAGTAAAGCCCACCGCCTACAGCAGGTCACGAAACGGGGCGTCCAATTCGATTATGCGTTAGAAGTATCATGCGATGAATATTACCACGGTTCCACTTGCAACACCTTCTGCAAGCCGAATTATCAAGGTTATTACAGCTGCAGTGCCAAAGGAGAAAAGGAGTGCAAGACAGGATGGGGAGGAAAAGATTGTAATGCTCGTAAGTATTCAAATGATTAAACTGTAAAATAAAAATGACTGAATAGCACGGATGCGGAGTCGGAGTCTCGGAGTTCTATCAAATGATAGGACTCCGGCCTGTAACTAGACCTAAAATATAATACAAACAAATTACTTATCCCCGTGCATAGCTGTCACTGTTTTGGTGTCAACTTTCTCCGTCAAACAAAAGTACAGAGACACTGCTGCATGCAAAGCTTGTAGTAGTTGAGGGAATGAACCGTGACAGCAAAAAAAGATTGTCTTTTCACTCGGTGATTTAGCAGAGAAGACAAGCCTTCCTAGCCTCGATCACACCTACGCGCCGAAGGTCACATCAGAGACAAAAGTAAAATATTAGTTTGTTTGAGAACATTACCTCTTACCCTCACGTTAATCGTGTGTGATGGCTCCTCCAAAGCGCATATTAAAATCGAGAGTGTACTCATATTTTTCGGAGAAGGATGGGGGATTTTCCTGCCTGGCAGAGACTGGATAAAAACCGTGTAAAGTACACACCAACAAGTGATGTGCAAAGTTGGCAAAATTTCATAGAAAATGATTGATTTGATACAGCAATAATCACTAAAATCAGGCTCAGGTAAGCCTATATTGATCTATGATGTCGGTCACCAGAACTAAGGCTGATATACTTCCAATCGGAGTCGGAGTCCACCATCTGCAGTGTTGGAACCAGTGATGTGCGGTTTGATCAATTTTTTAAATGCAACCGACCGTACAAAAAACGTCCACAGCAATAACCAACCATAACCGTGATATCTTTAACCATAACCAACAGTTAGCCACAAATATGTCCGATAAGTATCGACTGATAATCGTATGAACACATAGACTCGTTGAATCAATGCCCCACATCAGTTATCTACTGGTTATTGCAGTAGGCTGCAACTTACAAAACAGACGCCTTGCATGCTTATCGACAGAATACTCACTGACAGTACCTTGATAGGCCTGGGACAGTCTGCCCTACCCTGTCCTAACTATTGATATGCAAAGCTTTATTCTGCTTAATTTCGTGGTTAAAGCAGTTTATCATATGCAAATTTAGTTGTAGACTTCAAATGCGTATCACATAGGCGCACAGGCTCTTGGCCCTTTGACATAGTCCCTTTGGCATATGGTACGCTACAATATATGATTACGCCATATCTTTCTCTCATTTGAGAAACGCTTCAATCACGATAAAAGCTGCTAATAAAAACTATAGCTATTTTTACCCAGGCCTACAACGGTTATAACCGCAAATCAAATGTAGGAACCACTGTGGGGGGAGCGCCGATTTTTGAATTTTCCTTGAGGGCCTCTTAAATTTGACATTTCTCCTTTACTACTGATGCGCAATCGACCTCAATTTGATCGGTTCGCAATCATGTCTATCATTACGAACGCTTATATCATTCGGCATTGTTGATTCGCATGTGAGCTTCCCCGACATATGCGATGATCATCTCCACGAGAGCGATTCTATCAGTAGACCTAAATACCAGTGCGACCTGCCCAAGCACGATTTCTGCGACATGTCTCAGCATTTTATTAACGTGATAAGTTATTGATAACATGTCAATTTCATTTGTGGGCATTAGTCATTATTACGATCAGAAAAACAAACACGATTGCGTATTTCGAATTATGAATGCGCATTGCGAATATAAATACACGCCCTTCCTATAGACACTTTTACATGCATTTGTAATTTGACCACGGAATCCTGATTTGTGAGGCATTGAAGAACTATCTTATCTTATAAAATATTGTATTGAGTTGGTGGCTATGTATATCAGCTTAAGTCATAATTCCGAGCATGGAAGCATCTTGAGCAAATCCTGAATTATTCGATTATTCAAGCATAATTTGCAATTGTTCTCATAGTGCTACTAACATCGAAAAAACGGTCACAAGCTGTGTCCGGGCTGAAAATGAGAAGGCAGTGGGCACGGGTTGAAAGTTTCTCTCTGATGATTCGTCAAGGGCATATATTTGTATTACTTTTGATGCGTGTGTCTATTATCTAACTTAGCAAGATTTAGGTCCAACCGATTTTTTATTATCATAATCTTTGTGTGGAATAATGTTTCCGCAAATTTGCGCACAAAGAATGTTTTAAAAAGTTGCACCTGGATAAAAATTTTGTGTTTGCTGACTGTAACTTCGAAATGGACTTACAGTGTATATTTACATCTAATAGGCAGGTACGATGGGAAGGCAATTCTTAAGAAAAATCTGCAAATGCCAGAGAAATCGCACATCTGATAGGGTCCTCATTGCCGTACTATTTACCCGACATAGTCCCTGTTTGAGATGCTTGCCGATTTTTCAGATACGGTGCAAGTATCGTGTGAGACACCATTGGTATTATGAGAATTCTTTCCAGTTGCACAGTCTTTCATTATCAAATTATTTTGGTTTTCTGAAGTGCGTTTGTCTAGATTGAACGAATAGTAAGATGTTCCGATTAACACCGCTGTGCAGATAAGCCAAAATCAATCTAATCACTTGATTGTTTATTCCACATGTTGATAACAACTGTCCCATTTTCGTGATAAAGCCACCTGGATATCTCGATAACATGTCAATTTGTAAGGGCATCCGTTCTGTTATTTACGAGCATGTTGTCATATATGAACTTCGAAAATGATATTCCGAAGTTCAGCCAAATTGAATTTGAAATATACATAAGTCGCTCAGAATGCAACAGAGGTTATGAAATTTGGATAATATTTTGCAAGTTCTATTAGCGGAAGACCACCGCCATTACAGTGACTCCATACAAGTCAGACGTTCATATGTTGTATGGCTTTCAATTGCTATAATTGTTCAATAGTTGGTCAAAAATCTAAAGAGAATGACAATTATTAAGTCATTAAAAGACATCAAACACTCTTGATTCTATTGATGTAATTTATATATTATTACATAATATGCATTGTATAATATAAGAACAATGTACCGTCAACGTGGCCTAGTGAAGAAGGTGCGAGCTCGTCTCCACCGCGGACTTCGGTTCGATTCCTGGGTCGGGTGAGTGTGGTCGCGAATTCAAGGGTGTTGACGTCTTTTATTGACTTAATAGTGGTCATTCTCTTCAGATATTCAATGCACTGAGACAGACCTTTGTTGTCAATAGTTGACCCAACTACAAGATCTTGATTTCTAAATAGTCAACATAACAATGATCATTAACTGTCCCGATGTTCCTGTCAAGAATCATTGAACATAATTATTTGTCTATGAAATTTATTTGAATTGTTATCTTTAACACTTCTTTATCAAAATGATGAAATCCATAATTGCTCCACTGGCACCTAAATCGACATAAAGCGAGTAATAAAAGCAATATAGTCAATACTGCATCGTCACTCAACACATGCTTCTAGATGTTTAGCAAATCTTGCGTCTCGAGTTCGTTGTCTCTATCATTTATTTTTCTCTTAGATTTCTTCCCTTTCGCTTTCCACCATCATCAATGCATACACCAAATTATTATATTGACCATGATAATCCCGTTGAGATGCCATTCCAATAATATAGGAGGTATCAGCGGCAGATATCTTAATACAGGGATGGCAGCCCGGTTTTTAGATACGTGGTTTACATTTCAATAGTATGATATCTATTGCGTCTTTGGTATCATCACAAAGGAAAATCTGTTGTGTTGGATTGTAATGAAATTACAATGGTTTTGAACTCAATTTTCAAAAATGTATATGTAGCACAAATCAAAAGTGACACACATTCATTATCATATTCACACGTTTTCCTATTGAAAATGATGATTTCCAAAATGAATAAGATATTTTGACCAATATCTGGAAAGCACAGTAACGGATACAAATGTACAATAGCTTATTTGAAAGCAAGAAATTAAAGTTCTCGAATGATGCATGGTGAGGTGATGCACGATTCAACTATAGAAAGCATGAGAATCGAATGAACTTTGACATAAGTTAGGTGATCAACTCTGTAATACTCTAAATTATGTCATAAAGTATCATGTTTTAACCTTGAGCCTTCAGAATCAAGCAATAATAGCATGCATAAGTGTCGCCGTAGATGTGCACAAAGATGAGTTAATTTGATGAAGTGAGCTTTTGCTTTTCTTCTCATTTGAGGTAATCCTGTAGTTCAAGTCTTAAACCTTAGTTGTAGCCCAAGATTTTGCCCAATGTTAATTATGAAATGATATATCAATCATCATATGGGTTTTATGAACATTGACTATTCTAATTGACTCATTTTCGCTGCAGAAAAGTATATTCTACAAATTAGTTCTTAGAGATGACTAACACATTGTCTACGTCCAAGAATGGACACAGAAACAACGTGCTTAGTACTTCTACTCATTCAAACCTTTGAGACATCAATGTATCGTTGGAAAAGTTTAACTAAGCTATAGATGACTCAGAAGTCTAATTGTCTGTGGATGCACTAACCAAACCTTTAAATTTGTAGCAATATTCTACGCATTATACTATGACAGTTACAGTGCATGCTTGATATTGATTCATCTACAGACATTCCATAATATCGACTGCTTGTTATCTGACATATTCATTCTTATTTTCAGCTATTTGCAGAACTGGATGTCACAGCGTTCACGGATCTTGTGATAAACCTGATGAGTGCAAGTAAGTTGAGCATAATCTGAGTACTGACAGATGCAACTCAAAATTCAATTTTTCTATTTGAATTGTATTTCAAAAAAGCGACATTGCCTGATTATTGAAGGCGCGCTAACTGAGATAACATCAGTGTGCTGTGTATCAGATATATCATTATTTTAGCAGGTTTTCAGGCAACATACTTTTGCGTGTGCAGTGAGAGGCTGCAGAGTGCCTGGGCATATCAGGTGTCGATTTTCTCATATTTTTAATGAGTTGTCAGAAGGAAAAGAGATGTTCAGAGCATGAATTGGCTCCAAATGCCAGCAAGTCCGTGGCTTCAATTTTTCATAGAAAACCAGAAGCTGATTATCTCTTGAGGACCTTTTGGTGACATCAATCAACGGTTTCCGGCCATCTTAACATCCATCATCGAGGTTGTATATCAGTCCGGTATCCAGAACGAGTTTGTGGCAAGGAACGAGACCGAAAACATACCTATAAAAAGAATTGCTGGTAATTTTCGACCAATGTCGCTGAAGTCGTGTTCATTTTCAATAAAGAGCAAAGGTTAGCAAGATTGTGCTACATGGGATGTTCCCTAATGAGAAAGTTGGAACACTCTAGGAACTTTCTATACCACTCGTTTCAGTAGTATACTGAATAATCTAAACCGTTCGACATTCTTATTATGAATCAGCGTTGATGAGAACATGAAAATCACTGACATTCTCACTGAATTCTTGGGTGTTTCTAAGCATTGACATTTCCACCATCCTCTTGTCTTTTTTGCGTCGATGACTTGTCTGCAATAAATCTTCAACTCTCATTTGTCACATCATGTGAAGCAGCAATGCTCTGTTGGAACATGACTCGCTAATGCGTCAGGATAATCCCTTGGGTCTAAGACAGAGTGGAATACGATCAATGCTTATAGTCAGTACACGAAAGCAAGGCTGAAAACGGAGCATACACCCGATGTCTCTGATATCAAACGAATTTATTTATGACTCTGCGATATGTGCATTAGAGCAAAAGCAACAGTGAGCTTATGAATCACAGAGCAGGTAGAGAGACGTTGTTATGAATGATGTGTTGCTCTCTAGAAAAATTGTCAAAAGAAAATATTTGAACTCAGTCTTTTCTTGTTTCTTGAACAAAATCAAAATCAACACACAGCAAGAAAATCAAGAACTTGTTCTGCAAGTCAAGCAGGATGTTTCACTGACTTTTTTCGGTTTGTCTTGACTTAGATAGTTTCTTTTGAGTGATGGAAATAACTGAGTATTTTGATTGATAACTTTGACTGAATATCGATGTAGTTTAATTTCGGTCAACATGTTTCAGCCATCATCAGACAGACAGGTCAAGAATTAGTAGGATAATGATACAAGCTTTAAAAAACGTTAGATATATTGTGTAGAAATAATATAAACATCGTAATATGAAACATCCCTGGGAATAGAAGTGTGGAATAATGAGGCAGACAGCTTTGGGCTGGAATTGACTTGACTGAATACAAAAGGCAAAGGAGTTGCTAAATACAAAGTAACATTGCATCATGGAATTTTTGAAAGCAATGTGTGATTACAGCGGTACTACAGCAGAAATAGAGCAAGACCCATGACCATCCTATTTGGAATACAGTCGGCTGCTCTAATGGAACCAAATTGCCCAATACTGCCGTCACTGCCAAAAGCCGCCACTTTCTCAAGTTCGGCCTAGTACCGCTTTAATCTTCGTAGAAAACAGGCGAAACGGGAGACGAAACTTCTACCAACGAAATTACTGAAAATGCAAAAAAAACGACGATGCATTGTTTTGTAATGCGCTTCGCCTTTTCGATAATATTGTTGCTTTGAAGTTTCGTCTGGTTTTTCGCCTATTTTTTCTTAGAATTTTGCAGTGCATCTATGATTGCTTCCCTTCCATGCTCACATACAGAAAGTGAACCCTAAGTGCCTTAAGTGAGTTTCTGTGTGTCTTAGCGATTTTATATGCTGACATAGGCCTATCATGTTCATCAATTGCTGCACAAGTGTATTCAATCGACCTGTTTTCAGCTATACGTCACCAAACTATCCGCACATGTACAATAAGTACTTCCATGCATTCACCGACTGAATAGATGCAATTATTTCAGCGGATGGGCCATGTCATTGGATTATGCACAGAAGTCATTCCATTCGTAATGGAAAATCTACTGGTAATAAAGAGCCATCGTTAAGCACTGTTAACAGGGTCGTATCTGGAAAATGAGTCGAGCCGTTCCCTGAAAAGGGCCTAAACCGAACCCAGAACCGTGCCCGCACCCGGTTCATCCTCAGTGTTTACCTGATCTTTTTATTCCAGACCCACATAAGCCCTGGTCCGCTTCAAGCGCTGCTTAATACATACAAGTGTATTCTTTACAATGAACAGTCTTGAGAATGAGGAATCAATTGGTTTATAATTTCGATAACTTTTCTCTCTCAACAGTTGCGCTAGTGGTTGGACTGGAACATATTGCACAGAATGTCTGAAATATCCTGGTTGTAAACATGGAACTTGTGATAACTCTCCATGGTCTTGTCAATGCTTCCTCAATTGGGGCGGTAGATTTTGTGACAAAGGTAAGTTGATTTCCGCATCGCTTTGCTACATTCTGTAAAGCTTTAACGCTTCTGCTCCCCCACAGGATGCTGGCATAGTCAGACTTCCTATGATGCTGTGATATATACATATACCCATATGCCTGTGATACTTTAGCCCAGATGCCTTCACTGTCGACTTCCAATTACACTTTCAGGGTTCGACCACTAGATCAAAAGATCGCTAGACCAAGTACTTAACCACTAGGCCACGGAGACTACATTCAATTTATATGTTTAGATTTCAATATTTACGTACTTTCTGTGTCTGAATAATCTAATATGCATCTGGATCAATGTTCTCATACAAAACATCAAAAAGTCAAAGATAAAAGCGAGTAAGACATTTTCCAAAAAATGCAATGTTTATATCCGCTACATAAAAATATCCGTAAATATATCCGTTAATACAATGCGTAAGTGCTACACAAACATATCCGTAAATTGGACGACAAAATGCATTCAGGGAACATCACAATGACCGACAGAATTAGATTCATCTGCGCGCGCTTTAATTCTGTGCAATGACCAGTTGTTGAAATGAGGGCTTGTTATATTCACATGTATCTGCATCTCGATGAAATCCCATTTCTCTATTGTTGGAGTTGTAATCAAAAGCAATCTGATTCTCAACACTTTCGATGCGCTCAGCACTTCATCTTTAGAGAAATGGGATTCCCTCTGAATGCAGCTACCAATGACCACTGTCTCCACATGTTACAAGATCTAGGGGAGCTTAAAATGCTCGTTGAGATAGCAGCTGTCCTTTAAAACCAAACAAAATGTGCTGCAATAATTAGATATTCATTTGTCAGATGTTACTTCTCACTGAATTAATTTCCTCATTGTAATGCAGGTTGTCATAAGTTTTCTAGCCTCCTGTTTTTCCTTTCTGTTGTAGCAAAGATTTCTCAAAGCCGCCAAATATTATCTTTAAAAAGAAAACAGATCAAATAGCTGCAAAAAATCATGATAACGGCAACTAGTGTAGAGAGAGAGGAATAAACTTCTCCATCATAGCATAACATGCTTGTGACTACTGACACCTCTAGACCTTCGCGCTCGCGGTATTACACTCAGAACATTGGCATGAATCAATGAATTATGTCCGTTTATATTCTAACTTTATATTCTTTGTCATTTCAGATCTTCATTACTGCGGTCGTCATCTACCGTGCAAAAATTCAGGAATTTGTCTTGGGTCACCGATTGATGATGAAAATGCTCCACCATTTCGTTGCATTTGTCCAAGTGGATTTAATGGAACAAGATGTGAAAATCGTAAGTAAATCCCTTCCTAAGTATAGTTTCACGAGCAAACTCATCTCTAAGCAAATGTAGACGGCTCGCAGCTCAGTCGTTATAGTTAAATAGCTAGGTCTAGTTAATCTGGGTCGTACGTTCGCTTTCGTTTAAAGTTCTGTCATCTTCGCTCTTAATTCGATTAAATTTGTGTTGACTTTTCAAGATCTGAATCTGATTATAAATCGTCTACATCGGTTCGTAAACGATGCAATAACAAGCTTTTTCAGTCGTTTCTGTCGTCCATAATTCTCTGTCAACACTTAAGTCACAAATACAGACGATACGAATCGTAATTAAAGTGATGGTTCTACCAGATGCACATCTAGTTTGTCAACAGCTGAACGTCATGGAGGACATTATCGGATACATTAAAGTTCTACGGATTTTGACCTCCCACTCTTGCTGTATACTTGCGGCTTCTCTTCCAAACCACTTTCTTACACACGTGTTCAAAATTCAAACAAAATCAACTTACGTCAATGACGTCTTTTGCACTAAAAAATAGAGTGATAGAGTAAATGAAAATGCCATCCTTTTTACTCAGCGCTTCATCCGTTCTCTACAGAGACATGGATGCACGTGGTTCAGCCAAATCATGGTCTGACAAAAGTTCACATTGATTGAAAATTTATGTCATACTGTGTCATAGAAATTGATAACAATAAAACCTCCAGAATGGAAGTAAAGCTTCATACGATACCCAATAGTGGCACAAAACTCGCACGCATTTTGACTTAGATACACTTGTCAACAGCTGAATAATTGGATTAGAATCAGTCACATGTGTAATTCTAAGCTTTTCATTAGTGATTCATGCCTCAACTTAGTTTCCCCGGATGTGCCGCGACCTTGACTCAATTTCCATTCTAGTCATCTTAAGATTAGCTGCCAATTTCTATGTGTCATAATGTGCAGATTGGAGTGACACTGAACAATGAGACCACATGATATATGTGTTGAGAGACAACAATTGACAGCTTAATGCAAAGTCATGCATTCTCATGAATAAATATAAAAGAAATAAGTGAAACATATCTGTTAAACAATAGCTAAAGAAAAGCTAGCAAGAAAAGTCCGTAGCTGTCAGAGTCAGTTATTGGAATAATATCCACAATCTTAATTGGCAGATTTATAAACTACATAAGCAATAATCATGGCAACTCAATGGCCATTATAAAGCTACCCTTTGCATTGCAGTTCGATCGAATGTTCATTCATTCAACTCATATTGCAGCGTAATTGACCAATCTTCCAAAAACTGCACGTTTTCCAATGAAAGTAATTTTGACTGAAAACTCCAGGGAGAACAGAATGTATTTTCGGTCTCTACTCGTTAAAAAATTCATTGGAAAACCCACGATGGACCTGCATAAGAACTAAGAACTAATCATATCGGAATTATAAGATAGAGCAGTAATGTCACATGATTGCAACTCACGAGAATATTTATGACATGATGATTGTCTTGCAATCACTGAAATAAAGCGTGATTTCGTACAATTAAACACAGGAGGGTTGAATTTTGCTGCAATATTTACTTTATAGTGAAGAATCTTGTATTCTGGTATTCAGTTGATGGCTTTCTCATGATCATTTAAAATAAATTCTTTACAGTAATTTGAAAGCGGCAACTTCATTGTAAATTGAAGTAATCCCCTAATTAATGGTCAATAGGGAATTTGACTTTATGACTCTAAAAACCTGGAAATTTGAGGAAATTTCACCTTGGAAAAATCGTGAATATTAAGAGGAAAATACCAGAAAACCTTGAACTGGCGTTGACACCTTGTACACAAGAGTATTGCTTGCAGTCAATGATATGAAGCTGTAACTCATAGTTCCTTCTGAGCCCACTCTTATGACATAGTTTGAAAAATCCCGTTTATCTGTAGAGTTGCCACTGTGTACTCGGAAACCGTGTCAAAATGGTGGAAATTGCACCGATACTCATGGGAAGAATTACTATTGCACATGTCCGAAAGGATTCAGGGGTCCAAACTGCGAACTGGGTAAGTAGTCATTATCAACTCCTATCCGATAACACGTTTTTAATGATGTCATGTAAATATTTTCCGCAAACTTTACATCAGGGAATGAATCGCTACATTCCTCAACAATTTCCGTGTGCCGCCCACGTTGAAGGATAGAATGTGAAATGACGACATGATTGATTGGCTAACGGAAAACGCAAGTTTGTTTCCGGACAGAACGAATGTACAAAGATTCCAAGAATGGCATGTCTATTTCTTGACTTTTCCCGTTCTGATGTCTCTATATTATCACATATTCCCGTCAAAATTCAAGGTTGAAGTAAAAAGTAAACTCCTGTCTATTATCCACCTATTTTCCATCGACTTGTGAAGGCGACGGACGCCGAGGTTCTTGTCTCAATAATATTTCTGAAATAGTAGTACTACGATCAAAAAAGAGAGGCGAATTTTCTTTTTTTCAATAAATATTACTGCACTCCATTTCATGAAGAAAATCATCACAATGTTGGCATGAATTGATGAAACCAGGAAATGTTATATTGTAAACTAAAGAAGACAAAAGTTAGAGCTATAGCTTGAATATGGATCTTATTCAGAGCATAACCAAGAATTATCAAAAGTTTATTGAAATTTAATTGCTCTTTCAATCAATTAATTGAAATTAAGAACAGTATTAATCAATTAATTGAAATAGAAGTTAGAAAAAGCAAATGATTGAATTTGCAGGAGGTCAACAATCAAACAACTATGTGAACAAACAACATTATTCTAATAATTATATTATGAATCCATAATACATGGTTACCATGTGTCATGATTGTTTACGCCTGCACTATGATAATGTGGAGCAACAATAATAATCATGGAACATCTGAAGGTATTCCAAGAAGAAAAATTGTCCAACCCAACAGAAAAGGAGAATAGCACGCTAAGCGGATGTAGGGCTATAGTGAAAGTAGGGCATGAGTTATGACATCGCTATGTAAACAGGTATGTACAGTATGTAGTACAAGTATGCATGTAGACAGTTAAGGGCCACTCACGAGTGCGGACCAGGGATTGATAAAACTTGCTTGAAATTCAATTACTCTTTCCAATCAATTAATTGAAATTGAATTACTGAGCAATCAATTAATTGTTGATTATCCCTGGTCTATATAGTATTATTATGGAGAAAAATTTCATCACCATCAAATTTTTTGAAATATCAAATGGCATGCACCAGCATGGCAATTTTGACAGTCGCACAGTTGAACGACAGGAGATCAGGAAAAGCGAGCTCTCCTTTCTTTTATGGTCGAAGCCCTATTATTTTATCAAAATGTGTGAGACAAGTACTTCGGCCTCCCACACCTTCATAAGTCGATGGAAAACAGACTGGATGGCGCTAGTGAGGAATTTTCTCTTCATAGACTGTTCTAAATAAGTTATTACCAAGTTGTAAGTTTGTATTCTGACATTCCATTTCGAATCATCACTCACAAACGACGTCAATAGCACTGTAATCAATATTTCTGGCACGCAGACTCGCAGAAATAGTGCCATTGACGTCATTTGTAAGATGGATGATTCGAAATGAAATGCGAGAATTCGTTGGACGCAGAACTCTCAACGATTTGATGCATGAATTTGACCTCCACATCTCTGTCAGTTTTACTGCCACCGACTAGGAAGGATATGAATTTTTCAGAAGAAAGTCTTCTATCCTCCTAATTTCGTTTTGTTTCAGAAGCTTTCTGTCCTGGGAGATTTATAGTAGGAAGACAAAGCTGCTCAAATTATGTTATCATTTCGTAGCTCCGATTCATCTTGGCCGAAAACTATGATAAATACCAAAGCAAACAACTTCTTCGTCTCAAACTCAACTATCTTGTCTTCCTTATTTGTCTCTCCGTGTTTGATCAACTTGTTTAATCGCGTGGACCCTTGAGACTGAAGATGATGAAGTTGTTTTCACTCCAACGACCAAATCCGCCTTCATTAGACTCTAATTTGAGGTGGAGGCGCCGTACGATGCTGATCCTCTATGTAGACAACTTCCTCTTACTCACTTTGAAGGCATCTCGCAGACTTGATTGATAAGCAGAATTCTAAATGACCTGATTTGATAAGATGATAAATCTCGGACCCTGAGAAATTCATTTAAAGCAAATGTATTCATTTTCTTGCACACTTTTGCGAAGTTGCACTTCTACGAGTATGTATCACTGTTAATGAAATCGATTGCACAATGGTTCTAAATTGACAAAAAGATGTACGTAGAATGTTGCTATAACAACAGAATGAGACACGTCGTCCCCTTAACTGTTTGACTAAATAGGAGGCATCGGAACATGCAGCGCTAATGAAATGGCACAATCTGCTGATATAATATCATAGCAATCGAACAATGAGCAGCCATGTTCAACATGAAACACGCCAAATTGTGCAAAGTTTCAGTGACTGTTATCAACCGGATCACACCGCAGAGACACAGACGGTATCAAGTTCTACAGAAAAGTTTGTTAACGTTTTTTTCTTGCGCCTGCTAACTTTTTTGATAATGATCGGAATGATCTGAATTCTTCGAATCTGAAGGAGTCGTGGCGTTCGAAACATTTTGAAGGAATTCACATCAATCCGCAAGCGACGCGTGATTTTTTCCTATCTCTGTAAGGCATTGGAAATTTTTTTTGCCCACTTTGTAAGTTCCTGCATGTGACATCGTCTTGAATCAATTTTCACTTCTAGCAAAGTGATGCAATTAAACAATCTAATTCTGTGGGTCTACTTGTCTGCACACAAACTCGTACATGACAACTCTGCTAGCGATTGAAATAGTCTAGTAATTGACTACCCGAAAGAAGTGAATTTTTAATTGTAAAATTGATACTCGTAAATGACGCTCTCGCATGCCCAAGAAGCAGGATAAAGTATAAAATGCAATAGTGATATTTGCTATCTAAATTTAAATTCATTATGTATTTATTAGAATGTCTCAAATTTTATTGAGTTGACCTGTGTTGCTTCAACTTACCTGCCACCACTATTTAACTTCGTAGCACATGCTGCGTTCCTGCAACGTACCTCTACTTATATTTGTTACCAAAAGTAGCTACGTAGCTGCTACGTTGTAGCTCAGTAGCCGAGACACATCGCCTACTTCAACCCAGTGGTGTTAAATGCTACGGTGTTTCAATGTTGCATTGTTTACCAGGTTGCCATCTAAAGCCCTAAAATGGACACTTCAGGAAAATAATATAACACGCGGGGAACTTAATTGCAGCCAAAAGAAGAATTTTGCATCCATTTTAAATCCATCAACTAACAGCAGACCATTTAGCATAAAATATTGCTGTCTGTTTAATACCGTACATTTTCAAGAATAAACTATAATTATCAAAGTTATAATTTGAAAAATGTATTGCATTTTGCTTTAAGTGACCTTCGCTCTTAACATAGCATGTAGAGTGACTGCGATACAATGTATGGATTGAAAATTAATCGAGAACCATGCATTTTTCCATCTGCTATCACTGCGTGTTGGCAAGATATCAAGTTCTAGTTTACTGTTATCTACTTCTATGAATTACTTTAACTTAAGAATCAGTGTTGGCTGCATCTGAATATTAGTATGCCCTGCCCTCTTCCTTGGAACTGATTTGCAGATACTATAAGATCACTTCCTCAGTAATGAGTTGCAATGATGTTCATCAAACATGCCTCAATACAAGGCTCCCACTTGTTCCGATTTTTTCGGGACGTCGCGAATAGTCAGATTTGTATCTTTGTGATCTAGCTAACGTTGTCTCGACTCTTTACTATTTTTCGTCGAAGATAAATATACTGCAGAACAATGCTTCTATCATCAAGACGATTAAAATTTAGAAAATTGAATGTGTCTGTCAAAATGACAGACTTGGATCTAAGTTAGCTGGTCTAGACCTTGACCTGTTCAGGGCTAATATCGAGTCTTACAAAGCTTTCTCATCTCAATTTCCATAAAATGGTTCCGCCTCTCATCAGTTTAAAGGTCCATTCAGACAGGGCGCGGCGCGTCCTCACGTGTCAAAATTTTCGTTCAGAACCTTAATAAACCTATGTGGCTGTTCACATAAAGACGCGCGGGACCGCGCCGCGTCCGGTGTGAGCAGCCCCGTGGGTTTATTAAGGTTCTGAAGAAACTTCTGGACGCATGAGGAGTCGCCGCGCCGCGCACAGTCCGGTGTGAGCAGCCCCGTGGGTTTATTAAGGTTCTGAAGAAACTTCTGGACGCGTGAGGAGTCGCCGCGCCGCGTCTGTTGTGAATGGACCTTACAACAAAGTGAGAGAAGTCATGTAAAGTAAGCTGTAAAGATGCATCGTTCGATTGTGAAATATGAAAACTGAGACTGTCCAACTTCCCCCTCCGCCCATGGTTAATAGACTTTATAGTTCGGATTCCTCACTTTGCTCTTTGAATACTCAATGAAGTGTGGCGAAGATTTGTTGTCAATGAAATTCTAGTTGTAGACATAGAATTAGAAACGAAATTAGAACTGAAAATTGAGAAAAATGCAATTCTCTTATTTGCTCTACAAGTCAAGGATGACTGCAATCTACAGAGATAATATATTCCAGTCACTAATCAGTTTTGTACAATATGAGACGATGAATATTTGGTTCAATTTAGCGTTCATCTAGAATGGCACTCACGAGGATGGATGAGAATGTAAATTTATTCTCCCTTAGGGCTTGAATCACGATGCCATTGACAAAGAATTGGAGACATTGAAGCATTGGGCGCGTCTCTTAAATTTGACGTCCACTAATCCTCTCGAGATGAAAAGATAAGACGCGAAAGCTATCAGATAATTTCGTAACCGGTACTGCAAAGCATAATACTTTTTTCAAATGTTGGGAAAATATGACACAGTCTCTGAATATTACAAAAATTCTCGTTCCTCGTCTCATCTGAATTATGAATAGATTAGATCTCATCTGCTTGACTTTGATGTTGCAACTGAATTTGGATGTCCGTGAAAGGCGTGGAAAATTAGATTCTCTGATATAAGACACTGTTGTTTTGTTGTTCTGTTGTATAAAATTACAAGAGAATCGTTGTTCCATCCAAATGGATTCTATCGGCTAATTTAATGTGAGATTAGCAATTATGGGTGTTAGAAAGATATTCAACTGATCTTCGTTTAAATATGACGCCAGCTGACGCAGAATTAGATGTTTTATTGTCCAATCTATCAGAGGAGAGAACAAATAAAGGAAAATTATTGTGAGAGGATGATACATCATGGATAATCATTTTTGTATCAATAGTTTAGTCATTCATTATGAACATCGGCAAAACATGAATTGATGACACATGGAGTGATTATGACTCTCAACATTCGATTTGATTGATTGGAAATAAAAATCAGTACATGCTTTTCGTCTACAATGCTGGTTGATAATGATCTGTGGTGGAATGAATGAGAAAAGATAGGCTTCGTCTCTCTTTTGTTACGATAACGATACCTTGTTGCTGATGAGGTTGAGTGAGGTACATTTGAATATGTAGCGGTTGATTCCGGCTAGCAGTGACCACTAAATTTTGGTAGAGAATTCCATTTCGATACTGAAACAGTCAAAGCCGAGGAATATTTACTACCACTTCTATATATCTTCTTGATATCTTTTATAACTGTGATGACTGTTGTACAGAGACTAGGAATCGGAAACCCCTTAATTGTTCAGCTTTCTATTGTTAGTTAATTGTTAGTCCTTATAATGGCGTCATTATAATGCATCATTGACTGTTGTGAATGACCTTGATTTTAGCGTTGAAATGTGATCATACCATCCGATGTAACCACGAATTTTATATTTAAGAGAATTTTATCCTGTACATATCTTTGTTCACCTGAGGATGGCTTTGTAAAGCTGAAACATGTCGTGCGCTTGAACACGGATTGCTTTCAATTCTTTTCGATTTTCAATGGCGCATAAATTTGTAAATGTTTTGACGTAATTCGAATTGAATTTGCATCACTTCTTGAAACTTGCTTAGGGAAGAATATTATTACAAAATGGCTGCCCCTAATTACTGTAGATCGGGAAATTTTCGCGTTTCTAAATTTTATCGAGTACCGTAGTTGAAAAACCGAACTACGCGAATCCCCTCAACCGTTAGACTCTGTGAGAAAATGATAATATGAAGCTGGCTTCTCTGGAGTCAGAGCATGAAAATGGGATGGCTAAGGCTTTGCAGAAACTGAAAGCACTAACTGTAATCAACCAAACTTGTTGGAAATGAACTCACATGTATGATCTGTATTCTATCTACAGTCTAAGATTCGTGATACTTGCTATTTGTCGTTACGTTGTAGTTGAGTTATTGCGTTTTGATGCATGACTATGAGGTTCAATAGAAATAAAAAGGAAAAATTTCCGCTAAGTAAAACTGTCGCAAAAATGTCCCGGTTTGCAGTAAATGAAATTAAAGGCTTTTCTGACAAAACAACTAAAATTTATTAAGAAAGAAAGGTAAGAAGGAACGTGATAAAGTTAACTGTAAATTCTACAAGAAAATGGCAACTACACATCAACAGATAAATAAACATTTCGACTTTCCCACTACAATTGCAAAGGCCCTTGTTCAGACTTTTTTACAGCTTACCCAACTTGCACGTGGAAGTGATATTCGCACAACGCTGTTCAGTTGGCATTCCAGTCAGCAGTAAAATGTTGTGAAAATCTGACCTTTGATGACCTCTTGAAGTGGATGGTGGGTCATAAATCAATAGGCTAGTTATATTTCGGGAAGTGGAGGCGGAGGCGCAGGCGGAGTTACTGATTTTTCATGATTTCATAATAAAGGAACATTGTGAAGACTGGTGGTATCACAACATGAGGATTTCATTGTTTTCTGGATTGATGACTGTTCTGTCACGTGTTCGTGACATTCCGCCATGAAACATGATATGAACTATGGTGCATGACAATGAACAGTATAACAAAATAAACTGCCTTACTTGCATCTTACTAACTAATTATTTTATATCATCCCTCGTAGGAGTGAGCGTGTGAGGAGGTATAGAGCGTGGAGTGGATGAATGACTACGTGTGTTGACAGTATTTATGTTATTTTAGGCACTGTAGGTGCCTTCGAGTGCTTTGAGCTTTGCCGCCGTTGTCACGCTTGAGTGTGTGTCTGCATGGCCCTCTACATCGTAGAATTGCACCAGTCTCCCACGTGTGACGCCACCATCATCCTATTATCGTCTCACGAACTACAGATTGTTTCATAAAAAATGGATCACCCTTAAACATCGCCTTAACTTCAACTTTGTCTAACTCCGCCAAACTTGAACGAATTTCTCTGAAATTTGGAAGATATGTCAGTTGTGCTTACTAATATCATTGTTGGAAATTTCAAGCATGAATATTGAGTTGTTTTCCTGTTATAGATAAAAAAGTAGTAGATAATTTGATCTTCATTTAGCAATGTTACACAAAATCAAACCTCACTCTTATAAAATTACATTTGTTTCCTTTGTTATGTAATATGTTGTTGTACAAACCAAAAGCTATCAAGCAAAACAAAACTAAAGAAAATCGGTCAATCAGAGCCAGTATAGCACCATTATTCATCAACAATAATGTAACTGCTACATGTGATTAACTGGACTTCATGTTCCATAGCTTCCTGACTTCGTTGCGGTGGTGTTGGCAGCACTCCTGATTGCTTTCAGCTAGAAATCTATCTCTTACCGGTTGAAAACAATACAAAGCACAAATGAACAATAACGAGATCGCATTCACAAAAGGCAAAGTGTCAGCCTTATAAGAATAGGGTTTTCTTTGCGAGCTACAAGCAAGCGACTAAATGTCCCTTACACAAATGTGCATCGATGGCATAATGATGATTTTCGACTCTGTCGTAAAGAGGGCTCTGGCCGTCCAAATGACCAAATGACAGATCAACTTGGTGATCCATCGACTTGGTTATTTATGGATGATAATGCTACGTGTCACAGGAGTATTAGAGTCAATTTATGCAAGTCTCAATTAGGGCTTAGGACATTATCTTGGCCAGCTCGTTCTCCTGATCTGAATCCCATAGAAAATGTATGGAGTATTCTAAAACGTAACGTTCGTCGTTCACTGCTACCTACAGATGGCGTATCACAACTTACGTCACTGTTAAAAAGAGAGTGGAGAAAGTTAGATCAGTCAAAAATCAACGATATCATCGAATCAATGCCTAGACGAATTGGTAATGTCATTGACAATAAGGGTAGGGCCACAAAATATTGGCTTCTTAAGAACCGTTACTGTATCATAGCTTATCAGATTATATAAGGACATTTAAATATATTAGGGACATGAAATAACATGAAAAATGCTTTCTGTATCATACTTATGTTTTATTTAGTCAAATTTTAGGATGATCCACTTTTTATGAAACGGACTGTATGACATCACTTATCAGTCAACATGTGACTTCGAATAGATTACGAAGAAACTTTCATGTGTAAATAACAAAGACGTGTTTAGTTGTTGTTAAAAGAGTCAAAATGACACGAGACAATGGTCCTATCAGACTACAATAATCAATGTAATCAGATTAGGGATGGAAACTCGATAAAGACTAGAAATATGGCAGCTATGCGTCAACCAACTGAATTGAATATAATTTTCATTTTTTGTTTCTCTGCAGTTGTGAACAAATGCAAATCTCATCCGTGTCAAAATCAAGGCGTTTGCATCAATTTAGTTGGAGAGGAGGACTTCAAATGTAAATGCAAGCAAGGTTTCACTGGGAAAACCTGTCAAATTCCGACCAGGTGTACGAATAAGAGATGTGTCAATGCAGAATCATGTCATGATGCTCCGAACGACGATGTCCAGTGTGACTGCTTTCCTGGTTGGACTGGCAAGTACTGTGATAAAAGTAAGAAAACTGTTTCTTCTTTTTCTCCCGTCCATGACTTTGATAACCAATTATTGACCGGCTACTTTTCTAAATAATTTCCGAAAATTTTTTAAGTCCGCAAATGACAGCTCTTTTTGCTGTGGTGCTTACATGTACAATGTAGATTCCTAAGATAGATACATCATTTTGTGTGGCCGCAGGTACACGAAGGTGCAATAAATCACATTTAATATTTTTTATGACATTTATATAAGAATTTCTGAAGTACCATGCCTGCAAGCATGTAATTTGCAATTATTATGCTATAAAGTGATCGAAAGATAATGATCTTTTTTAGTACAATGTGATCATCCATCCCGTCTACCACTTACAGTGCTTTCAGAAAGCGAAAGTTTGGGGAAAATCAATTTTACAATAGGAACATCGGTCCGCTTTGTCATGGATGTCAATTAATAATTGATGCATTCCATTGATTTCAAATGTTTTGGCACAAAATGTTATAATCACAAAAGAAATTTGTCCCCTTAATTAATTTATAAATAAACAAAAACACCAAATTCATCAACGAGGGCTTTCCTCCGTTCTATTTCATGTTGAACACGGAAGTGAATAACAAATTAGCGGCATGACGATGTTAGTACAAAAGATCGATAGTCAATTAATCACTTACGTGTTCAACATGAACTAGAACGGACAAAAGCGCTCGTTATTCTGTATTATTCGTTACCTTATTCTGTATTAGCCGAGAGTCTTTAGGCCTAATTCATTGTACGCCGCATGAATGAGAAGTTTTGCTTTGTTCCCACTGTGAGATCTTCAGCTAGCCCGGTGCACTGCGCAGGACCTCGCTGCTGGGAGAAGCGCAATTCGCCCTATTGGAAATCGACACGACACATCGTCCAACCCTCAAACTGAGGAAACAAGGACAGATCTGAGCAGTTGTACTACTTATGCACAAACTTGCTTGGTATAATAAAATGTAGGTCTGCTCAAACTCCACACGATGTTTTACGTATCCACCTGCTGATTGCTATGACATACTGATATCAAGAATAATGAGTGAATTTGTTTTCTTTTGTTGAATTAATTTTGTTTCGCTTGACTTCTGGAAGAGTCAACGTTTCCAATTACAAGTTTTCATAACAAACATTGAGTTTAAAGATAAACATATGAGCCACAGTAAAGAAAAACATATACCGTTCAATGCAATGAGACCCTTTTCACTTCAAATCGATAAATGTTGGTCGGAAAAGTAAGAACGAAGGATGCTTATCTTGCTGTGGAGACATACGATGATTTCCAAAACACCGGACAACTTTTCATTTGTTCCACAATTTTCGTAAATTCGATTTGCACAATCAATTCGAGCTTATTGCCGCAGCCTGTTTAATCGTTGCAATTAAATGAAAGAATCATGTGGTCACATACAAATTTCTAAATTGCAGATATCAACGACTGCATCGGGAAATGCAAAAATGGGGGAACTTGCACGGTGAGTTAAATTTTTCACTTTAAGAAGATATTATTTCTAAAAATATTATACTACTTGTTGTACTGACCTATATGAGTAGACTGACAGCTTTGGAATTATTTAATATTTGTGCTAAAAAGTATCCTTTTTTATCGTACAGGATCTGGTGAAAGGATTTTACTGCACCTGCAAAAAAGGCTTCAGAGGAAGACGTTGCGAAATCGATGTGGATGAATGCTTACATAATCCTTGTAAAAATGGTGGAATATGTCGCGATAAAATTGGAGGATTTAGCTGCGATTGCCCCAAAGATTACATTGGGCAATTTTGTGAAATTGATAAGACACCGTGTTATCCAAATCCGTGCTTAAACAAAGCATATTGTTACAATATGGGATCTGATGTCTACTGCAAATGCACCGGTGACTATCATGGAAAATATTGTGAAAGTACAAAGCCAAGCTGCGACTATGGGGTATGCGAGGTGAGGAAATTATAACTTAACGTTTCCGTCGCGACGGAATTTTTAGAATGTTGCCTCTTGAAAATCTCCTTGAAATTGCCACTGATGAATTTGATTGAATTTCTCCTAGCGATTCCTTTAGGTCTTGATACATTTAGTCATATCCAGGCAAAAATAACTGTTTGTATTATTTAGTTTTTGATATGTTCGACATTCCATGTCAAAAATTGTGGTTGTAGATTTTGGACTTTTCATTTTATCAGAGAAAACATTTAGAATCTCACATTCACCCAAAACTTCGATTTGTTTCCCATTGCGCTTGCATGTCATTTTCTTTGACCCTTTTGACCCTGTTTGGGAACTGGGCATGCGTACAGTTTTGCAATAGTCGTAGGGTGTATGTCATTGTGTGAGAGTTCATGTGACACTCCCAGCAAAAACTCGTGCTGGTGACCCGGCTAATTTTGAAACACCCTACTGTTGAGGAAGAAACTGGGGGTACAGAATTAAATAGGTCGTCTCTTCTTCTGTTTGACTGAAAGGAAACATTAGAACATGTAACGATAGTGAAATGGCACAATCTGCTGACATAATAGCATAGCAATCGAACAATGAGCAACCAGTTCAACATTAGCATTGTGTTATCAACCGGATCACGCAGCAAGAAGACGCAGACGATGTCTGATTCTACAAAGAAGTTTGTGAACGTTTTTCGTGGGCCTGCTATCTTTTTTGATAATGATCGGAAGAACCAACATTATCGAGAAAGCTTTCGCGCAATGATCTGAATTCTTCGAATCTGAAGGAATCGCTGTGTTTGAAACATATTGAAGGAATTCACAGAAATCCGCAAGCGACGCACGACTGCTTTTCGTAATCTCTGCAATCTAATTCTGATAATCTAATTCTATGTCCGGGGTCTTTTGCGGGGCTGACATAGTCAGACTAGATGGGACATTGTGGTACTTTTCGCCTGGATGCCCCAATGATACTCTCAGGGCTTGACCTCTAGACCAAAAGTTCGCTAGGCCAAGCACTTAACTACACTCTAAACCAGCACCTCCTAAATCACACACTGAAGCAAGACACTATTCGTAACTAATAAAAAAATCCTAAATCAAAGCGTTTTAGGAGGCTAGCGCACTAGTGTTATTGTTCTCTTTAGTATGTCAGCATTCTATTTCACGCAACCTCCTAAAATTCTAGTGTGTCGCGCTTTAGGATGCTTGTTTCTTCGATTTTAGGAGGTGACAGTTTACAGTGTATGGAGACCACAGATGTCGCGCAACAATCGACAAGTATCATTTCCTTTCTATATTACAATTAACAGCAATTATTCAACTTATTTTGCAGGTTGTTGATCATTGCACTTTGCCTTCACCTTTGCGTTCCTCTAAAGTGAAAGGAAGCAATTCATCCAAATCTCACAGTTCATCCACATTAACAGTTTGCGGTGAGCACGGTCGCTGCACCAACCGTCGCATCACAAGAGACAATAAAAAGCCATTCCGCTGCGAATGTGATCCTGGATTCAAAGGAGAATATTGCGAAATCAATATTAATAACTGTAATCCTAATTCTTGTGAAAATGGAGGAACATGCTTGGATGGGGCAAATGACCATCAATGCCTGTGTAGAGATGGGTTCTATGGAAAAACTTGCAATAAAAGTAAGTTCCGTTTAATAATGGAAGCATGATCCTGATCTCATGGTGCGTTGAATCATCATTATGACTTACATAATTTTGACCACAGAATAACAAAATTCTGTTTAAGCAGGATAATCATTCAAAGAAAATGTAGAATACTAAAGGCTACAGAATCTTACTAATCAGTATCATCATAATGCTGAGTAAATTTTAAAATCAGACAGCTTCACATGCAATCTTATAGAAAAAGATGAGAAAAATAATGAAACGAACATTGCTGGCAGTTAGCTGTATTTCTTCTATTGCAACCTGATTCTCTAATTTGATACAACGCGGGTAGGGACAGTCAACCTAGTCATCTATTACTACCCAGCTGTAGCCAACTTTTGCTGTATCTCCCCTAAAAACCAAGGATATAGCCTGGACCGTGATTCCAATTCGATCATTATCAAACTAAGTTTTCAGGCTGTTATTCATAAATCTTTGCTAGCAGTGCTGTCCACTGCTTCGATAGCCAGTTAGTAGCCAATCTATCATGACGGCAAAAATGACAAAGAATAGTGAGTCACAAGAAGTGAAGCTCAGTGAGTGTATTTAATGGTCATTAAAGGCCTTCCCAATTTTCAACTTTCATTCGCGACCATACAGAGCAATTGCCGGTAAATGATAATCGGTTGAAAGGGGATATAAAAAGGGCAAAGAAACTTCATGCGTCTTTCATATAAATTGAGAATTGAAAGAAGACATTTAGTTTTGTAATAAGTCAGTACACGTTTAAGGTTTAGCAACCACAAGGTAAACAGAATAGTTAAATATTCAATTGCATCCTTGAAAAATGGCAATAGACCTGAACAGCTACCATTTCATCCAATATCAGGAATCATCAGCAGGACTAGTTCACACGATTCACATCTTCCAACATCAACTCAATCATCATTTTTATGTTTAACATACCCGACCCACCGTAGCCTTCGCTCTCTGAATAACGTACTTTAACGATGTGAGGCCTATGGTTTGCTACAAATTACAACATCGCTTGCTGCTAAATTTGATTCCCTTGTTGTCTATTACACGGGCAACATTTGTTTATGTGATTTTTGTGAGAACTTGAGTAGCAAATTGCTTGAATCGATTTGCGTTTATTGTTGAATGTTTTATGTGACTGTGAAATCCTTACGTCTTTATTTGCAGATATCGATTTCTGCACTCCAAATCCTTGCTTAAATAACGGTCAGTGCACTCCGAAGGCAAATGACTTCACCTGTCAATGCATGAATGGATGGGGAGGTCTTCGATGTCATACGAAGGGCGATCCATGTAAAGATGTCAAATGCTATAATGGTGGAACCTGTCGCCGAGATCGTTCAAGTCCAAATGGATTTAGTTGTCTTTGCAACGTCGATTGGAGAGGCTCGCTGTGCCAAATCAGTGAGTGACATCTTGAGCGATTTTTGTTTAAAAGTGCACTTTTAGCCTTCAAGTATCTTCTAACTCCACGAGGTCATCTGAGCAATGAATTCCGTTACTGTTGGAACGCATAGAATAAGTACTTTGGTAGAGTAACAACTGCGTATTTATTAAATCCCCAATGTGCAACAGCTTCTATTTTATTAAATGAACTGAAGTTGAACCATGTACAAAATATGAGATGTGCAAATTTTTGCAGTTTTAAAGAAATTAACATAGAACTTAATCATCATGATAGCAATACAGAAGGAATAATAGTATTTTACAAATCCTCGGTGTCATGACAATCTTGTAGAGGTAACGATTCGATGGGTTACTTTACTCAGTCTTAATAATAAGAGAACTAATAAAGCGTGATCATGTCTCAAACTGCTCCCAGCTGAAAGAGCAAAATATATCAATCAAAGACAATAATCATAAGTAACTTTGAATTTGTAAATGGGTCCACATTACTATTCAGATTCAAGAAATGAAGCATTGAATGAATAATAAAATCATGCCGTGAGAGGTGAGTTAAAAACTTGAAATTTCAGCCAAGAAGCACAATAAGATCTCAACTTTTCCATGAAGACTTGCATTATAATGAGGTTCATGAAATTTCCTTTATAATCAACTTGATCTCCGCTTAATTAAGATGCTTGTCAGCAAATTTTCATTCCTTTTGATATTTTGTGTGTTCCATACCGGTACTACTTATATAGTGGTTCCACGTCACTAGTATATAAACGCAGGAAAAATTTGCATAAGCTTAGCTTCTTAAGAATTCATCAAATATTTTTTAGGCTGCAGGAATGTGATCTCCGCAAAAAACTGAATTTTTGGATGCAAAATTTTCACTATGCTGACATTTATTTTCGAGTCGTCACTCTACCTGCTATATATTTACTCTACCTTACTCTGTAGTTGAACCCGCTATAAAGCATCTGACCTGAGAGGTCACAGAAAAAATTTCAGGGAATAATGAATAGTATAAGGAATTTCAATAGCAATCTTTGTGACATGTATCAGATGTGCTTTACAATATACCCACTGAATCAAGATGTGGGCGGTTGGACGCACTTATGGGATTGTACGTGCTGTTGAATTAAGGCCAGTGAAATATGTGAGTGTGTCCTTTCTGCTTCACAAATATCAATTTAAAATGGCGGCAAAATAAATGACTTCATCGAAAGTGGATGTGATAACTTTCTATAGGATGATTGTGATCGAAATACTGTTAGGGCCCATCATGACACCCAAATATGCAGGTTTGAAAATACTTCACATTTTTTGCTTCCAGGACTTCCCAACAGAGAGCCTTGTGCCAACGTAAGAAATAGATGTGAAAATGGAGGAACTTGCGTGCATATCAGTACTAATACATCAATTTGTGTCTGTCCGGGTGGATACAAAGGGACTCATTGTGAACAAGAAATGGACTGGTGCCGACCAAATCCATGGTGAGAATACGAAGTTATAACCTGCGCTTTACTAAAATGCACATTGAGGCTTTCTATTGCGCCGTTGTATCTGCAAACTCGGCGTGCTATTGTTCTGTATAATGTGACATTCTGTGCACAGCTATAGCGAGATGTTTAAAACCCGGAAGATTGTCAATCTCTGTAGCATTGGAAAGATTCCTTGGGTATTGGCCATAACTTTCTTTTCTTTAGAAAGAGCCAAATTCTAGTGATGGATTTATTTTTATTTTCTCACGATCGATTAGTTTCAGCTAATGGCTATCTTCAGGAAATAAATTTATGACATTATAGAATAAGATTTAAAAATTCACATCTGCATACAAGCGATGCAAAAATACAAATAATGCATCACTATGTACAGAGTTTTTAGGGACGGTAATGAAGAGTGGGAGCTATGCGGCAGATAGTAAAGGGTTACATAGTACCATTAGCATTTTGTTTAATGACCTGACATAGAAGAAGGAAGAATGTGAATTATAAAATCTGATTACCATAGAAAGGATGTGAAATGCATCTGAGTCAACGAAGGAGGAAATCTCTATAACTGTCTAACTCTGTGTTTGGAATTAATAGACGGCTTCAGTTTATTTATATAAAATGCCTCACGTAATCGGAGATTGGTGGGATCTTTATCTGAGAATAGAATCGTTGTTGTTATCGTTTGTGAGGAGTCATTGCAACATTTTATGTGTTTATATACCGATATTAATAATTAACAATACCGATGTTTGTAATTAATCCCTGTAGCCTGGGAAATAGCAAAATATTCACAGTTCATTGGTAATGTACTGTAACTCGCGTAGTCGCATTTCTTACACTTCGTCAATGGTAATAAAGGATTCAAACAGACTAAAATGCTTCAGTTTTTGTAAGAAATCGACAGAACCACTCGATTTTAAAGAAGTACTTTTTAAAAAGTCAATTTTCTTATGTTCCCTATCAGCGGCGGCCGTAGCGAGCATGACCTCCATTCGCAACAGGACAAAGTATTTCTCAATACTAAATAGGAAAGTTAAGGCTTTGTATCAGCAAACCAAAGCTCTATTATAACATTTTCAAACTTCCATAAGAAGAAATACGGTGTTCTTCTCTTACGAAAATTCATCACTTCGCAACTGAGACTTACCACGCTTTTTAAGCTGACTCCGACTGCACAATATATTGATTATCTCTATAAAACATTGTTCGGTATTGTGAATCGTGATTAAATAGTCATATACGGTTATCTTTTCTCACACATTATGTGAATATTGAATGACAGCTGCTGAATCGCTAGGAAGAATGTAAATTTGTTCTTGTTTTTATTTGGACTTATATTTGCAGCTTTAACGGTGGTGTGTGCGTTAATCTGAAGACTGCCTTCTACTGCAAGTGCAAACCTGGGTTTTCGGGTCCTGACTGTCGCATAAGTAAGTTTTGAATATCATTTTAGACATGTAAATGCTGTATTGACAAGAGCAACATACAATTGCTTGGATATAATGTGATTACAATTTATTGCAAATACTAGAAAGCAGAAGAACCTCTACCTATCTATTTTTCTTCTGAAATCAGTGGGATGATGCACACCACAGAGACAGATTCATCTGTGTGTGGGTTAGTCTAGAGTGGACATAATCCTATCCCAGCCATTATTACAATGGTAGCAAGCGACAGAGATTGACATAGATGTTCGTCTCTCTTTGGCCTGTGTGATTGGCCAAGCGCGCGCATTGCAGAAGCAGCAGTTATCAGAGAGCCCACGAGCTTCAATGGTCACGTTGCAGGCAGGCATGTGAAGTGAAAGTACGTACCTTAAACTATTTTTTTCTCCGTGATAAATTCGTGAAATGGAAATATTATACACACCGTTCAACTCTTAACGATCTAAATTCACTGATTGTGTCCGCATTACAGATAGAAAGACATAGAAATTCATATTTGTCTATCTGTAGTCATATGATGAGAAATTTGACTTAAATCTTTTTAAGTTGTCATTTCTTACAGACTGCATAGCTTCCAAGATTTTATATATGATGCGTGCATGTATATTAGTATTTTTTTCAAATTTTGCTCTCTTGTGAATTTTGGTTCTATTTTGTCCAATATATTTAAAGTCTTTTAGAGAAGCAAAGAAAGTGTCGAAAGTGCGCGAAAGTGTAAATTTTGTCTTTATTGTCCACAAGAAGTCTTCTATATTACCATGTTCCCACATCTTCCGTGTGAACAGGCGGGTCAAATTTGTAAATAGAGAAATCTATTCCATCGCCTTTAGTATCAAACTTGACAAAGAGCAGACGCTTCAAATACAAGTGAAACAGGCAAAGTTAAAAAGCACAACTTACCAGAAACGCTTGTCTTGCTAATGGGCGAAGCCTTTCTGATACGGGTCAGAAGATTGGCGCCATCATAGTTGAATAAGATTTAATATAGCGCCAATGTGCAAGTGGGAAAAACATCCGAACCCATATGTGTCCAAATTATTTTTGAAAGTTAATTTTTTCAAGAAAAATTTTAGACACAATTTTCAGGTGTTATATGTACGAGTTTTGGAGTGGCAGAAACTTGTTAATTTCCTCTTTCATGTGGTCACTTTCTTGGTAGCCCTGGGGATAGCGTTACTTAGTGACGTTGTCCCAAAAGATCGGATCGAAATGTTTCCAAAAGGAACATTAGTCTGAAATCGGTTGAGATGTGGTCGACGATATAATAGACTTCGTCCTGTCAATACCTCTTGTCATCCATCATTCCACATCGACATCTTAGATAATGTACTGAAGATATTGCGTCCTCTCGTTCGGAATGTATGCCTTCCGATTCTCAACGAAGCTCTCACGGATCGACAATCGACCACGCGTCCAAAGAATCAATGGGCCAAGCCCCTCCTAGTCGCCTTTCGCACTAGAATCAAAGAATTCATAAATAGTAACAGTCACTGTGCTCTACCTATTCACAGCTTCTCTTTCGATTTGCAGATTTGGACGATTGTGCTTCCAAGCCATGCTCTTATGGTGCAGCTTGTATAGATGGAATTAATGCCTACACATGCATTTGTCCGGAAGGTCGTGAAGGAAATCAATGCCAGAAAGTTATCGGACATGTTATGCCAAAGGAACCCTCGTGCATCTATCGTCGTCGTATTTACGACCATGGCAGCAACTGGACAAGCGACTGCAAAAGGTGTATATGTAAAAGTGGTGAATCTAAGTGCGAAAGAGTGAGTTCAAACATCAATCATATTTCATATAAATACTTCAGGGAAAGATTATCGTCTGTAGATGAAAAACAGCACCAAGTTTGTCATGATGATCGAATATTTTCGCCGGTTCTATTCATGATCAACACCGGAATGAATCAGATACAGAATTACAACACTGTTTGAACTCAGATCGGTAGGACGGAGCGCCGGCTGTCTCAACGAATAGCAGAGCATGTCCCACGCTGGCTATTAAATGGAGATTCCCGCCGTAACTTTAAGGCACAGAGTGCTATTACAAGACATCTGATCGATTGTGTCCCAACGAAGCCTGCCAGATCCTGCTTTCGGATTCTTCGAAGGTGCAGAAGTAAGGTGCACCTGAGTGTGTATGAGGCCATTTTAATAAAGCGTACTCAACCTGACTTATGTACTCAGAAAGAGACAGTTGTAAATTTAATTTTACCATGGTAATTATTTCTTATCTTACTCGATTTTCTTTTTCTTATCCTTAAATTTACTTTATTCACTGTATACTTATATTTGGTCTTCAGTATTATTCTTGTGCTGAATTTTCTTTGACAGTTGTCCTGTAAGTGTGTATTGATCTATGCAACGATTGCGTTAATGATGTTCAAACAGTGTTGTAATTCTGTATCTGATTCATTCCGGTGTTGATCATGAATAGAACCGGCGAAAATATTCGATCATCATGACAAACTTGGTGCTGTTTTTCATCTACAGAATTTGTAAAATCGACGGCGTATTTAGAACAAAGATTATCGTGGCCATGATCGTATGTGGCGCCAGCTGATTTAACCAAGAATTCAGAACACTACACTGCAAAAATTGATTATGCATCAGAAGTACATGGGTATTTCATAAGGGACGGTCTAAGATCCGTAATAATTATTGCACGACAACAGAGTTGCAAGTATGTACTTCATATTTCGGCGATCAAATTATACGTAGACGAACACCTTAAACAAGGCTTCCACATCCTTGAAAACCTTGAAAACACTGAATTGAAAAATACCTTGAATAACCTTGAATTTAAGAAAACCTTGAATAACCTTGAATATGAGAGAACTTTATATAAACTTGAATTTAAGAGAACCTTGAATAACCTTGAATATGAGAGAACTTTATATAAACTTGAATTTAAGAAAAATATTGAAAACATTGAATATGAGAAAACCTTTTATAACCTTGAACTTAAGAAAACCTTGAATAACCTTGAATTTAAGAAAACCTTGAATTTAAGAAAACCCTGAATAACCTTGAATTTAAGAAAACCTTGAATAACCTTGAATATGAGAAAACCTTTTATAACTTTGAATTTAAGAAAACCTTGAATAACCTTGAATAACCTTGAATTTAAGAAAACCCTGAATAACCTTGAATTTAAGAAAACCTTGAATTTAAGAAAACCCTGAATAACCTTGAATTTAAGAAAACCCTGAATAACCTTGAATTTAAGAAAGCCTTGAATAAACTTGAATTTAAGAAAACCTTGAATGATGGACACAAGTTATGATTAGACTTCGATTCTTCATAATTCTGATAACTCATGTGGCTCATTGGCAGTTCTTTGCAATTGATCGATTTTCATTTCCACTTTACAACTGATTTGTGCGGTAGATAGCTGCTCGCAGTTGTACATGTGTAATGCATTGCAATAATCGTTGCACTGTGAAGTCCACATTTTCATATTTATTAGAGACACTCGGGGTGTTTCTGAATTGCGGATTATCGTTGCTCCGGAGCAAAATTGAATATCTCGGAGCAGATTGCGGAGCAGATTGAAGGTCTTTGTTGCTCATCTTTCTGCTACATGCATAATTAAGGACTAATCATATTTTTTAAATAGAATTGTAAGATAAAGTTTGGGAGTGATGATGCTCTTACAATCACCACAATATAACTCAATTCCGTTGATAATCAAATTCAGGTAGGCTGAATTTTTTAGGGTGCCTTGTTAGCTATAGCTGCAATTAATCTTGTATTTTGTGTCTATTTCATAATATTCTCAAAGGAATTAAAAGTTTGAAAGCAAGAATTTCACTATAAATTAATTTTTGACACAAACCTAAATTTAAGTCCTAAATGGGAGATTTGACTTAGATTGAATTTAATTTGTGACTTGAAATCCTGGATATTTCAGGATGCTTGAAAGTTAGAGACTCCCTACCATGTTTGGTCATTTAAGTGAACACACCCATTTTTTGGGCTACGACGTGGGCCAATCTCTAGCGACTGAGAATCGCATTAGACTGAAAATTGAGAAAATGCTATCGATGCATGTATATTGATGAGTTGTTTCTTCTTTATTTCAGGATGTTGTCAATTGTAAGGAAGACAAGTCATGCATAAACAAGAAGTACGCGTGCAAGGATGATGAATCCTGTGTCACTATTGAGATCAATCGCAGTCGATGTTTTGTTATGCCCTGTGTTAATCAATACGTGTGTCGGAACAGAAATTTCAACCAATTGAAGGAAGAATGGCCTGGAGAAGCTGCTCCAAGTTGTCGTCCAAATGCTCTATCATTGAATAACCAATGTGCTTGTGTCCGTCTTTCATACAACCGCATGTATCTGCCTCACGGAGTAACGGTTGATCAAATTTGCCGAGCAATCAAAAACTTAACGATCGTGCAGAAACTCAAAGGACGCTTCGCCATTGGAATCAGCTGTGATATTGTTCAATACAACAACGATGCTATTGAGGTAAGATAATCTACTCGATTGGTGTTAGTGCGATTATCAATATAAACTTCAAAAAATATAATAATGCGATAATAGCCAGACCAGGACCTGTACTAATTCCGGATCGCATATTCGGGATATTATAAATATACAACTTTCATATCTACATAATCAATGACGAGACCAATATCATGGGTATGATGGCGATGAAGCGACGACAACACCTGCCACCCCCAACAATCCATTTTGCGCAATGCTTATGTCCTGAGGGTAATGATATTCATGTTGAGTAAAACTTGAAAATCGTTTTAGAAATAAATGCGAATAAATAAAGTTTCTACATGCGAAAGTGGTCTCCGTCGCACAGTGGTTAAGTGCTTGGCCTAGCGATCTCTTGGTCCAAAGGTCGAGCCCCGAAGGTGTCATTGCAAGTCGTCAGGAAATGCACTGCAATGCTCCAAACTAAAGTCTGGCTAAGTCAGCACGGCCCAAGCCTCCAGTAGGGGGAGTAATGATGCTCAACCATAATGTAATTTAAAATAATAACTATAGTTTGGATGAATTCTTTCACTCAACAGCTGATTTTCAGCGAAAATACATCCAGTACAAATTCACGCAAAAATGAGAAGAGACACTAATTGTTTCACAATTTTCATTTCTAACATTTTTCCTTCATGCTTATCCTTACTTGTATTCTTGTTTCTTCAGGTTGCAGTAAGCACCAGGAGTATTTACTATTCATTGCTGGATCCTAGTTTGGATGAATATTTGAAAAAGCGTCCAGTGGTACATCAGCTTGTTGATTTAATTGGATTGGCGATTAAGAATCAGGAGTCTTCAGAAATTGGCTTGAAAAATGTCCTTCAAGTTCGAGTAGAATCAACACTTGTTAACAATGAATCATTGGGTAAGTGGGAAAAATATCAGCTCACCATTCTTACTTCTGTTTTAACACTTGCTGATGTTATATACCGTATTTCTTTGAATAAGAGACGCGTCTCTTATTTTTTTTTTCAGATCCCTGATTGATGCGTCTCTTATTCAAGGGCGTCTCTTATTCATCAAATGTTCAAGTTTTCATTCTTTCATTAGAAAAAGATGTCTTAGTTTTTTGCTACTATTCTCTTAGGTAACCTTTGCATTCCTCACTTAGGCCTATGTCATGGGCAAATTTCGCCAGTAATTTTTCTTACATATATACGCTTTATCATAATTCAGATATTTCGGAAATGAAAGGAGTTTTATGGTTTGTAGTAGCATATCTTGTAGACTCATCTAATACATTCATATACCAGTACATGTTGGCCACTATACATGTAGACTAGATCTGAATTTATCGAAACGAAAATACCGATAATCAAGTAGTATTTACAGCAAAAGTTACCGACCGGTACATGACTCCAAATGCAAAGGAAGCTACCGTATAATACCTCCTTAAATGGTAGATGAAGTAACCTTAAGTAGGCCTACATGTACGTATGTACAACATGCATGTACTACATGTACAACAACAAGAAGCCTTATATATTATACAATATTGGTTATGATACCCGGTATTTACTAGTAGACTGACTTCTTTTACTAAGATAAGTAGGCCTAATAATCGCTCAGGCTGATGTAGCTACCACATTACAATAGCCTGCATGTAATATGTCTACAGCAGTCTATTTTTTGTACTTGCGTCTCTTATTCAAGGGCGTCTCTTATTAAATTTTTTCCTCTCACGGATGCGTCCCTTATTCGAGGGCGTCTCATATTCAAAGAAATACGGTAGCCTAACCCGGGTATACAATGCAATTACAATCCCGGTGTTATATAACTATAATTTACATTTTCTTGCCTTATAAATTTTCCGACAGGGAAACCGATAAAAGAATTTTTTTCGTTATGGATTTTCCGCCCGATGCTTTAAAAATGGAACTATGAACACATTCACCTACCTCGGAAATCTATCTATGAATTTATTCCCCCCGGAATCTGTTTCACATCGTAAACTAAATTAAAAGGAAATTAGAAAATGTATAACACTAGTGGTGTTCGAAAGGTCTCCCAGTACAATCAGATCCGACAATCATACTGTTTCGACGGGATTCTCCCCATGGAAAATCGATTATCGGGCCCATTATTTGAAACAACACTAGCTGACAACAGCAGTAGTCTCCTCCGCGATAGAATCGTGCAATGCATTCTAATAGTTGATGTGCAGAGGAACGATATGATGTGGACTCTCATCAGCACTTCTGTTGCACCGCTGTTCTTGTTGTGTAGATAGAGCACTTGTTCTGTTGACTTGTGCTCGATTCCTGGTTACATGAGCTGCGGTCAGCCAGATAGGGAGCTAGCGTCCATTTGGACCACCACATAATGTTTATGCTGGTAAGGCAATAAAGCCATTCAAAGCGTAATTGCAAAAAGATCTGATTGAAATTATGATTCATTTTCTAGCATTTATGCTACTGTAATTTGAAAATTGAAATCATGTGACATACGTTTCATCAAAGCAAGCAAGGTGCATCTTTAATGCATCCGCACTGGTTCATCGAAATACTGAGCATGAACTTCCAAAAGCTTACTTGCACTGTACTTTGACCAGGAAGTTATCTTTGTACAATAGTGCAGCCCTGCTAGTCATCTTTCTCATGAACTTACACCTATTGCAATTTAAATGACCAGGATCTAACAGAAGTGGTACTGAAATTGATAAGTTAACATGTTGCATCATTAAAAACCGATGCAATATGCGCTCATAAAATTGAATATGAGCAGTAATATTTTGAGAATACTTCATTTCACTCTTAATGAAGAACAAGTAATCACACGTGATCAGACTGGAATCATTGATCAATCTTCTCTCATATTGAGCCTTATTGCTATGATTAGCTCTATCGGATTCCTTGCTCTCTTTCTAGAGGCAGCGAGTGTGGTTGAGCATAATTGAGATTCTCAAAAATATACACACTTTTTCCACAGCGAGCGCATTATTGTGATTCAAGTTGTTTTTCAAACAATTTGAATATTTAAAACATCTCAGTAATCTGTTGATCTCTGTCAGTGAATTTTAGCTCAAAAGTAATAGGATTATGTCCCACTATATTGTGAGCTACTCAATATGAATTTATATGCATTTCAGGACCGAGTTATTTACTGCCTCTACTATGCGTTCTCGTCGCCTTTGGAATATGCCTCATCGTGTTGATTATTCTGCATCATATGAGAGAGAAGAAAAGGTTGCTTCTCAAGTATGCTCCATATCAGAAAGCAAACAATAGGCCGGACGATACACCACCGTCAAATCAAGCAGTTAGAGGTCGAAATATCCTATTCCCTCGTGCATCAGGATCTGCTGCTTCATCATCAAGACAACGCCAAGATGAACCAGAATCAAGCGAAGTCAGACGACCATTAAAGAAACCAGGAGAACGTGTGGAAATATCAGCTCCTTTAACACACCCTCCGATATCCATCCCTACCACCAGTATTGACTCTGGCTTCGAAGCCAGCTACAATGCAAGTCACGGAGCTCCGAAACAGCAGTTAGTTTATGGATCTCGGCCTGCAACAGGAGGGGCTTCAACCAGCAAAAATGTCAACGTGTCCCAGCGTGCTTCTGATGACTATGATCGAGGCCCTCCATTGGTCGTGTAACTGTCATCAACATTTTGAGGTTTCAAATCACAAAGTATGTACAGACTTGTTTCCAACCTGTCAGCAATTCCGTTTCATATAGAGTGAACATTATGATTTTAATAGGCAAATTCTGACTGATATTAATTTTGAAAGTTGACTTTGTTCATTTTTATATCAAAAGTTGTCATTTTGTGTATTATCAGCTTCATTTTACTCTTCTTGATTCAAGAAATGCATTTTGAAGCTTCAAATGTTCCTTCAACTGATAGTTTTGTAAATACTTTCTCTTCATATTGTCGAGTTGAATTCAAATCTCCCTTTCCTTCCTAGAGCCCTGGTTGGAGCAGAGAAGCCGTATGTTATTCACAACTGAGCAGTTTGAAGAGGTGAATTCAAGCGTTTTGCCTCAAATGAATAGTTATTCAATGTATTTTTGATTTCAGCTGTATTATTTCTAAGAGATGAAATCAGATGCCACTTTTTGAATTTTCAGATTTAAACAACTTTTATGATGTCCAACTAGCTGGATAAACAAACTGCATTACATGCATCACTGCATCGCATAAAAGGCAAAGTTATAATCCGGCCGCCAGCATGAGCTTCTGCAGGGAATGAGGCCGAATTTGAGACTTTTACCGAATGATGTGCATCCTACGGCTACTACGAACCTTTACGTCTGCTAAATTCTACCAAATCATCTTCTTGTCAGACAGAATAAAAAAACACGTGTAAATCCAAAAGGAAGCAAGCTTTCAGTTGAAAAGGAGATTTTCTTTTGTTCTCTGATTCAATGAAAAGTACTAGGTGTAAAACAACAATTTTTTACGTGGAAATTCTTCAAGTCATGAACTCAGTGACGCAGGCAGAACAGTTTTTAACCACATTTCCACATGCATCACCAATCGGAAAAATGCAATAATACATGATAGGAAGTGACATGAAGACATGATATGCCAAAACTCATGACTTGAATCTTAGAATTTTTCACGTAATTAGAGAAAGCACAGAAAATCGCATTTTTACCGAAACTTTAATATAATTCACATTGAGCTTACATGCCTTTTTCTTTGATCATGTCTGACAAGAAAGGTAGCCAGATAGAGCTCGGTAAGCGCGAAGATCCGTAGTACCCAAAGGGTGCACATCCTTCTGTGAGAGTCTCATCTTCGGCCGTGTTTCTTACAGAAACTCGTACTAACAGTCGGACTATCAATTATTTCCGCCTGCAATGTCACAATCAACATAGATATTTCCAATAATATAATCAGTTTGTGTTTTAACTGTTCAGTTATTCAGTTTTGAAAAACAAGCGGTTTCTCTTCTCCAACTTGCTTTGAACATTCAACAACTCTTTTGACATGATACGAAATGTCTATGAGTACACTAAATTGCAATAATGAACAAAATCTTTGAATTCATCCTCATTTTGTTTATAATCCTTTCATATCTTGATGTACACTGTAAGCTGCAAATAGAAGCAAAGGGCTGAAATAGCAAGGTCTGAGGAGAAACTTCCAATCACCTAATATATAACGAAGAAACAATTATCTAAAATGATTTGCCAAATGCTTTGACCAGATCGGAAAAAATATTAAAGTCTTTTTTCTCATTGTTTCTAACAGATAGGAAGCGATGAGAAGCAGGCCAACTGAACCTTGACCTTTCTTATTTTGTTTCTACTCTTCCCTACAGCTTACAGTGTATATTAGAAATATGTTACAAAGCTGTATCATCGTGACTTAATCATTAATTCATGACTCTTCTGAAACAATTGATCAACAGCTCCATCATGATTTCATCAGTTTATTGTTTGAATTTTGTGATTAAATCCGACTTCAAACCATTCAGTTGAACAATATGCTTCTTGTCGAGTCAATATGGTTTTGTCAATCGCTACTTTGCTCCTTCGTCTTTTCAGATTTTTACTTCTTGATTTGCTTTTGTTGAATGCATACATAAACTGATAGTAAATTGATTGATTCATTTTCATTTGAAGACTTTGATGTCTTAGGATAGAAATAAGGTACTTATTACGGAAACTTATCATATCTAGGCCTACTAGGCTGAGAGTAGCCGCATGAGAAATTTAATTTTCAAAAATTGGGGTAATTAGAGCCAGATGTTGATATTTCACGTGAAATCGGACATGTCGCCCAAAATTATCTGACCTTTTCAACTCTGCATAGGCCCACACATCACACGCAGTTATGCGTGGACCAGGGTGACTCAATCGTCCGATAATGTGGGTATTTTTACGTTTTGGTTTAACCCATTGATGACAAACGTTCCTTTTAGGACTTCATAAACCCAGATATTTTGACTCTTTCATTCATTAATACTTTCAATTTTGATAGAGTTAAATGAATATTGCCTAAATAACTGGAGCTAGAGCTGAAAACTGGGTTCGCGGTCCATGGTGACCCGTACATATTTTCTTGATAATTTCAAAAATTGTAACATAAAGCTGGCACGAAAACACTTGATTTCCAGGATTGATCAAATTCTCTTAAGTGTCTATTCAATGATGTATTTAAATAAGCTGCAATTCACGGATATTGCTTCGCTAACGAGTGCCATCCCGGGATTCTAGTACCTCCAGTACTCATAGAAGATCAATCCCAAGGATTCCTTAATCATTCACTTGTTGATGGATGGCAAGTGACCCTTAATGTTGACCTTGGGCTCAGAGAGCTAAGCCGTAAGATCTCAGTTTCTGACAAGATGAGAAAACTGAAAGTCACGTCGACATTTTCACGACATTCATGTGTGATGTGATGCCTCACAAAAACAAGCATATCACAAATCATTCTGCGGCTTCAGAAGAAGACTGTGTATCTGCTACGAGGTTTGAAATCGAAAAATGCCACTCACAAATCATGCTAGGAAATTCGATGTTCTTTAAGAAACAAGCAACAAGGTTCTCGAGAGAAACAGGTTCCTGTTCTTAGTGCTGCCTGGCACGCTCCGTGGTTGATGCACATGCTTGTAGCTCTGAATCCTACAGACTTTTTTCTACATTAAGTGAATCTAGCATCATTAACCCACGGAGTCGAGCCTCGATGATTTCAGAAGCGGTGGAACGTCGTCCTTCACCCTTTTCCGATTTTGACAAAAATTTGGATTTATTTTCCGCTACCATGCAGGAGTTGTGAGCAGTGCACTGCTCATGCCATGGAGCTGCTCCTCCATGGAGGGTGCGATTCCAAACCGTGCGACTCAGCGCACAATTAATTGAAAATTGTGCGATTCTGAATATTTTCAAACTTTCTCACATTCAATGATTAGAAGCTTGCAGTTAGTCTGGCTGACATATATTGTATTCAATTTTTAGACCATTAATTTCATTAAAAATTCGATAATTTCCATTATAATTGAGAACATCACACACTAAGATGATACATTAAAATTATTCCTAACCTATTATTCAATGCGATTCTCTGTTTGTTATGTTTGAGAGTGCAGCATTACAAATCAGAACACTGAGAAAATCGTAAGCAATGCACAATGAGTCTTGAGAGTCTATTATTAAGTATCTACTGCATTTACTGCGAATTACTACTCTCCGATTGTATATCTCATTTCATCACATCACTGAAGACGTCTCATCATCGGCGCAACATTTGGTGCTTTCAATCCACCTTTTATGTACTCGAGTTCGTCGCTATTTAGAAGGGGACAGAGTATAATTGTTATCGGGTCTAGAGCTCATAGCGTGCATATTAAATGTAAATCAGGCATTAATATTTTATCAATAACTTTACATGCTTTAAATGGTGCGGATATATAAAATCAAAGGAACCGAAAGACACCATGCATGATGGTATTAATCGTGCACATGATATCATGCATAGAATGATACATTCGTGCGATGTGTGAGAATTTCCTTAGGAATCCCATGGAAATTTGCTGTGGTATTGAAGTTTCATTCACATCGGGTCACTCGGGTCAGTGATGGTGACCCGTTTGAAACTCAGACTAAAACTTCAATCTGCAACGTATCTTATCTGAATACATTTCATTTCGAGACAGAAAAGCGTCAGCATAGAAAGGAATTTTATAGCCCCTACTTATAAGTTTCAAAATTATTTTAGTGATAGTTCAACCAAGTTTTCATGCAATAGCCGAGGTAAGCCTACTTATGACGTCCGGAATATTGGAGACCAAATTGAAGCTTTCTTACATGTGGCATTCCAAAAAAATTCATAAAATTGAACATCAGTCATGCAATTAGAGCGTTGAACTTTTTCACAAATTAAATTCAATTCGTGAGTGCGAATTAAGAATTGAAGAAAATCTAAACGAGAAGACAGCAAAATTCAGACACATTGGGGAAACAGAAATTTTTGATAAAGACTGAATTGCATTATAATAATAATATTTTCTAACACTCTCGCCTCACCTCCAGAAATGACTTTGAAAATCATGTTCTACGTCACTCCAGTGACCTTCATCGACCAAGTTTCGCTCAGATATGATAAATATAGACACTTAGCCTCTATTTGGTACTAAACTTGTTTGGATTTGAGAGGCCTACTAGCAAAAAATGAAAAAAAACGCTATATTACAAATTTAGGGCCCGACACTATCTGAAGCCGTCCCCATGAATGAAACTGTGCATGGGTCTTCTTGGGCCTCTAACACATCTATACATGTTTAAAAAGTTACAAAATAACCCTAAGAAAAAAATAATTATTATGCAAAATAATAATTTTACGAGAAATTCTTTCGATGAGATGCAGTGGTATTGTATAGAAAATTACTGGTCATTTGCAGAAAAGTGGCATCTTTGAGATTCGAGATGGGCGTAGTGATCAATTCTTTTGAAAATCAGTTTTCTGTGGTAGTTTTGTACGTATTTTTCGAAAATGTTGTTGAAAAAATTCAAATTGGCCAGGAAGTAGTCTCATCAGTAGTCTGACACACTGTAGAAAATTATTATTATGTAACACCCTCGCCTCATTCATGATTCATCAGAGTTTTTACTTTACTTGTTCTCTACCATGGGTCTACTTGGCTAAGAATAATTTCCCTAACTATTTTTGAATATTTTAGTCCATATTTGAAAAGTAACAGACATCTGTAAAAAAATGTTCATGATAGAACAAAACTGGTTCTCGTTGACATTCTACTTCTTTATTTCAGTGACTACTCGCAGATCTTTATACATTTTTTATATACTTCCCGAAGTGAATTATACTGCGTCTTTCACAACGCTCGTCAGTCATCAGTATTAACGTTGTTGCTGCAGATTGGTTTGAAGAAATTTAGACCATGTTAATGCATTAAGTGCGACCACCGGTATTTACTCGTAATAAGATGCAGAGAACTTGAAAATGTACCTTGTTATACTTCAGAAGATCGCAAATTATACTCGGAACTTTTCTAATCAGCACTCAATTGCTAGAAAACCAATTCAGCGTGGTCATATCTTTAAAATTGATTTGACCTTGAATTATCTTTTTCTGTGACATTTATCAATTTATATGAACTCTTTCTGTTTTACAATTTTTTCATGGATCAGCTGATTGTTAAAGCTAACTAAAGCTGTGGAAAAACCTGTTGTGAGAAACCAGAATATCTAGGCAATGTCCTGTAATCACAGTAAAAATAATACTTACTAGGTTCAACAAATTAAATTTTACAGACGCAATAACTGTTAGTCGGATTATTTAATTAACCCTTTCCAGGCCACATAGCCGCGACGCGTACACGCGTCTTTTGTTTCTATTCAAATGTGTTCGAGTCTTCCATCAACTGAAGATATCCATACGTCTTGAAGATCTGCCTGGCTGTCAGACAGGCTCATTAAAGTTCTTCCGGTCGACTGTTGCAGACACACACGCGCGCGCGCATATAACCTTGAAGCATCGCTACGGCAATGTTTCGCTGCTTGTTCATAACATTAGAACTGCGCAAACTTTAGTGCTTCGATCACGTGTAACTGTGTTCTCATTGGAGGACAAAGAACTTGTGGGATCGAAATGCATTACGATGTCACTTTCAGGTCATTATTATCATCGAATTCACCTCAAGCGACCGTCAGTTCTTCGTTCTTTCCTATGAGAATCCGTCCGCAACGAATTCGAGCACCGGCACTTCGATATGGATTCGACGCTGATATGTAATCTGATGTTGATAGTGGCAAGCATGTACAAAATATCTCCCAACATTACAGTCACAGTGACATACATAAGCACTTCGAGTGACGAAACAAGTGATGCAGATGAACCAAAGTGTTTATGTTAAGTGTGCAATCAACTCATTGCTGTAATGTATTTTTTTGGCGACATGTCCGCCTTCTTTTTTTGCCAAGATGATTTTCAGAAATTCATATTTACCAATTTCAAAAAATTACTGTGGCTAAAATTTTTGGCAACAACTCAATTTTCCAATTGATTCCTACATGAAATTCATCAAGCTTTTCATATTTGATGCCAATTTTGTTGATGGACATGTCATTTCTGAATGGTGTGGTTTTTACAGATGTAACAGTGGAGAAATTGCTTCATTTTGCGCTTGGATATTGTTTATCTACATATTTAAGATGCATCTAATATAAATATTTCCTGAATGAGAAGAAAGGAATCCTTGCCTGCTTTTTTAGTAACATTTTTTGCCTATGATGGATATGCTACGTTTCACATCACAGTGAAGGTCAACTCTGCGTGGTTGAAGCACGTGACCCTTGTGTGTGTCCTAAAACAACACAGCATGCCTTTATTTGAGCGATGTCTTAAGTCACTGTTCCCAGAGTAACCAGAGTAACCAGCTTTTGGAAATTCCACCATCATGAGAATTGAACGAGATGCTCCCACACAAATAACTCGACGTTTACACTTGTGACGTCATACTGAATCGTTGTCTGACTGTTGTTATTAAAAAGTAAAGCAGACAGCGACAGACAGTGACTCAGTGAGACTGTGTGAACGACAGGCTGAATGGCGCATTGGTGTTACAAATTTTGCTGTGGAAGAATCATTCTGACCGCGTAAAATGACTTCTGGTAAGTTGTTGTTAATGATAGTAGGTTTATTCAACTTAAATCGTCAAATTTGCGCAACACCTAGTGAAAGGTCACTACATATTATACAGTTGATGTCTCATGAACACGGTTCTACATCTCAGTTAGCAAGAGTATAACTTTTTAGTGCCAACTCATTTATGTTCAACTGCATAGTCCACTAAACCTCATTTATGACAAGGTTCATTGTTGACGTACATCCCATTCACCTAGTGGTTGATCTAGTATAAAAAATTATGGCACATTAAACTGGATCAGTAAGTCGGTCAAATTCTTGGCATATAGTGAAAACCAAAAGCAGTCACCATAAATGCAGACAGTGCGTTAATTTTCACCACGTGAACTATACATGAACAACTAAATAAATTTCGCAAAAATGATCCGGTTCAACCCAGTTTACCACATGAATGTCATAAGAATAACCTTCCAAGTTGTGACATTGAATAGTGAGCGTTCTTTAAGAACAGTTTCAGTAGGCCTATTTAAGAAAAAGGAATGCCAGCTGACGAAAGGTGGTGCATTATGTGAGTTTGGGCACTCCTGTACTTTACTGGTCCCAAAATACCCCCTCCTGTACTTTACTGGTCCCTAAATATCACCTCCTGTACTTTACTGGTCCCAAATTAAAAACAAATATTTACCCAATTAAAAGCATTTTTTGCTTCAAAAACATTAAGAAACTATACGCCATTCAGCAAGATGTCCAAGAATATTGTTGAAGGCATCTGCATGACTGTTAGCATACCATTGTCTCCAGATGAATTCATCAAGGTGACTTGCTAGCTTATTCTCATGTTGTTCGACGTCAAGTTTCACGTCAAATTCCTTCTCAACACACTAAATACAGAGATAGCCAATCCCTTAAAACAATGCGTGGGAGTTCAAAGATCACCAGCCATAGTTCATTCGCACGATTTGACACATGGCAACACGTCAGCGTTCGTGCTAAATTTGGGACCAGCAAAGTAAAGGAGGGGATATTTAGGGACCAGCAAAGTAAAGGAGGGGATATTTAGGGACCAGTAAAGTACAGGAGTGCCTGAGTTTGTACTTTAATTTTAAGAAAATAAGCGGTTCTGCAGCCTAATTCAATCAGCTATTAAAATTGATTTTGTATTACCAACTCATGACCTGATTTGATGATGACTGATCAGACACTAAATGACATATTATTCGCACGCAATGATGCGTGTAAATAACCGGATAACTGAGGCCCAGTTATTCCCCCGTGAAAGTGTGTACCAACAGCCGAAACTATGCAGTGAGGTTATTTAGACGAGACAATTCGTCGAAATACGAATTATTAGTCGAGGAACTATTGTGTTAATTGCTCAATATATTCAAATGCAATTAATACAAAGTATCTGCAGCTTAAGGCAGGAGCATCATTCATCTGAATGTTTCGTGTTGCTTTCCATTTTTCTGTTGTGAATATAGTTTTATTTTTCAGCGATTTGCCGGAAGCCGAGGAACTATTGTGTTAATTGCTCAATATATTCAAATGCAATTAATACAAAGTATCTGCAGCTTAAGGCAGGAGCATCATTCATCATCTGAATGTTTCGTGTTGCTTTCCATTTTTCTGTTGTGAATATAGTTTTATTTTTCAGCGATTTGCCGGAAGCCGAGGAACTATTGTGTTAATTGCTCAATATATTCAAATGCAATTAATACAAAGTATCTGCAGCTTAAGGCAGGAGCATCAATCATCATTTTTCCTTATTGGCATCAGACCAGTCACTAACTAACAATCAATCATTTAAGTGATATATCGATATTTTAGTGAATTGAAATCTAAAACTGATCAATGAATGAATTCACAACTGGTTATCAATAAGAAGATGAAGTATTTGTAGATTCCAGACAAAGATTACAATATGTTCAGTGGGCAAAAGTTGGCAAATGCATCAATATAGGAAAACAATCATATAACGCCCACATCAATGTGTAGATAAATGAGTAGTTTACAGTCGTCTATTAAGTACCTTGACAATCAATTAATTTCCACCATTGAAGACTACATCCGAATATTTCTGCCAGATCAATTGATAGAAGAAATTAGCGATTGGACAAATAAGCGAGCTAGTATCTTTGCAGCAAGGAACGACACATCGTCGACTTATGTGGACACTACTACCGAAGAGATGAAGGTGTTCATTGGTTTATCTTAGGGAATGGGAATAATCAGGAAGCCTACAGTGGAATCCTACTGTGCCACTGAGTATTTGATGAAGACGCCGTAAATTTATAAATGACATTTTCACGTCATCATCACGATTTTATAATCAGAATATTATGTTTTGTTGACTACATAAATATGCATAAATGTAGTAAAATACTAGCAATGTAAAGCATGAAAATTCGCCTTTTTTCGGCTGCATAGGTGGAATTATAGTAAAGGCTGTGGATGGGGAAGGGTTAAGATGGTTGTGTATAGTGATTTCACATAAATTATTAATTTGCATCAACCTACTAACCTTCTCATAATTAAGTAAAAAAATTGTAGAATATATTTGGTCTATTTGACACATTAGCGATAGGTCTATTACTCCTAAACCATGCCGTATCCGCATCATTAGATTAGGAGAAAATGTATATTCTGATATGTGACCTATTAGCATCAAAATTACTCACATTGAAGTCATGTGGATAGCAAAAAGGTAGATGCAACACCTTACTTGCACCACGAATTTTCTCACCTAAAATGAGGAATGCACTTCCACATTGTTTGAGATTAACTTGGGATCAGTTGAAGCATCTGGTATATTCTGATCAGACTGGTATCGGGGCTATTACTAAAAGACACCAAAAGCAAAATTCCAAATACTAAAAAACACAAAGCCAGAATAGTCCACTTCCAGACCATTTTAAAGAAAAATAAAGGTGTCATGGATAAAAGCAGCTCGAAAAACCCCTCAAATCAGGCTAATTCATCGAAAAATGAAAGGAAATACTCAAAAACGCTAATTCAAATTTAATGTAAATTTTCGAAAGAACACATTTACACATTAACCATAACTTTGCCAATTGTTAATATTTATCAATCAAACTTCACACACACATTCTCGGATCACTATCTAGGTGGCAGCATAACACCCGAGTCCTAGCTGGTCACAGACCAAAGATATCGGAATTTTAAAACACGTATATTTTCATGTAAATGTCCGAAAATCGGCATTTACACCTATAACCATAACTTTGCCAATTCCTACTACATTTTACTCTTGATATAACGCCACTCGATGTAGCGTCAAATTCATTTAACTCCCATCTTTTTACAGAACAAAAATATTTTAGCATTGAATATTCGGTTTAGCGCAGATGTCATATACCGCCATCCACCCATGACATTATAGGGACAAAACGTCTAATTTAGCAATCGATATAACACCAATCCCAGATCTCAATAGCGTGTTGACGAATTACTTTTCGATAGGTAGAGTTGTGAAACTTTTGATGATGATTGGAGGCGATGCTAACACCCCAATATTACATCTCACTTCCAACCTTGTGACGCAGGTATAATAAAGGCTTTTAAGATGTGTCATTACATCAAATTATACACTGCATATTTATGCTGATAATGAGAACCACATCTCCATCACAGTGGCTGGTGCAATTCGATTCTGTCATTCCAAAAAAATCATTAAAATTCCGATATCTTCAGGGTGTGACTAGCTAGGATTCGGGTGTTATGCTGCCACCTAGATAGTGATCCGAGAATGTGTGTGTGAAGTTTGATTGATAAATATCAACAATTGGCAAAGTTATGGTTAATGGTATAAATTTGTTCTTTCGAAAATTTACATTAAATTTGAATTAGCGTTTTTGAGTATTTCCTTTCATTTTTCGATAAAATAGCCTGATTTGAGGGGTTTTTCGAGCTGCTTTTATCCATGGACACCTTTATTTTTCTTTAAAATGGTCTGGAAGTGGACTATTCTGACTTTGTGTTTTTTAGTAATTTGGAATTTTGGCTTTTAGTGTCTTTCAGTAATAGCCGGCCCTTATATCGCTATTCAAATTTCTAAAATCAAATTAAATAAATTTCTTAAGCTTCATCTAAAAGTGGATTAGTCGACCTCTATTTGGCTAACTCAAACCACTATCCGTATTCAATAGACCATTTTATTGTAAAATGGTATTTTGTTAAATCATTTTCTGTTGAAATCTAGAGGACCGAAGTAGAAGACGAAGGTGAAGACGAAATTGAAGAAGATAAAGAAGACGTAGAAAGGAAAGAAGACGAGGAAAACGATCTTGAGGAAGACACAGGACTAAGAAATAAGAAACGTAGAAGATCCCAAGTGATTGACTTTAGAGCAATACCGTATAAACTGAAAAGAATGTAAGGAGTGAAAATAGATTCAATTGTTTTATGAATGATTTTTTCATTGTAAAGCTGACTTATACGGTAGGCTATATATGTCAGACTGATAATTTTTCATGAAATTTACTGCGTTGTAACTCGGTTGTTGAAGGAGAAATCGAAAGCAGAATAGAAATTTAAACGTGATGTTCTATAACAAAATTATCAAAATTTACGTAAATACACGTCTTGTGCGATATTTGCACCAATTTATTGGTGCAATGCGAGCAAATGGCTTTTCAATGCGTATGACCGGTTAACGAGCATAAATACCGATGAATAAAGAATGTCATTATCATGATTCAGCAAAATTGTGAACTTATTGCTTAAAGGAATTTCTAAATTTGCAATGATTAAAAAGTTTGTTATCAAAGTTTTATAACGTATGAGTACTAGAAAGCTGCAGAATCCAAGTAAGAACATACAGTCGTGTCTTGCAGTGTTTTCTCTAAAGATACAATAAATTGAAGCGTTCTAACACAATCGGGAACTCATTGTTCTTCGGAGTCCGTTCATGAAGGGTTACATTACATAGGTTAGATAGAATTATGTCATTCATTAATTTCATATTGGTGATCCCACTATATTAACGCATTAACGCTATGCGTAATTAACTTAATTCTTCGCTGAATTCTTAAGATTTCCGCTTATAAAAAAGCGATTTGAATGCAATCATGGCATAATTTAACTGAGATCAGATAAGAAGGATTTTCGATACTAAAAATAGCATTGAGGCGAGAATGCTACTTAATTATAATTGTTATCGATTTGAGGCGAAAGTGTTAGATATGAGGCGAGAGTGCTATGAATGAGGCGAGAATGCTAATTAATATTACCACCATGAGGCGAGGGTGCTAAATGTGAGGCGAGAGTGTTACTTATGGTGAGGCGAGAGTGTGCAATAATATAATAATAATAATAAAAATAATAATAATATCTTTATTGCTTCACATGGTTACAGTCGGTGAACGCATTACAAAAGTACAAGATCATAGAATACAAAATTTTATAAATGAACAACGAAAGCGTTCAGTTTTTGCGAATGGTGGACGCAAAGTGCACTGAGAACTAATTAGTCGACAATTATGTGGTTGGAACATAACAGACAAGGGGTGAGAAGACGACCCCTCAATTGATGAAATCATTTTGTAACACATCTTTGTGGCAACTTCGATGAATGAAGGAAACTCATTCGAATTGATAATCCTGAACACTGGCTTCTCCAAGCGCATTATTTTATTAAATAGATAGTCCGGTGCATTGCAATAAACTGGATAAGCAAATAAAAATATGGAGCGAATTAAACACAAGATTGAAATCTATTTAGGCCATTAGGCCAAATAGCCTATAAATATATCTAAATAGCATCCAAAAGATCGAATGAATTGTTCCAATGAAAAACAAAAAAAAGAAGGCGCAAAATTAAGGATTTAAAGATATACCGGCATCGCCATGGAATATGCACGCCCTACTCCTTGATCGGGCAATCAAAATTCAAATATATGCTTTCCATTCACTTTATTTTTTGCAGATAACGATATATAGGTATACCTGCTTACGCCAGGGCTGTCTTAATTGGATTGATGAAAATTATTCTCATATTCAATGAGAAAAGATTTAAGTGTTGGCTTCGCAAATTGTCCTGCTCATGATCAAGAAAATGCATCACAGATTATCGATTAATTATAATTGGATTTATAGCAAAACTAAGCATATCATTCATTAAATTAAATGAAACCGATTTAATATTCTGCCGGCAGAACATTCAGTCGACTTTGAGAACGACAGTATAACAGCGAAACCGACTGAACACTTTGCCGGCTTCGGTGTTTTACCGTCATTCACTAAGTCGACAACTATTCTGCCGCAGAAGTTTAGTAAATGAACACTGAACTGACCCATTCACGCACACTGAAGACTACAAATAAACAGACTGCACCCACTGATTACAATTACTACTCAACAAAAATACCGGTATTATAATATTCAAGGTAGTATTATTTGATTACTTGATTATTCTATATTATTTGAGAACTGAATAATTGACTGCACCTGATAATGAGACATCAAGATATAAGAGGATGTTTTTAGCGATCTCGGCTGAAAAATCATGCATTAAGTAAGTTTCGTTGCGGATGGGGTATGCACAATTTTGTTACCGTGATAAATTATGATAATATTACATACTACTTACAGCTTTGTCATTAAAAAGTAGTAAAATATACTTTCCAAGTTTTGAGTGGAGATTGCAATATTTTCATCATCGATGATTTTCATTATTCAGCGCATCCATGATCATCGTCTTCGGCAACTGCTGCTCAAGACATAGAGGCCAAATATATATTGTTTTTTTTTCAATTTCCATATTCGCTGTTGTTCTTTGACGTCAATCGCCTGGCATAAGATTTCTATGCCGACAAGATTTCTATCAGCTTAACATTTCTCATTAGATGCTTCAATATGAAGTTTCTAATTAGGATCAACATTGAATAGAAACAAAGTCTGAAATGCAATCAGTACAGTCGTGTCAAACATGCAGAATCGAACAATACATATTCTTGCTATTTGCACTGCTGGGTGTTCTCCAGATATACTTATTAATTTTGGGAAATTGTTTAAAACATATAATTTCCTTCTATGAACTTTAATCTAACATTGTAAAGTCCACCTGATATACTTTTGTTTATATTGTGCTGAACAAATGACGTAGGAATGACGTAACGACATGAAGTTCGTGTTTCGCGGCTTATCTCTGGGGTTATCCCCCCAGCTTAATATACATAAGTTTTGTACACAAATCATGAGAAGAAAAGGTTTTTGGATAGGCGTGTCCTGAAGAGAAATTAGAAAGGGCGAAACACGGTGAAATAATAGTGATTCTCAGACGATGATTAGGATCATTCCTGCAGTCATTTATAATATAATATGATGCTTACTAATTTGAATTATTATTTGAAGTAGTCCTGATGAGGACATGGCGTTCTTCAATCGGCTTGTGGATAAATGAATTGCTGTTGTAACCATCGAATTAATCTGGTTTTAGAAGAACAATGCAGCTTTCTCGTGACGAAATAAATTGATCAGCTTTTGCCCAATGGCTGATAAAAATGGAAATCTTAAGACTTGTAACACTACTTATTCTTGCTGAGCACTAACATAAACACCAAACACTGCTGCATACACGTTCAACACACGTCTGTTAGGCCTATAGCCTACTACCGAGCACAGATGCTGGTATTGGAAATAGAAAAGGCAATGGTCACTCTGTTATGGAAATTAAAAATGAATATCATGAAACAAGAGGAAATCGATGAATAAAAAAATGGAAAAGTGGAGGTAGGCTAAACCATGAACAGAATTACAATGATGCTACTACACCGATTACAAGTGAACAGGTGTTAGACACTATAACTGAAACTACACATGGTGGATAATGGTAATAGTGGAAAAACGGAATTTGGAAATGGAAAGTGGATAATGGCGGTAAATAATTGAACTACGACACTACTATTATTAGAAACTCTTTTCTATTGAAGCTCATTTATAGCGTTCAATGTACATGAACAGGAATAAAATGATTTCCTTCAACAAAATGTCATGTTACATTTGATATATTGAGAAGTCATCATTTTCCCCAGTTCAACTTTTTAAGTCCCTGGGCTCTGGATAAGATCTTCACACACCAGATCTTTCAGAGATCAGTCTTTGGGTTCACGCACTGACATTCCGCTGCGCGCAATCACCGGCGCCTTTTTCTGATGGGCCAGTTTGAGATGCTCCGTTGATCGATCTTATCCGCCCCTCTACTTCACTCCTCGCTGCGTCCTCTGTTCTTGCTACTCTGCCCTTTGCACAGGGATGGCAATTTTCGACTTTTAACGAAATTAGTCTAATGTAAATATTTCAAATTTGTGCATTGAAACCCCGGTTTTTCCCGATTTTTCGTTTTTTTTCACGGGTGAATTGCGATCCCTGCATTTGAGTTTCGTGGCACCTTGGCGTTCTCGCACCACAACTCTAACTCATTGCTCGACCATTCTCGCACTTTGCATGCTTGACGATTCCTTTGGTAGGTCTGGACACTTTCTTGTTCACATACAAACACTGGACTTTTGGTCACATTCTTGCTGTTAACGTGGGTTCTCTCCAATCTAAAATCCTTTCTGTTTCAACGTAAAAGACTCTGTCCTGTTGAGGCCATATTATGATCTTCAATACTTGTGCTGGCCAGTGAGACTCACTCTCTCAACTGGGATGCAAGATCAATAGGTCTCTACGGTGTGTCAACTTTTCAGATCTTTTATGCCTCTTGGTCTCATTTTTTGCTCTATTCTGAACTAAATTTTGGCGACAAGAGCTTCATCAGGAAATTTCTTGACACCTTCACCGCCGCTTCTGCGGCAACACTGGAGCAGCAGCTGTGATATGAACTACTAGTATTGTGGTGGATTTCCCATTTCCTGGTTAACTCGTTGAATGTGCATGCGATGAATTGGGGGCCAATGTCTGATATCAGTGTATCAGGAATACCATGACGTGAAAAGTGATCTGTCAGCTTTGTTGAAATAACCAGTATATTTGCACAACATATGGATGAAATATTCATGGCTTTATACTTCTGCTTGTTTTCCATATGACTGTGTCAATGATATCTGTGATGTGATGATTAATTCTTTGACGCGTCTGTTATTATGAAGCCGCTAATGATGAAGTTTTGCAAATAAGTAATGGTGCATCTTATCAAATCAATTTGTGGCTATTCACATCGAAGTCGTGTAAATAATTCGGTTGACTATAAATTAACTCGTACATGCAAGTATAAACTTGCAATCAATCGATAAGGATCGGCATCAACATTGTGCTTCTTAACGTGCTTACATGCAATTTCGTATGAGACTCGTAATATGGCATATTATGCGGCCTGTAATGAGGTAATTGTAGTTGCATTCATATTTATATACTAAAAAACTCGTATCTAAATGATCGTTTGTCTTTAAGTTATCAATTTCATAAGTTGTAGGATATTTTACAGGTTTACAACATTTTGAGCAATAAAGATCTGAGCACGAATAGCACAATTTAGCACTGCAGTTACTTGTGCGTCTTCATCCACACCAATTCGAAGAAAGATATCAGTTCAAAATCATGCCAACAAAATCCTACCAACGCTACTACTGAAAAGAAGTGAATTAGAGTTTTCTTTGGTGTTTTGAATGTAAGTCACTGGCTAAGTGATGAGCAGGAAAACCTCACAGTAAGTCGTGACAAGGCCACCCAAATCAATGGGGCTTATGTATGTACCACTGCATCCTAATATCGGGGTCGCGACCAAAATCGAGTCCTTGATTCTATCTTAATACAAATGACTTTTATCGAAACATCAAGCACAAATTTTGTGACTGACGTTTGCCATGCGCCAATTCATTCTATGCAAACTGATAAAAAATGATAGTGAGGAATTCTTCTGGAGTTAACGGTGTTCGTCCATTGTAGCAGTTTTCCTGGTTTCTCTTGTCGATACTTCTTCATAAGTTGGTGTCATCGTGCCTTTGTATTAGCATTTGTATTTTGATATCCTGGTTTTCTTTCATGAATTTGCTACAGTTCAAAATGTTGCGTTCCAAAATGAAAATTGAAGTCTAAATGCATGGCGTTCTTCAATCGGCTTGTGGATAAATGAATTGCTGTTGTAACCATCGAATTAATCTGGTTTTAGAAGAACAATGCAGCTTTCTCGTGACGAAATAAATTGATCAGCTTTTGCCCAATGGCTGATAAAAATGGAAATCTTAAGACTTGCAACACTACTCATTCTTGCTGAGCACTAACATAAACACCAGACACTGCCGCATACACGTTCAACACACGTCTGTTAGGCCTATAGCCTACTACCGAGCACAGATGCTGGTATTAGAAATAGAAAAGGCAATGGTCACTCTGTTGTGGAAATTAAAAATGAATATCATGAAACAAGAGGAAATCGATGAATAAAAAAATGGAAAAGTGGAGGTAGGCTAAACCATGAACAGAATTACAATGATGCTACTACACCGATTACAAGTGAACAGGTGTTAAGACACTATAACTGAAACTACACATGGTGGATAATGGTAATAGTGGAAAAACGGAATTTGGAAATGGAAAGTGGATAATGCGGTAAATAATTGAACTACGACACTACTATTATTAGAAACTCTTTTCTATTGAAGCTCATTTATAGCGTTCAATGTACATGAACAGGAATAAAATGATTTCCTTCAACAAAATGTCATGTTACATTTGATATATTGAGAAGTCATCATTTTCCCCAGTTCAACTTTTTAAGTCCCTGGGCTCTGGATAAGATCTTCACACACCAGATCTTTCAGAGATCAGTCTTTGGGTTCGCGCACTGACATTCCGCTGCGCGCAATCACCGGCGCCTTTTTCTGATGGGCCAGTTTGAGATGCTCCGTTGATCGATCTTATCCGCCCCTCTACTTCACTCCTCGCTGCGTCCTCTGTTCTCGCCACTCTGCCCTTTGCACAGGGATGGCAATTTTCGACTTTTAACGAAATTAGTCTAATGTAAATATTTCAAATTTGTGCATTGAAACCCCGGTTTTTCCCGATTTTTCGTTTTTTTTCACGGGTGAATTGCGATCCCTGCATTTGCGTTTCGTGGCACCTTGGCGTTCTCGCACCACAACTCTAACTCATTGCTCGACCATTCTCGCACTTTGCATGCTTGACGATTCCTTTGGTAGGTCTGGACACTTTCTTGTTCACATACAAACACTGGACTTTTGGTCACATTCTTGCTGTTAACGTGGGTTCTCTCCAATCTAAAATCCTTTCTGTTTCAACGTAAAAGACTCTGTCCTGTTGAGGCCATATTATGATCTTCAATACTTGTGCTGGCCAGTGAGACTCACTCTCTCAACTGGGATGCAAGATCAATAGGTCTCTACGGTGTGTCAACTTTTCAGATCTTTTATGCCTCTTGGTCTCATTTTTTGCTCTATTCTGAACTAAATTTTGGCGACAAGAGCTTCATCAGGAAATTTCTTGACACCTTCACCGCCGCTTCTGCGGCAACACTGGAGCAGCAACTGTGATATGGACTACTAGTATTGTGGTGGATTTCCCATTTCCTGGTGAACTCGTTGAATGTGCATGCAATGAATTGGGGGCCAGTGTCTGATATCAGTGTATCAGAATACCATGACGTGAAAAGTGATCTGTCAGCTTTGTTGAAATAACCAGTATATTTGCACAACATATGGATGAAATATTCATGGCTTTATACTTCTGCTTGTTTTCCATATGACTGTGTCAATGATATCTGTGATGTGATGATTAATTCTTTGACGCGTCTGTTATTATGAAGCCGCTAATGATGAAGTTTTGCAAATAAGTAATGGTGCATCTTATCAAATCAATTTGTGGCTATTCACATCGAAGTCGTGTAAATAATTCGGTTGACTATAAATTAATTCGTACATGCAAGTATAAACTTGCAATCAATCGATAAGGACCGGCATCAACATTGTGCTTCTTAACGTGCTTACATGCAATTTCGTATGAGACTCGTAATATGGCATATTATGCGGCCTGTAATGAGGTAATTGTAGTTGCATTCATATTTATATACTAAAAAAGTCGTATCTAAATGATCGTTTGTCTTTACGTTATCAATTTCATAAGTTGTAGGATATTTTACAGGTTTACAACATTTTGAGCAATAAAGATCTGAGCACGAATAGGACAATTTAGCACTGCAGGTTACTTGTGCGTCTTCATCCACACCAATTCGAAGAAAGATATCAGTTCAAAATCATGCCAACAAAATCCTACCAACGCTACTACTGAAAAGAAGTGAATTAGAGTTTTCTTTGGTGTTTTGAATGTAAGTCACTGACTAAGTGATGAACAGGAAAACCTCACAGCAAGTCGTGACAAGAAGGCCACCCAAACCAATGGGACTTATGTACATTGGCTAGGCTAAGTGATTGAGCAGGAAAACCTCACAGTAAGTCGTGACAAGGCCACTCAAATCAATGGGCTTATGTATGTACCACTGCATCCTAATATCGGGGTCGCGACCAAAATCGAGTCCTTGATTCTATCTTAATACAAATGACTTTTATCGAAACATCAAGCACAAATTTTGTGACTGACGTTTGCCATGCGCCAATTCATTCTATGCAAACTGATAAAAAATGATAGTGAGGAATTCTTCTGGAGTTAACGGTGTTCGTCCATTGTAGCAGTTTTCCTGGTTTCTCTTGTCGATACTTCTTCATAAGTTGGTGTCATCGTGCCTTTGTATTAGCATTTGTATTTTGATATCCCGGTTTTCTTTCATGAATATGCTACAGTTCAAAATGTTGCGTTCCAAAATGAAAATTAAAGTCTAAATGCATGGCGTTCTCAATCGGCTTGTGGATAAATGAATTGCTGTTGTAACCATCGAATTAATCTGGTTTTAGAAGAACAATGCAGCTTTCTCGTGACGAAATAAATTGATCAGCTTTTGCCCAATGGCTGATAAAAATGGAAATCATAAGACTTGTAACACACTTATTCTTGCTGAGCACTAACATAAACACCAAACACTGCCGCATACACGTTCAACACACGTCTGTTAGGCCTATAGCCTACTACCGAGCACAGATGCTGGTATTGGAAATAGAAAAGGCAATGGTCACTCTGTTATGGAAATTAAAAATGAATATCATGAAACAAGAGGAAATCGATGAATAAAAAAATGGAAAAGTGGAGGTAGGCTAAACCATGAACAGAATTACAATGATGCTACTACACCGATTACAAGTGAACAGGTGTTAGACACTATAACTGAAACTACACATGGTGGATAATGGTAATAGTGGAAAAACGGAATTTGGAAATGGAAAGTGGATAATGGCGGTAAATAATTGAACTACGACACTACTATTATTAGAAACTCTTTTCTATTGAAGCTCATTTATAGCGTTCAATGTACATGAACAGGAATAAAATGATTTCCTTCAACAAAATGTCATGTTGCATTTGATATATTGAGAAGTCATCATTTTCCCCAGTTCAACTTTTTAAGTCCCTGGGCTCTGGATAAGATCTTCACACACCAGATCTTTCAGAGATCAGTCTTTGGGTTCACGCACTGACATTCCGCTGCGCGCAATCACCGGCGCCTTTTTCTGATGGGCCAGTTTGAGATGCTCCGTTGATCGATCTTATCCGCCCCTCCTCTTCACTCCTCGCTGCGTCCTCTGTTCTCGCTACTCTGCCCTTTGCACAGGGATGGCAATTTTCGACTTTTAACGAAATTAGTCTAATGTAAATATTTCAAATTTGTGCATTGAAACCCCGGTTTTTCCCGATTTTTCGTTTTTTTTCACGGGTGAATTGCGATCCCTGCATTTGCGTTTCGTGGCACCTTGGCGTTCTCGCACCACAACTCTAACTCATTGCTCGACCATTCTCGCACTTTGCATGCTTGACGATTCCTTTGGTAGGTCTGGACACTTTCTTGTTCACATACAAACACTGGACTTTTGGTCACATTCTTGCTGTTAACGTGGGTTCTCTCCAATCTAAAATCCTTTCTGTTTCAACGTAAAAGACTCTGTCCTGTTGAGGCAATATTATGATCTTCAATACTTGTGCTGGCCAGTGAGACTCACTCTCTCAACTGGGATGCAAGATCAATAGGTCTCTACGGTGTGTCAACTTTTCAGATCTTTTATGCCTCTTGGTCTCATTTTTTGCTCTATTCTGAACTAAATTTTGGCGACAAGAGCTTCATCAGGAAATTTCTTGACACCTTCACCGCCGCTTCTGCGGCAACACTGGAGCAGCAGCTGTGATATGAACTACTAGTATTGTGGTGGATTTCCCATTTCCTGGTTAACTCGTTGAATGTGCATGCGATGAATTGGGGTCCAATGTCTGATATCAGTGTATCAGGAATACCATGACGTGAAAAGTGATCTGTCAGCTTTGTTGAAATAACCAGTATATTTGCACAAACATATGGATGAAATATTCATGCTTTATACTTCTGCTTGTTTTCCATATGACTGTGTCAATGATATCTGTGATGTGATGATTAATTCTTTGACGCGTCTGTTATTATGAAGCCGCTAATGATGAAGTTTTGCAAATAAGTAATGGTGCATCTTATCAAATCAATTTGTGGCTATTCACATCGAAGTCGTGTAAATAATTCGGTTGACTATAAATTAACTCGTACATGCAAGTATAAACTTGCAATCAATCGATAAGGATCGGCATCAACATTGTGCTTCTTTAACGTGCTTACATGCAATTTCGTATGAGACTCGTAATATGGCATATTATGCGGCCTGTAATGAGGTAATTGTAGTTGCATTCATATTTATATACTAAAAAACTCGTATCTAAATGATCGTTTGTCTTTAAGTTATCAATTTCATAAGTTGTAGGATATTTTACAGGTTTACAACATTTTGAGCAATAAAGATCTGAGCACGAATAGCACAATTTAGCACTGCAGGTTACTTGTGCGTCTTCATCCACACCAATTCGAAGAAAGATATCAGTTCAAAATCATGCCAACAAAATCCTACCAACGCTACTACTGAAAAGAAGTGAATTAGAGTTTTCTTTGGTGTTTTGAATGTAAGTCACTGGCTAAGTGATGAGCAGGAAAACCTCACAGTAAGTCGTGACAAGGCCACCCAAATCAATGGGCTTATGTATGTACCACTGCATCCTAATATCGGGGTCGCGACCAAAATCGAGTCCTTGATTCTATCTTAATACAAATGACTTTTATCGAAACATCAAGCACAAATTTTGTGACTGACGTTTGCCATGCGCCAATTCATTCTATGCAAACTGATAAAAAATGATAGTGAGGAATTCTTCTGGAGTTAACGGTGTTCGTCCATTGTAGCAGTTTTCCTGGTTTCTCTTGTCGATACTTCTTCATAAGTTGGTGTCATCGTGCCTTTGTATTAGCATTTGTATTTTGATATCCTGGTTTTCTTTCATGAATTTGCTACAGTTCAAAATGTTGCGTTCCAAAATGAAAATTGAAGTCTAAATGCATGGCGTTCTTCAATCGGCTTGTGGATAAATGAATTGCTGTTGTAACCATCGAATTAATCTGGTTTTAGAAGAACAATGCAGCTTTCTCGTGACGAAATAAATTGATCAGCTTTTGCCCAATGGCTGATAAAAATGGAAATCATAAGACTTGTAACACTACTTATTCTTGCTGAGCACTAACATAAACACCAAAACACTGCCGCATACACGTTTCAACACACGTCTGTTAGGCCTATAGCCTACTACCGAGCACAGATGCTGGTATTGGAAATAGAAAAGGCAATGGTCACTCTGTTATGGAAATTAAAAATGAATATCATGAAACAAGAGGAAATCGATGAATAAGAAAATGGAAAAGTGGAGGTAGGCTAAACCATGAACAGAATTACAATGATGCTACTACACCGATTACAAGTGAACAGGTGTTAAGACACTATAACTGAAACTACACATGGTGGATAATGGTAATAGTGGAAAAACGGAATTTGGAAATGGAAAGTGGATAATGGCGGTAAATAATTGAACTACGACACTACTATTATTAGAAACTCTTTTCTATTGAAGCTCATTTATAGCGTTCAATGTACATGAACAGGAATAAAATGATTTCCTTCAACAAAATGTCATGTTACATTTGATATATTGAGAAGTCATCATTTTCCCCCAGTTCAACTTTTTAAGTCCCTGGGCTCTGGATAAGATCTTCACACACCAGATCTTTCAGAGATCAGTCTTTGGGTTCGCGCACTGACATTCCGCTGCGCGCAATCACCGGCGCCTTTTTCTGATGGGCCAGTTTGAGATGCTCCGTTGATCGATCTTATCCGCCCCTCTACTTCACTCCTCGCTGCGTCCTCTGTTCTCGCCACTCTGCCCTTTGCACAGGGATGGCAATTTTCGACTTTTAACGAAATTAGTCTAATGTAAATATTTCAAATTTGTGCATTGAAACCCCGGTTTTTCCCGATTTTTCGTTTTTTTTCACGGGTGAATTGCGATCCCTGCATTTGCGTTTCGTGGCACCTTGGCGTTCTCGCACCACAACTCTAACTCATTGCTCGACCATTCTCGCACTTTGCATGCTTGACGATTCCTTTGGTAGGTCTGGACACTTTCTTGTTCACATACAAACACTGGACTTTTGGTCACATTCTTGCTGTTAACGTGGGTTCTCTCCAATCTAAAATCCTTTCTGTTTCAACGTAAAAGACTCTGTCCTGTTGAGGCCATATTATGATCTTCAATACTTGTGCTGGCCAGTGAGACTCACTCTCTCAACTGGGATGCAAGATCAATAGGTCTCTACGGTGTGTCAACTTTTCAGATCTTTTATGCCTCTTGGTCTCATTTTTTGCTCTATTCTGAACTAAATTTTGGCGACAAGAGCTTCATCAGGAAATTTCTTGACACCTTCACCGCCGCTTCTGCGGCAACACTGGAGCAGCAACTGTGATATGGACTACTAGTATTGTGGTGGATTTCCCATTTCCTGGTGAACTCGTTGAATGTGCATGCAATGAATTGGGGGCCAGTGTCTGATATCAGTGTATCAGGAATACCATGACGTGAAAAGTGATCTGTCAGCTTTGTTGAAATAACCAGTATATTTGCACAACATATGGATGAAATATTCATGGCTTTATACTTCTGCTTGTTTTCCATATGACTGTGTCAATGATATCTGTGATGTGATGATTAATTCTTTGACGCGTCTGTTATTATGAAGCCGCTAATGATGAAGTTTTGCAAATAAGTAATGGTGCATCTTATCAAATCAATTTGTGGCTATTCACATCGAAGTCGTGTAAATAATTCGGTTGACTATAAATTAATTCGTACATGCAAGTATAAACTTGCAATCAATCGATAAGGACCGGCATCAACATTGTGCTTCTTAACGTGCTTACATGCAATTTCGTATGAGACTCGTAATATGGCATATTATGCGGCCTGTAATGAGGTAATTGTAGTTGCATTCATATTTAATATACCAAAAAAGTCGTATCTAAATGATCGTTTGTCTTTACGTTATCAATTTCATAAGTTGTAGGATATTTTACAGGTTTACAACATTTTGAGCAATAAAGATCTGAGCACGAATAGGACAATTTAGCACTGCAGGTTACTTGTGCGTCTTCATCCACACCAATTCGAAGAAGATATCAGTTCAAAATCATGCCAACAAAATCCTACCAACGCTACTACTGAAAAGAAGTGAATTAGAGTTTTCTTGGTGTTTTGAATGTAAGTCACTGACTAAGTGATGAACAGGAAAACCTCACAGCAAGTCGTGACAAGAAGGCCACCCAAACCAATGGGACTTATGTACATTGGCTAGGCTAAGTGATTGAGCAGGAAAACCTCACAGTAAGTCGTGACAAGGCCACTCAAATCAATGGGGCTTATGTATGTACCACTGCCTCCTAATATCGGGGTCGCGACCAAAATCGAGTCCTTGATTCTATCTTAATACAAATGACTTTTATCGAAACATCAAGCACAAATTTTGTGACTGACGTTTGCCATGCGCCAATTCATTCTATGCAAACTGATAAAAAAATGATAGTGAGGAATTCTTCTGGAGTTAACGGTGTTCGTCCATTGTAGCAGTTTCCTGGTTTCTCTTGTCGATACTTCTTCATAAGTTGGTGTCATCGTGCCTTTGTATTAGCATTTGTATTTTGATATCCCGGTTTTCTTTCATGAATATGCTACAGTTCAAAATGTTGCGTTCCAAAATGAAAATTGAAGTCTAAATGCATGGCGTTCTTCAATCGGCTTGTGGATAAATGAATTGCTGTTGTAACCATCGAATTAATCTGGTTTTAGAAGAACAATGCAGCTTTCTCGTGACGAAATAAATTGATCAGCTTTTGCCCAATGGCTGATAAAAATGGAAATCATAAGACTTGTAACACTACTTATTCTTGCTGAGCACTAACATAAACACCAAACACTGCCGCATACACGTTCAACACACGTCTGTTAGGCCTATAGCCTACTACCGAGCACAGATGCTGGTATTGGAAATAGAAAAGGCAATGGTCACTCTGTTATGGAAATTAAAAATGAATATCATGAAACAAGAGGAAATCGATGAATAAAAAAATGGAAAAGTGGAGGTAGGCTAAACCATGAACAGAATTACAATGATGCTACTACACCGATTACAAGTGAACAGGTGTTAGACACTATAACTGAAACTACACATGGTGGATAATGGTAATAGTGGAAAAACGGAATTTGGAAATGGAAAGTGGATAATGGCGGTAAATAATTGAACTACGACACTACTATTATTAGAAACTCTTTTCTATTGAAGCTCATTTATAGCGTTCAATGTACATGAACAGGAATAAAATGATTTCCTTCAACAAAATGTCATGTTACATTTGATATATTGAGAAGTCATCATTTTCCCCAGTTCAACTTTTTAAGTCCCTGGGCTCTGGATAAGATCTTCACACACCAGATCTTTCAGAGATCAGTCTTTGGGTTCGCGCACTGACATTCCGCTGCGCGCAATCACCGGCGCCTTTTTCTGATGGGCCAGTTTGAGATGCTCCGTTGATCGATCTTATCCGCCCCTCTACTTCACTCCTCGCTGCGTCCTCTGTTCTCGCCACACTCTGCCCTTTGCACAGGGATGGCAATTTTCGACTTTTAACGAAATTAGTCTAATGTAAATATTTCAAATTTGTGCATTGAAACCCCGGTTTTTTTCCCGATTTTTCGTTTTTTTTCACGGGTGAATTGCGATCCCTGCATTTGCGTTTCGTGGCACCTTGGCGTTCTCGCACCACAACTCTAACTCATTGCTCGACCATTCTCGCACTTTGCATGCTTGACGATTCCTTTGGTAGGTCTGGACACTTTCTTGTTCACATACAAACACTGGACTTTTGGTCACATTCTTGCTGTTAACGTGGGTTCTCTCCAATCTAAAATCCTTTCTGTTTCAACGTAAAAGACTCTGTCCTGTTGAGGCAATATTATGATCTTCAATACTTGTGCTGGCCAGTGAGACTCACTCTCTCAACTGGGATGCAAGATCAATAGGTCTCTACGGTGTGTCAACTTTTCAGATCTTTTATGCCTCTTGGTCTCATTTTTTGCTCTATTCTGAACTAAATTTTGGCGACAAGAGCTTCATCAGGAAATTTCTTGACACCTTCACCGCCGCTTCTGCGGCAACACTGGAGCAGCAGCTGTGATATGGACTACTAGTATTGTGGTGGATTTCCCATTTCCTGGTTAACTCGTTGAATGTGCATGCGATGAATTGGGGGCCAATGTCTGATATCAGTGTATCAGGAATACCATGACGTGAAAAGTGATCTGTCAGCTTTGTTGAAATAACCAGTATATTTGCACAACATATGGATGAAATATTCATGGCTTTATACTTCTGCTTGTTTTCCATATGACTGTGTCAATGATATCTGTGATGTGATGATTAATTCTTTGACGCGTCTGTTATTATGAAGCCGCTAATGATGAAGTTTTTGCAAATAAGTAATGGTGCATCTTATCAAATCAATTTGTGGCTATTCACATCGAAGTCGTGTAAATAATTCGGTTGACTATAAATTAATTCGTACATGCAAGTATAAACTTGCAATCAATCGATAAGGACCGGCATCAACATTGTGCTTCTTAACGTGCTTACATGCAATTTCGTATGAGACTCGTAATATGGCATATTATGCGGCCTGTAATGAGGTAATTGTAGTTGCATTCATATTTATATACTAAAAAAGTCGTATCTAAATGATCGTTTGTCTTTACGTTATCAATTTCATAAGTTGTAGGATATTTTACAGGTTTACAACATTTGAGCAATAAAGATCTGAGCACGAATAGGACAATTTAGCACTGCAGGTTACTTGTGCGTCTTCATCCACACCAATTCGAAGAAAGATATCAGTTCAAAATCATGCCAACAAAATCCTACCAACGCTACTACTGAAAAGAAGTGAATTAGAGTTTTCTTTGGTGTTTTGAATGTAAGTCACTGACTAAGTGATGAACAGGAAAACCTCACAGCAAGTCGTGACAAGAAGGCCACCCAAACCAATGGGACTTATGTACATTGGCTAGGCTAAGTGATTGAGCAGGAAAACCTCACAGTAAGTCGTGACAAGGCCACTCAAATCAATGGGGCTTATGTATGTACCACTGCTCCTAATATCGGGGTCGCGACCAAATCGAGTCCTTGATTCTATCTTAATACAAATGACTTTATCGAAACCTCAAGCACAAATTTTGTGACTGACGTTTGCCATGCGCCAATTCATTCTATGCAAACTGATAAAAAATGATAGTGAGGAATTCTTCTGGAGTTAACGGTGTTCGTCCATTGTAGCAGTTTTCCTGGTTTCTCTTGTCGATACTTCTTCATAAGTTGGTGTCATCGTGCCTTTGTATTAGCATTTGTATTTTGATATCCCGGTTTTCTTTCATGAATATGCTACAGTTCAAAATGTTGCGTTCCAAAATGAAAATTAAAGTCTAAATGCATGGCGTTCTTCAATCGGCTTGTGGATAAATGAATTGCTGTTGTAACCATCGAATTAATCTGGTTTTAGAAGAACAATGCAGCTTTCTCGTGACGAAATAAATTGATCAGCTTTTGCCCAATGGCTGATAAAAATGGAAATCATAAGACTTGTAACACTACTTATTCTTGCTGAGCACTAACATAAACACCAAACACTGCCGCATACACGTTCAACACACGTCTGTTAGGCCTATAGCCTACTACCGAGCACAGATGCTGGTATTGGAAATAGAAAAGGCAATGGTCACTCTGTTATGGAAATTAAAAATGAATATCATGAAACAAGAGGAAATCGATGAATAAAAAAATGGAAAAGTGGAGGTAGGCTAAACCATGAACAGAATTACAATGATGCTACTACACCGATTACAAGTGAACAGGTGTTAGACACTATAACTGAAACTACACATGGTGGATAATGGTAATAGTGGAAAAACGGAATTTGGAAATGGAAAGTGGATAATGGCGGTAAATAATTGAACTACGACACTACTATTATTAGAAACTCTTTTCTATTGAAGCTCATTTATAGCGTTCAATGTACATGAACAGGAATAAAATGATTTCCTTCAACAAAATGTCATGTTGCATTTGATATATTGAGAAGTCATCATTTTCCCCAGTTCAACTTTTAAGTCCCTGGGCTCTGGATAAGATCTTCACACACCAGATCTTTCAGAGATCAGTCTTTGGGTTCACGCACTGACATTCCGCTGCGCGCAATCACCGGCGCCTTTTTCTGATGGGCCAGTTTGAGATGCTCCGTTGATCGATCTTATCCGCCCCTCCTCTTCACTCCTCGCTGCGTCCTCTGTTCTCGCTACTCTGCCCTTTGCACAGGGTGTTCTCGCTACTCTGCCCTTTGCACAGGGATGGCAATTTTCGACTTTTAACGAAATTAGTCTAATGTAAATATTTCAAATTTGTGCATTGAAACCCCGGTTTTTCCCGATTTTTCGTTTTTTTTCACACGGTGAATTGCGATCCCTGCATTTGCGTTTCGTGCACCTTGGCGTTCTCGCACCACAACTCTAACTCATTGCTCGACCATTCTCGCACTTTGCATGCTTGACGATTCCTATTGGTAGGTCTGGACACTTTCTTGTTCACATACAAACACTGACTTTTGGTCACATTCTTGCTGTTAACGTGGGTTCTCTCAATCTAAAATCCTTTCTGTTTCAACGTAAAAGACTCTGTCCTGTTGAGGCCATATTATGATCTTCAATACTTGTGCTGGCCAGTGAGACTCACTCTCTCAACTGGGATGCAAGATCAATAGGTCTCTACGGTGTGTCAACTTTTCAGATCTTTTATGCCTCTTGGAGTGGCCGCCGTTATTTTTTTCTTGTTCTCATTTTTTGCTCTATTCTGAACTAAATTTTGGCGACAAGAGCTTCATCAGAAATTTCTTGACACCTTCACCGCCGCTTTCTGCGGCAACACTGGAGCAGCAACTGTGATATGGACTACTAGTATTGTGGTGGATTCCCATTTCCTGGTTAACTCGTTGAATGTGCATGCGATGAATTGGGCCAGTGTCTGATATCAGTGTATCAGGAATACCATGACGTGAAAAGTGATCTGTCAGCTTTGTTGAAATAACCAGTATATTTGCACAACATATGGATGAAATATTCATGGCTTTATACTTCTGCTTGTTTTCCATATACTGTGTCAATGATATCTGTGATGTGATGATTAATTCTTTGACGCGTCTGTTATTATGAAGCCGCTAATGATGAAGTTTTGCAAATAAGTAATGGTGCATCTTATCAAATCAATTTGTGGCTATTCACATCGAAGTCGTGTAAATAATTCGGTTGACTATAAATTAATTCGTACATGCAAGTATAAACTTGCAATCAATCGATAAGGATCGGCATCAACATTGTGCTTCTTAACGTGCTTACATGCAATTTCGTATGAGACTCGTAATATGGCATATTATGCGGCCTGTAATGAGGTAATTGTAGTTGCATTCATATTTATATACCAAAAAAGTCGTATCTAAATGATCGTTTGTCTTTACGTTATCAATTTCATAAGTTGTAGGATATTTTACAGGTTTACAACATTTTGAGCAATAAAGATCTGAGCACGAATAGGACAATTTAGCACTGCAGGTTACTTGTGCGTCTTCATCCACACCAATTCGAAGAAAGATATCAGTTCAAAATCATGCCAACAAAATCCTACCAACGCTACTACTGAAAAGAAGTGAATTAGAGTTTTCTTTGGTGTTTTGAATGTAAGTCACTGGCTAAGTGATGAGCAGGAAAACCTCACAGCAAGTCGTGACAAGAAGGCCACCCAAACCAATGGGACTTATATACATTGGCTAGGCTAAGTGATTGAGCAGGAAAACCTCACAGTAAGTCGTGACAAGGCCACCCAAATCAATGAGGCTTATGTATGTACCACTGCATCCTAATATCGGGGTCGCGACCAAAATCGAGTCCTTGATTCTATCTTAATACAAATGACTTTTATCGAAACATCAAGCACAAATTTTGTGACTGACGTTTGCCATGCGCCAATTCATTCTATGCAAACTGATAAAAAATGATAGTGAGGAATTCTTCTGGAGTTAACGGTGTTCGTCCATTGTAGCAGTTTTCCTGGTTTCTCTTGTCGATACTTCTTCATAAGTTGGTGTCATCGTGCCTTTGTATTAGCATTTGTATTTTGATATCCTGGTTTTCTTTCATGAATATGCTACAGTTCAAAATGTTGCGTTCCAAAATGAAAATTGAAGTCTAAATGCATGGCGTTCTTCAATCGGCTTGTGGATAAATGAATTGCTGTTGTAACCATCGAATTAATCTGGTTTTAGAAGAACAATGCAGCTTTCTCGTGACGAAATAAATTGATCAGCTTTTGCCCAATGGCTGATAAAAATGGAAATCATAAGACTTGTAACACTACTTATTCTTGCTGAGCACTAACATAAACACCAAACACTGCCGCATACACGTTCAACACACGTCTGTTAGGCCTATAGCCTACTACCGAGCACAGATGCTGGTATTAGAGATAGAAAAGCAATGGTCACTCTGTTATGAAAATTAAAAATGAATATCATGAAACAAGAGGAAATCGATGAATAAAAAAATGGAAAAGTGGAGGTAGGCTAAACCATGAACAGAATTACGATGATGCTACTACACCGATTACAAGTGAACAGGTGTTAGACACTATAACTGAGACTACACATGGTGAATAATGGTAATAGTGGAAAAATGGAAAGTGGATAATGGCGGTAAATAATTGAACTACGACACTACTATTATTAGAAACTCTTTTCTATTGAAGCTCATTTATAGCGTTCAATGTACATGAACAGGAATAAAATGATTTCCTTCAACAAAATGTCATGTTACATTTGATATATTGAGAAGTCATCATTTTCTTCCCAGTTCAACTTTTTAAGTCCCTGGGCTCTGGATAAGATCTTCACACACCAGATCTTTCAGAGATCAGTCTTTGGGTTCACGCACTGACATTCCGCTGCGCGCAATCACCGGCGCCTTTTTCTGATGGGCCAGTTTGAGATGCTCCGTTGATCGATCTTATCCGCCCCTCTTCTTCACTCCTCGCTGCGTCCTCTGTTCTCGCCACTCTGCCCTTTGCACAGGGATGGCAATTTTCGACTTTTAACGAAATTAGTCTAATGTAAATATTTCAAATTTGTGCATTGAAAACCCCGGTTTTTCCCGATTTTTCGTTTTTTTCACGGGTGAATTGCGATCCCTGCATTTGCGTTTCGTGGCACCTTGGCGTTCTCGCACCACAACTCTAACTCATTGCTCGACCATTCTCGCACTTTGCATGCTTGATGACGATTCCTTTGGTAGGTCTGGACACTTTCTTGTTCACATACAAACACTGGACTTTTGGTCACATTCTTGCTGTTAACGTGGGTTCTCTCCAATCTAAAATCCTTTCTGTTTCAACGTAAAAGACTCTGTCCTGTTGAGGCCATATTATGAATCTTCAATACTTGTGCTGGCCAGTGAGACTCACTCTCTCAAACTGGGATGCAAGATCAATAGGTCTCTACGGTGTGTCAACTTTTCAGATCTTTTATGCCTCTTGGTCTCATTTTTTGCTCTATTCTGAACTAAATTTTGGCGACAAGAGCTTCATCAGAAATTTCGTGACACCGTCACCGCCGCTTCTGCGGCAACACTGGAGCAGCAACTGTGATATGGACTACTAGTATTGTGGTGGATTTCCCATTTCCTGGTGAACTCGTTGAATGTGCATGCAATGAATTGGGGGCCAGTGTCTGATATCAGTGTATCAGGAATACCATGACGTGAAAAGTGATCTGTCAGCTTTGTTGAAATAACCATTATATTTGCACAACATATGGATGAAATATTCATGGCTTTATACTTCTGCTTGTTTTCCATATGACTGTGTCAATGATATCTGTGATGTGATGATTAATTCTTTGACGCGTCTGTTATTATGAAGCCGCTAATGATGAAGTTTTGCAAATAAGTAATGGTGCATCTTATCAAATCAATTTGTGGCTATTCACATCGAAGTCGTGTAAATAATTCGGTTGACTATAAAATTAATTCGTACATGCAAGTATAAACTTGCAATCAATCGATAAGGACGGCATCAACATTGTGCTTCTTAACGTGCTTACATGCAATTTCGTATGAGACTCGTAATATGGCATATTATGCGGCCTGTAATGAGGTAATTGTTAGTTGCATCATATTTATATACCAAAAAAGTCGTATCTAGATGATCGTTTGTCTTTACGTTATCAATTTCATAAGTTGTAGGATATTTTACAGGTTTACAACATTTTGAGCAATAAAGATCTGAGCACGAATAGCACAATTTTAGCACTGCAGGTTACTTGTGCGTCTTCATCCACACCAATTCGAAGAAAGATATCAGTTCAAAATCATGCAACAAAAATCCTACCAACGCTACTACTGAAAAGAAGTGAATTAGAGTTTTCTTTGGTGTTTGAATGTAGGTCACTGGCTAAGTGATGAGCAGGAAAACCTCACAGCAAGTCGTGACAAGAAGGCCACCCAAACCAATGGGACTTATGTACATTGGCTAGGCTAAGTGATTGAGCAGGAAAACCTCACAGTAAGTCGTGACAAGGCCAACCAAATCAATGGTGCTTATGTATGTACCACTGCATCCTAATATCGGGGTCGCGACCAAAATCGAGTCCTTGATTCTATCTTAATACAAATGACTTTTATCGAAACATCAAGCACAAATTTTGTGACTGACGTTTGCCATGCGCCAATTCATTCTATGCAAACTGATAAAAAATGATAGTGAGGAATTCTTCTGGAGTTAACGGTGTTCGTCCATTGTAGCAGTTTTCCTGGTTTCTCTTGTCGATACTTCTTCATAAGTTGGTGTCATCGTGCCTTTGTATTAGCATTTGTATTTTGATATCCTGGTTTTCTTTCATGAATATGCTACAGTTCAAAATGTTGCGTTCCAAAATGAAAATTGAAGTCTAAATGCATGGCGTTCTTCAATCGGCTTTGTGGATAAATGAATTGCTGTTGTAACCATCGAATTAATCTGGTTTTAGAAGAACAATGCAGCTTTCTCGTGACGAAATAAATTGATCAGCTTTTGCCCAATGGCTGATAAAAATGGAAATCATAAGACTTGTAACACTACTTATTCTTGCTGAGCACTAACATAAACACCAAACACTGCCGCATACACGTTCAACACACGTCTGTTAGGCCTATAGCCTACTACCGAGCACAGATGCTGGTATTAGAAATAGAAAAGGCAATGGTCACTCTGTTATGGAAATTAAAAATGAATATCATGAAACAAGAGGAAATCGATGAATAAAAAAATGGAAAAGTGGAGGTAGGCTAAACCATGAACAGAATTACGATGATGCTACTACACCGATTACAAGTGAACAGGTGTTAGACACTATAACTGAGACTACACATGGTGAATAATGGTAATAGTGGAAAATAAATGGAAAGTGGATAATGGCGGTAAATAATTGAACTACGACAACTATATTAGAAACTCTTTTCTATTGAAGCTCATTTATAGCGTTCAATGTACATGAACAGGAATAAAATGATTTCCTTCAACAAAATGTCATGTTACATTTGATATATTGAGAAGTCATCATTTTCCCCAGTTCAACTTTTTAAGTCCCTGGGCTCTGGATAAGATCTTCACACACCAGATCTTTCAGAGATCAGTCTTTGGGTTCACGCACTGACATTCCGCTGCGCGCAATCACCGGCGCCTTTTTCTGATGGGCCAGTTTGAGAGATGCTCCGTTGATCGATCTTATCCGCCCCTCTTCTTCACTCCTCGCTGCGTCCTCTGTTCTCGCCACTCTGCCCTTTGCACAGGGATGGCAATTTTCGACTTTTAACGAAATTAGTCTAATGTAAATATTTCAAATTTGTGCATTGAAACCCCGGTTTTTCCCGATTTTTCGTTTTTTTTCACGGGTGAATTGCGATCCCTGCATTTGCGTTTCGTGGCACCTTGGCGTTCTCGCACCACAACTCTAACTCATTGCTCGACCATTCTCGCACTTTGCATGCTTGACGATTCCTTTGGTAGGTCTGGACACTTTCTTGTTCACATACAAACACTGGACTTTTGGTCACATTCTTGCTGTTAACGTGGGTTCTCTCCAATCTAAAATCCTTTCTGTTTCAACGTAAAAGACTCTGTCCTGTTGAGGCCATATTATGATCTTCAATACTTGTGCTGGCCAGTGAGACTCACTCTCTCAACTGGATGCAAGATCAATAGGTCTCTACGGTGTGTGTCAACTTTTCAGATCTTTTATGCCTCTTGGTCTCATTTTTTGCTCTATTCTGAACTAAATTTTGGCGACAAGAGCTTCATCAGGAAATTTCTTGACACCTTCACCGCCGCTTCTGCGGCAACACTGGAGCAGCAACTGTGATATGGACTACTAGTATTGTGGTGGATTTCCCATTTCCTGGTGAACTCGTTGAATGTGCATGCAATGAATTGGGGGCCAGTGTCTGATATCAGTGTATCAGGAATACCATGACGTGAAAAGTGATCTGTCAGCTTTGTTGAAATAACCATTATATTTGCACAACATATTGGATGAAATATTCATGGCTTTATACTTCTGCTTGTTTTTCCATATGACTGTGTCAATGATATCTGTGATGTGATGATTAATTCTTTGACGCGTCTGTTATTATGAAGCCGCTAATGATGAAGTTTTGCAAATAAGTAATGGTGCATCTTATCAAATCAATTTGTGGCTATTCACATCGAAGTCGTGTAAATAATTCGGTTGACTATAAATTAATTCGTACATGCAAGTATAAACTTGCAATCAATCGATAAGGACCGGCATCAACATTGTGCTTCTTAACGTGCTTACATGCAATTTCGTATGAGACTCGTAATATGGCATATTATGCGGCCTGTAATGAGGTAATTGTAGTTGCATTCATATTTATATACCAAAAAAGTCGTATCTAAATGATCGTTTGTCTTTACGTTATCAATTTCATAAGTTGTAGGATATTTTACAGGTTTACAACATTTTGAGCAATAAAGATCTGAGCACGAATAGCACAATTTAGCACTGCAGGTTACTTGTGCGTCTTCATCCACACCAATTCGAAGAAAGATATCAGTTCAAAATCATGCCAACAAAATCCTACCAACGCTACTACTGAAAAGAAGTGAATTAGAGTTTTCTTTGGTGTTTTGAATGTAAGTCACTGGCTAAGTGATGAACAGGAAAACCTCACAGCAAGTCGTGACAAGAAGGCCACCCAAACCAATGGGACTTATGTACATTGGCTAGGCTAAGTGATTGAGCAGGAAAACCTCACAGTAAGTCGTGACAAGGCCAACCAAATCAATGGGGCTTATGTATGTACCACTGCATCCTAATATCGGGGTCGCGACCAAAATCGAGTCCTTGATTCTATCTTAATACAAATGACTTTTATCGAAACATCAAGCACAAATTTTGTGACTGACGTTTGCCATGCGCCAATTCATTCTATGCAAACTGATAAAAAATGATAGTGAGGAATTCTTCTGGAGTTAACGGTGTTCGTCCATTGTAGCAGTTTTCCTGGTTTCTCTTGTCGATACTTCTTCATAAGTTAATGTCATCGTGCCTTTGTATTTTGATATCCTGGTTTTCTTTCATGAATATGCTACAGTTCAAAGTGTTGCGTTCCAAAATGAAAATTGAAGTCTAAATGCAACTTCATATAATTTTGTGAATCACATGATGAAAATGAAATGTTTTTTAATCTTTGGAAAGTTCAGGAAGTGAAGTCATTTAAATTCCATAATGGACTGCTGACCATTGAGGAAAAGTATATTTTTATGATCCTAAGAATCAACGCTCAGAGAATTTATAATTTTTGAAAACTGAGTGCGATGCAGTCAAATATCGTTCACTTCAAAAATTTGGTGGCAAAATTCGAACCGGAAATGTTTCAAATTCTATGACCAAATTAGTTTAAGAAAGTACCCTGAATATTTTTGAACGATGTATTTGAAACAACATACCTGGTCGATATGAAAAGATAACTTCGAAGTTCGATGAAATAGCCCGGGAATCGCCCGGAAAGTTGATGCTTGAATTCTGTCCGCCACCCTGAATAGACAATAGAGAAAATACTCATCTGTTCTCCGGACTTTCCTCGCTTTATTTGAAATATGCCTAATCCATTATTCAATGAATTTGACTCCATTTTGACGAAGTAAGTGAACATTAGGAATGTATCAATAAATTTGAATGATTACTATCACCGGTTCATCAAATGAATCCTGTTCAATTGCAAACGTTTTTTCGACTTTGTAACATAAATACTTCCAAAAGATGATGCATGATAATTGTATCAAAAAGGTGAACCAATATTTCCTCTTTCAGCTTTTTCAAGTATTAGCAGATTGTCTCATGAATTTACAGTATTTGTTGTTTCTATTTCAAGCAAGCAATTCTAACCGATTCTTAATTGTCTCAGCAAAATATAGCAATCTTTCGCTTTATGGATTTGTCAAGTTTACAAACAAAAGTAGAGAGAGAGAGAGAAGATGTGTTTATGGAGAGAGTCAGATAAGATGAATATCAGAACCCTTCATGTTGCAATCAAAAAGGCTCACCTGACGCTGTACTGACTTTTTCAGTTGACTGTTTTAGTTTTTTTTGCCCCTTAAGAACCGTGAATACGCGAAACGTCGGGCCAGTACACAGTTTTTATTACAATATTTTATCCAATAGATTCCTTAAGAAGGCAAAACCACGCACTTTTTGATTGAAACAGTCAGATAAGAATTCACACATTTTGAAGATTTCAATTTTCTATCCATACTGTTTATCTCTCACTTGTATTTTGGTTCTACTGATTGGTTGTTGTAATCCATATTACAAAGTGCACATTCGCTTACTTTGTCAGTATGCACATTGCTTGTACTAAAGTTGTTGTAATAAGAATTTTCTATGGCTACATAAATTGACATTTAAAAAATTGCATTTTATTTGCCGACATTTTGCAATTTTCATTTTCCTGAATATCCTAGGCTAAATATTTGGGTTTAAAATAGATGGATAACAATTTCTGATTTCAAGTGCATCTTCTGAAAACATCTTTTGTTGGAGAAGAAAAGTCATGCTTTTTCTTGGAAACTTCCTACATTTTTCCTTTTCGAAAAAAAGTCCTACATTTCCTTTGTATTTTGGGTTTACGGTCAGTAGATGGTCTGACTTTCTTTTGAATTTTATCATCTCAACATTTGTACTTGCATAATGAAAAATGAATTTTCATTTACAGAGTGCAAATTAATTGCATTTTGCGTCATTCAAATGAATGGAGACTTTAAGTAGACCTGTAAACACTTCAGGCACTCGAACCGGATACAATCACACCGAACGGTAGCTGGAAGCAATGGAACCGAGCATTTCCAGATGATGCGATTTCTATGACTTGACCGGTTGCCGCGAAAGGTGCATCTAGGAGTGCGTCTATTTACAGGCAGACTTTGTTATATTTTGCTCGTGACATTACTTTATAAATCCCTAGGACTAAACCCCGAGAATTCTATGTTGCATTTGATTGTTGTGATAAACTAAACTTAGCGAAATGCAGTTGTTCCGGCTTTCACCCTCAGTCGTTCTTTTTTTACAGATGTCTGCTAGAATCGTGGAATCAGAATCAAGCTTTGAAGCTGCGCCTTCTCATCCTATCAACGGAAAAGACATGCTTCAAGATCTGCAGGAGTCTCCTTCGTGCTACGTTGGCTCTGGTGAAGTGGTGGAATCTGGAACATCTGCTATTACACACAATGGCAACTCAAAAAGATTGACTACAAGTTCTGTTGTACACGATGCCACGAAAGTGACATTTCCTGATCCTGACATTCTAATCAGTGATACTTCAAGTGCCAATAATGATAGTTTGAAAGAATCTCCACTTCTTAGAAAACTTAGAATAACAGATTCGGAAGGGACCAGTGAAGATAGTGATAGGCTTAAATTACTGGAATCTGCTCTTCGCACCATTGAAAATGGTAAATCTGAAAAGACTAGTTCACGGAAGAAAAGTGCTGACGAACCAGGAGGACTCACAGAAAGTGGATCAGACTGTGTTTCTAATTCTTCGACTACGACTGCGACTTTCGCAGTTTCTACTGATGGCAGCACCGACAAAACATTAGCAATATCTGACTCTATCAGAGATTTTGGAGGCAGTGTTTGTGACAGTAGTTCAATGAATGATGCTGTGGAGGTTTCAACTAAATCTCCTAAATATACCATGAAAGAATCAATGAGTTGCGGTACTGATCCTGAAGCTAGGCCCGGTGATCGAGTTATAACAGTTCGGCCACGAGTTTCTGATTTGGGCTCTTCAAACTCAATTGGTGAAGTGAAGGAATCCTCTAATGACTTGTCTGATGAAAGAAGACCCTATGCGCGAAAGATGTGTGCTTACCAGCTTAGTCGTGCAGCCATAGTTGACGAAGGATGCTCTACAGATGATTCCATCACTTCTCAACACAAGAAAGTGGCAAACGATTCCGTCAAGACGAAAGAGACGGGTTGTGGCTTTGATACTGTTGACGATGATGTCATTAAAGTCGATGGAGTTAGTGGCTCGGTGATAGAGAAAAACGGAAAAGTGAGCAGTGGGATCTCTTGTGCTATTGATCCTACAAGTTTAGACTTAGAATATAAAATTGCTCGCTTTGTTGAAAATCCAGATGTAGCCGAGTATCGGTTCACCGGGAAAATGTCACCTAATCAAAGAAATAACATCAAACGGATAGCGGAAGAAAGTGATTTGATACACCGTGTTCTTGGCAAAGGTAAAGACAAATGTATAGCATTGAGAAAGAAAGCTCGGTTCCATCACAGGCAGAAAGTAGCGAGAGAATTGAAGGCGGAAACCAAACGCATGAAGGAAGGATTTTTGAAAAAGCATGACCTAAATGCCGTACCTGAGAAAATATCCAGCTTTGGTGGCGTGTGTGACTCAGGCTGCGGACCGGATGGGGATTCTGGTGTTCTGTTTCCTCGAAAACCGAAAGGTGTTGAAATATGTATTCAAACAGATGAAGATCCTGAGGAAGCTGCAAAAAAACGGCCGAAAGTGAAACCTGTCAAAGTAGATTCTGTGACCCAAACTTGTCCGGAATTCTATTACGTATGTATGTATTGTGAAAAAGATATCCCGGAGGCTATCAAGAGTTTTCATCATGTTCAATGCCTACGTGAATGGAAAGCTCGTAGAGCAGCTTCTCGATTGGAAGCTGAACGCCAAGAGCAACTGCGCATACAAGAAGAAGAGGCACGATCGCTGAATTTCCGACCTACTGGAACTCCTCATGATCAAGCACGCCGTCTTATAGCGAAAGAAAACGCGAAAAAGGCATCGAAGAAGTCGAAACAGAAGGAAGAAGAGACCGCAGCGAAGGAGAGTAAAAAGAAAAACCGAGCTATGAAAAAGAGTGCAAAATCTACTGATAATGAAGATGCCAATGATCCTTTTGAGAAAATACATGACAATGACATAAACGGTCTTCTAAATGCTGTCAAGCGTCTTGATGCTAATCAGAGTAATTCGTCAGATTCCGCACACCGGGATGTTAACGGAAATACTGCCAATGCAACTGCTGTACATTCAGCACAGAATGAGAAGATTGGAATGACGTCCTATGAGAAATCGCGTCTAAAAAAACATTTGCGAGAACGTCTGACCATTCTTGCAGAGAGAAGGAAGTAGACGTGTAGGCTTTCTTGTGTTAGATGCACTGGAAAATAACCGCTATGACAAGCAACACTGTGTCCGTCTCGCTCTTTCTTACGAACTTTTTTTAGCCGCCTTTTTCAAAGTTGACTATTTTCATATCAGTTTCATCTTGATTGTGAAGAATCTCTTTCAGATGCTAATAGCTTTATTAAGGAAGATAATTGGAAAATTTAAACTTTTCAGATTTTTTTTGTAACTATTCTAAGCTTTATAGGCTAAGATAAAGCACATAGTAACTAGAGGTGTGCAATTGTCGAAAAGTTGACCTTAATACGACACGAAGTTATTCACACGAAACGTCAGATATTCATCAAAAACATATAATTCAGTACAAAGCAAAAGTTCGATGGAGACAACTACTCCAGATTGAAGACAAAATCGTTCATTTTGGATTGCAAGATCAACTTGATTAGTGTCAAAAGGCTGTAGATATGTGGCTAATCTAATAAAAAAGGCTTACTAAGGAGAGTAATCTGGACTTGGAGAACACCGTCTCTCGTTTATGATTAACTTCGCTGATGGAAATGTACATTCGCATGTAGCGCTGGCTGGTGGCCGAGGTGACAAGAATGGTGTGCACTGTTCTGTTCAGGCTCGGTTGCTGGCAGCGCGCTCAGGTAAAGAAGTACATTTAATTGATGTTCATGGCTCAACCATGTATTATGATTGCTGTCTTGCATCTCCAGCGGTTGTTTCTGTGCAGATGCTATGAAAGAATGTCAGTTATTTATCCTTTTCTGCAGCGGAATAAAATGATTTATGGATGGTCTCCTTTAAGCTAAAGCAGGTCAACTTATCAAATTAACTCTAAATGAAAATTTCCAACGAATCATTATCAAGATGAAAATAAACACTGATCTAATTGCAAAAGCACGAGTGGCAATGTTCAACACGATGTCACAAACGATGACCTCTAATAGCTGTGCAGTGATTGTTAAAAAGTGATGGATAAATTTCCTAGTAGACCAAGCTGTGAGAGAGATTAGTCATGTTTGCAAGTTGTTCTAGGCTGAACAAAGTATCTGGACTCTCTCGATAAACGTTTTATTGGTCGATCACAAAATAAGTTGAAGCAACCATCAGATGACATCATCTGTCATTCAAAATGTTTGTCAAAACATGGACCGCTGCCCAGCGTAGTACACGCCTTCATAAGAGTATATGGTGAAATGCAATGTAATTCATATTCGTGTGTAACTCAAATTTGAAAACCTTAAGAAGAAGGTTCTGTCTATTGTAACTATAATGATATTCCATTTTTGATCACGAAACCTTGTGCCTTCCATACTCGTCGTATAGAGTTTTTGAATTATTCTGATGACACATTTTTATTGATTTCTGTGACAGTTTATGCTTCTCTTATATTGTAATATTTCTAATTGTGTTTGTCTTTTGATTAAATGTTAATTTGACTAATTTTTTAAATTATACTGTAGTAGATATTTTCTAATACCGATTTCTTTTTTTATTCAAGTATTGAATTGGTTGATACATGAATATGAAACGATGTCATGTGAGTGTTTTTTGTTATGAAATGTTTATTGTTATTAAATAACATGCTTGTTTTGTCTGTACCCTGAAGATGATGGATGATGATGCTCACCGACTGTTGTTAGGTCAGTCATGAATTTACATACTTATAAATGTACGAGCATCAAATTCACCTACACAACATCTATTATTTTCAGTATTATCGGTATAAAATTGTAACCATGATTTATCATGTATAAGTGAATTTTTTTGTTTATCATTTATTATGTCATAATATTGATTTCAATGACACATCCATTTGATTTTGTATTTACAAACATATACTGCAGTCACATTTTATGTATAGGCTGTTATACATGTGCAGTTCATAAAAACTTGAATAATGCTAAATTGTCGATTAATTGTAAAACTATGTGCATGTTGCATGATAGGTTAACAAAAAGTCAAAGAGAAAAACCGCTATACTTCAATCAGGTGTATGTTTTAATAATAAAATCGAAGCAGTAAATTAGATTTCAGAATAATATCCGCCAGTTTCATCCTCGACAAAGTTTTCAATGGAGGTTGATGCAGGTAATTTGACCAAAATTCAGCTCAATCATTTACCCGTCTACTGCGCGACGCTGTGTCACAAGTCACGAGCATGACAATGTCTGTGAGAAATGGTTCAGCACGTCACTGAGTGAATTTGCTCTTCAGCTAATATGAACCAATGAACGACCGTAAAAAACTGTGTTTGCATGGATCGATCGACGTGTCTGAGCTAGACAAACGGCCACATATCACAAAGATGAATCAGAATCAGGTGCTCCCTGAACGAATCTTCGTGATAGAAGCATTTGCCGCTAGTTGATCAGAAATTTGTTTTTCTAAATGACCTTCATCACATTGCAGCCTAATAATAATGTATAAAAATGACTAACTTATTTCTTAAAGATGTCAGGTGCACAGTAGACGGGTTAGATCACTTTACACGGTGTTTAATAGATTTATAGAGACGGGTTAAATAAATAGGGCACTCAAATTTATTTGAAAGTGCTTTTTTCTAATTCCCTCTGTTTGAGAATGGCACGTGTGAATTCATGTGTTAAAGAATCTTACTGTTTCTCTTTTGTAAATACTTTATATATTGAGGGTTATTCCTTATCAACCTTGACTATTCAAATAACGATTATCCTTTGATAGATGTTATTTAATAATCACAAGTGGCATAATTTCCATCACATGAATGCAAAGTGCCAGCGATTTAATTGTATATTCGTTTAATGCAGTCTTCTTTTGAAAGCTTGGTTTTAATGACTTCTTGTGTAGAAACAGAAGCTTGCAAGCTCTACCATATGAACATAATTGGGAGAGTTATACTAAGATTACTGTCATGTTGTAAATATTCAAAGATGATCGTTTGCTAACATGTCATAATGACTTCAGTGTTATCAAGCTACTGATCAATGGACATCCGTGATGTTTTCATTCAGTTATATGAAATATTGTTGAATGCATTTTTCATTGGCGTGTTTTTCAACGTTATTTTATGAGCCACAGTTACTGAATTTGACGAATACATTCCTTAATTACTATCAATCATTGTTTTCTTTGATAATTGTCGGGAACTTCATTATGCTTTGCTGAAGCCATGAAACATCAACTCGATCGTATTTGCAGTTAGTTTTAAAGCACTGAGCATCGGCCCAGGGCCTAGTTTGATGATTGCGTTGAATTATTTTCTCATTTCTTAAACAGATTGTTAACTTTATGTGCTCTATAAGTGTATTAAATTAAACCGGTGATAGAATAACTGGTCATTTTTCAAAAATAATTTTTCTAGTCAACTTGACTCATTTTGGTAAAATGAAACATCCTGCTATTTCATGAGTGTTACATTTTATCCGTGATCGCAATGATCCGTGCTAACAGCATTCAACATTCACGGGCCCAACGCATTAGCGGTATGAGTGGAAAAGAGAGAGGCAATTCGATACCTCTCCTGCAAATTTTGTAAACTCTGTCTAACTCTTGATATAGGCTTACTGGAACTTATGATTTTTAAATATATTTTTGAGCAGCTACTCAGATGCAAAAATTCATCAAGATCGACTGCATAGAGTAAGCATTGAATACATCGAAAAATTTAGCTTTGAACAGCTTTAAAAACTAATTAACTTGAAGAAATTAAGTTGCCCTACACGTAGGTCCACATTTAAGCATGGTAGAAACGAAGACACGGTGGAATAACAATTGACTGAATTTTTGAAGACGGCTCGGATAGTCTCTCGAATCGATTTCGATCGACGCGATGGTTAATTATGCTAGATACGTTTTGAAATTGATCTCTTCAGATTATCACCTCCTACAGGATTTTTATCATTCAACCGTCCACCAATTGGCAGAGTTACACTGACGTAGGCCTACGTCGGTAGTTATGGTAAAAAAGAATTCGTTATGCGTGCACATGAAGCGCCTACATGTCTAAATGAATGTACAGTAGGCCTCCGCTGATTGACAAATGAAAGTAAAGTAGGTTTAGTGAAAGAAATTAATGAATGATAGACATAGTGCATCGACAGAGTATCGATAAAGATAAAAAGCAATTGCAGGTAATCTATGCATATGACAAATGGGGCTATCACGGTTAACTCAGTTATGCGTACAACCAGTACATCGACCGATAGAAGGCACTTGACTACGAAGGTCCTGCTTCTTTTGGTTCAATTAACCTGTCTCTAGACACTTTGGGTCCTTCTGTTCTGCAAAGGAATTCACGTGACTACTCCTTGTAGCTACAAACAAAATCAGAGCAAAAGTTCACTTGATCATAATATCGTGTAATTTCTTCGAATGTCAAAAAACATTGTAAATAGTGATACCTACAGAATATTTGCAGTTGAAGCTTCACAATTTCTTTCTTGCTTAAATATAAGACAAAAGAACTATACAAGCAATAGTGGACGGATGTATATCAACAACAGTAGGATTATACCTGTGTAAAATGAGTTTATACACTGAATGGAATGAGTGTTCAAGAAAAATGGAAACATGACAACGACTGAAAAAATAACATGTTGTCAATCATAGCGGTGATCGCGCAAGATATCCATCAAACAATTGGTCATGAGTTGCGGATCCTATTCACCATCATATCCGATGTCACACGTAGAACAATCTCACTCGAGATTTACTAACCAGCATGTTGCCATCGAAGAAATGAGTTTCTATGACAACGTTTCCGCTGGAAGGAAAATAGTATAGGCTTAGATAAAAAATCAGCTTTAAAAAAAATCAGCATTTAGCGCAGGTACATAGACTCAAACTGGATAGGTACATTCTACTTACATACGAGTAAAAAGTCATGAAATACAGTATACTTCGCATGTAATCCAACCTATTTACTGACCGTTTAACAACCGCATGAATTTGTCCTTCAGAGTCTTCAGAGATCAACATCCCTACGCAATTGCGTCAACATATCTCCCTGGCAAACAATCTTATCGAACGAAGGTCAACTATTTAATCCACGACGTTGTCTATGGACAAATCCGTATACGCATTGTATTGAAAATTTGAAAGTTCATACATTCTGCAAGAGTATCCGGGCGATAAACTTGAGTGTGATCCTACTCCGGTGAAACCCTTCAAAAATTCAAAAAAATTATTTTGGAATACTATTAAGTTTTCAACTCCGTGTCATCAAAACGGAATGCTTTGACGGTTTTTTGGATGGACAGATTACATGGTGAGTTCATATCTACCCACACCCTTCTATTATCATGTTTAATTGATTATTATTGCCTTGACAACTGATGTGAGGGTTTGATCCTGCCAATTGACACAGTCGCGTAAGTGGCTCGTAGCTCAGTTGGTTAGAGCACAGGTCTAGTTAACCTTGGTCGTAGGTTCGAATCCTAACAGCCGCACATCTTTTGCATGGCAATTTGAATTATCGTTTATTTAATTTCATTGTTGTTAAATGTAATTTATGTGGGCCTCTTCGCTGTTTCTCCCTCTGATTAAAGCATGCATTGAAGAAGAAAAATATAAGCATATTTCATGTTGTATTAACGTAAGTCTCAGCGTCAAATTTTACATCTAATCAATATCGATGTATTCGTTTATATACTTGCTTCAACCACACCACTTCGTAATGTTAGCAAGTTACGAGTGAAACAGCCTACACGCCGGAATAAAAATCCTGTCCTCAGACTTCAGCAATTTCAGCACAAAACTTCCTTGGCAGCCGTAGACGCTGCGTTTCGCCGTACAAGGGCTCGTCAGAATGGCCTAAACTAGCTTAAAACATCTAGAATGGCTGAACAAGCTCTGAAGAACTACACAGTGCTCCTCTGCATTCATTTATGGCTTTGCCGTGAGGTTGATTATCATACAGATTGCACAGACGTAGTTCTATTCCCTGGCGAACTGACATTCTGCAATCTTTGAATCTCTGTGACAATCCATTAGGGTCAGTAACCTCAAGTTCGCAATGTGTCGACTTCTCCGATACTGACATCTTTGTTCAGTCTAATATGATGTCAAATAAATAGGGAAACATCTTAAATCCCTCATTCATGTCTGGCATTTACTTAGAATACTTTTTGAACATTCTCATATTCTTAGATCCACACGGCTGATGTCGCAAGATTTACTCAGTTGATTTTCTAGAATACGAAGAATTCTATTCTGAATAATTCCACTAAAACTGTTCGAAATAATTGACATAGAAATTGTCAGAGATGATAGATCAGACATTATGTAATAGGTAATGGATGATTTCAAGGTCATTATAGAACTTATTAAACGAAAGCCGCCAAACCTGGGGTTAATAAGTTCCATATGACCGAAACAAATCATCCATTATCTCTTACAATGCATAACTATAGATATATCTCAGAAGAGGTTAATAATTTCCGTAATTACTGCACCTCTGTACACGGATATCTCTAATAATCACCTCTAAACACGGATATCTTAACGTCTGCATCTAGATATTTCACAAATTTATCTCACTTGAAAATGTACATGTAGTCTGGGAGCTACTGACACGTTCTTCCTAAATTCGCGCACGAAGGACTTAATAGCATGGAACGCTGAACGCAAAAATCAGATTCTTGAGTGTCGCAGCCAGTCGCTTTCGGTTATAGGTAAGGTTGAATGATTCCCATTGGAATCCAATGGTAAAATTCAAGAAATATCTATGGATTGTGAAACACTTGGCAATTTTCGTACATTTTCTTTTGCAGAAACGAAACTATTTATCAGAATGCTATGAAATTTGAATCATAATTGAGTTCAGATCATAAACTTCAATATAAAAGTTAAAGTGAGTCACATGATTCAGTATTTGATGTTTGCGAGCCTCTACAAAATGAGTAAAATCACCAAACTTAAGTCAAAACATGACATTTACACATTTTGTAGAGGCTCTCAGACATCAAATACTGAATCATGTGACTCACTTCATCGAAGCTGATGTTCTAAACTCTGATGTTTTGCTCTCGAAGTTGATCCATGCTATTAAGTCATTTGTGCGCGAATTAGGAAGAAAGTGTCAGTAGCTCCCGTCCTAATTGTGTAGTCACGCTGTGCAGTCAGAAAGTTCTTTCTACATGCATCATCCACGGTAGAACCATAGCTGCATCTAGTGCGTACAAAGAATGGCATCGTTCAACAAAATGGTTGTCCTCAATGAGCGAACTAAAAGACATTCATTACAGCAGCAAAAAGCAAAGTGATCGATTGCAAGTCCATTAGAAAACTTTTCAAGCTTGACGGCAGAAATCCGGAGATGATTTTTTCTAATTTCATTACGTTTAATTACCATCACCTATATCGTTGCAAATTAGGTAAATGATCTAGGTAACTATGGAGCTATATACCGACCTGATTGTGATAATTATTAGCCTGTTAAAATAGAAAGCTACACAATAGCATGCATGATGTACTGTAAGAAGCATTCACCATTTAGGTATCACGTTAGGCCTTTCTGTTGGGGTTACAATATGCACGAAGGATTACATCATTTGTATAAGTGATCGTCAAAAATTATCATTTATCGTTACTGGAAGTATGGCAATCACCAAACAGACAAAGTATCGGCAATTCAAAAGCATCACGCTTTGAATTTCGTACTCCATTTTATAAAAACAAGTTTCAATATAAATGAAATTAAGCGTGTCACGGCCTTCGGAGTCCCGAGCCTTCTGCGGTCGATGTTCAGAGCTAAATTGCAGGCGATGTGAGTGATATTAAAAAGTGTAATGTGCGTCCAAAGTAGGATGATTGATGAGTGAAGACAGGCTGTATTGAGGTAGTTCAGATTATTATTGGACGTTCAAGCTGAGTGATTGCTTTGGATTCAACATTAATGTTGTGTCAAGCGACGGGAATAAATGCTTTCAATATTTTACATACCTATTTACGCATATGTCAAAAATTCAAGAGATTATGAAGTTTAAAAGATGAGTGGATTTGTTCAGTACTCATACCGAGGAGGGCTGCAAGTAGTTTCAATCTCTACCTACAACACACAAGTTTGAAATTCATGAAGACTAAGTTGCGATGTCTTACCTGAGCACATTTGCAGGCATCATCTGATTTTCAGGCGCAGCTTCAATTATGGACTGCCACGTATTGGTAGAGCCAGGAATGACGAAGCCGAACTCGAAAAACCATTCTATAAAGAAGAATACTTAAAATGTATCTTTTTCCTGATCTTCAAAATTTTCCCTTAATATACGAAATCTATAATAACTTAACCTATCAAAACAAGGAGTTTTTTGACTCAGCTGATGCAGAAGCCGATTACCTGTGTAGAAGTAAGAGCGAAACTGAGCAATAGGACTCCGAATCCGAGAGTAGACCTAGTATACAGCATAAAATGTGAAAATTGTGTGCTAGACCTACTCAATGTGTTGAGCGCCAAAGTCAATTTATTTTCAATTAACATGTTTGCTGTTATAAACGACGCCCTCTAATAAGCACCAAAGCTGAGAGCTCAACTTTTTACTAAGCGCCGCACCTCTAATACCAAAAAAACTAGAAAATGATGACATAGCTGCAGTACATACAACATCTATTGAGATAAAAACAATGGCTTAGTTCGACTTAGTCAAACAAGACTGGATTCCATGATGATATTTCGTGGTGCAGTCCATACTATGAAAGAATAAATCCATGTAATAAAACCATCACAGATCACTCATTCTCGACCATATCTAAACGCCTACAAGTTGTTACCTAATGATGGCTGTCAGAATCAGGAGAGGGGCTCCTGTCTGTGGCTGTTGCTATGCCACCCATCACTCATCACGCTCAAGGTTTGTGTGTGAGCCCTGCCTTCAAATGACCATGGGAGGGAAACCGCAAATGTTAACGGTAGCTCCAAGAAATTACTCACATGCTGTGTTCTATCAGCGTCGATACCACCACGATTCGTCGACGATGCAGCAAGAAACCTGCTAGATGAGTTTTCAACTCGTGCCGTATTGATAATTTTCCGTTATTCAATTTGGAAAAATGTCAAGAGGAAACTCGTGCATTTTAATAAACGCCGCACTTAAAAGCATGGGATTGTAAATAAACGCCGCGGCATTTATTAGAGGAAATACGGTAAGTAGATCAAATATTGCCAGCTTACGGAATCAATGTGAATACACCAGGGACATCTATGATTAATATAAGATATCTAAGGGCGTTCAACTCCCATACCATGAACTGGACTGGAGGCCAGTGACTTTGGTAGACTTGATTGATGACGGTTGTTTGTGCACATCTGGATAAAACCGTGAAACAAGTTGTAAACAATTATCCAATATTCTACTACGCTCATTCATTCAGGGAATCTGTTGAAAGGAGATTCTGGTCCCAGTCAAGAAGTGACTAGAGAACTCTAAAACTCTCACAAGAATAAGCAACTGTCAATAGCAACTGCAAAAACAATTACTGCTAGTAATTGAAATTGTTCACCTGCGCACGTAGCATCAATGGCTATTGGTGTGGATTCTGTACATTCTTTTACATGCTTTGCAAAAATCGATTCAGTAGTGTTTTTCGGAGAATTGTGGAGTCTTTCTGGAAAATTTTTGATAATCTATTTCCTTTGCTCAAAGCAGTCATGGACTAAGTGAAAACTGATTAGTAATGATTTTACTTGCTACTACAATCATATTTGCATAAATGTCCCATGCCTTATTCATTGTTATACAAGTAAAAGACATGATTAAAATCTAAAGAAAATCCACCGATGATGCAATCAGAAACGAACAAAAAACAAATTAGAGCGTCAAAAATGGATAATAATTTGATTGATGTAACCAATGAAAATGCTATAAGTTAAGCAAGAGTCGCATGAATATCCATTCCTTCGGAAGATTCTTTATCAAGATTTAGGTGGAAAAGCGCAACCAGTGTTGTCTTTCCAAGTGTGCCTTCTCGTAATGAGTGGTTACCGATGTCAATATATTTTTATCTGTTATTAGACATCTTGTGATTATGGAGCATCATCTTTGAGGTCTTCAATTTACAATCAAACTCCGAGGATCAAAGAAAATGTGATTATAATGTCAGTGATTCATAAAATGCGAAGATCATATTAAGAGCAAACCAAGCAGTGGTGATTAGTGACTTTCCACGATTAAATAATAATAATGAATGTTTATATTCAATATCGTGATCAAAACATACAAACATCGTTCAAAGTCAGTATAAGTGAAAAAGTTACTCAAAGCCACATTTCAATGTACTTGCATATATCAAAAACGAATCCTGTCGACGCCTTGTGCGTGCGAAAATCACTTGAGGCCTTTGTTTCAAGTTCGCTTTGTTATGGAGATGATTCAGTGGGTGTCTTTCTTTCAGAGATTTTAAGGTCCTACCATATTGGGCAATTCAGGAAGAGCATTGATAATGATAACAAAATCCGTAAAATTTTGCGTAAAAACATTCACGCATCACTGTGATAAAAATAGCCATAAATTTTCGCTTCATGAAAGTTGAGTGATTCAAGACCAGAAATAAATCACACATGTTATTATGCTTTATCACACATGAAATAAATCATTCTTCATCATGAATTTTTCTTCCACAGATAGCAAAAATAATTTGACTTTGTTTCACTAACTCACCTTCAAGAATTTTCCCTTTAAAATGGATTTTCTGCTCCAGTCGGAAATTGTTCATTTCTTCCTTGGATGTGAAATTCAATTCTCTGGATACTGATTTACATTTTAGGATCTTCTTGGGCACCCTTGCTTCATGCTCAAGATCAGGGGAAGACCTGTAAAGGAGTCATTAGCGATAGTCATCGATTGTGTTGAACACCTGCGTTTTACTTTTTAAACGAATGTCATTTTATACATATATATACTGCTGTCCCTTGTCGGTCCTTGTATACCTGCATCCAATGTGACATATAAGGGTCTCCCAGGATGATGCACGGCTGCTGTTAGTTTGGTGATGAGTGGATTGCTGCTACTCTGGGTCCCACTCAGCACCTTCGGGTGTTTCTGAAACCCAACATTAAAATGTGCAACCAAACCTTTTAGTGGGAACGAGATAGATCACCAATAAGTCTAGAATTGAATTTAAATGTGTTTGTCAGAGCGGATTACAACATGCCCTACAAATTTAGAAAGTCTTTGCATCACCTCAAATTGTTATAAGAACGTCAGATACGATTTTAACAACTCCGACAACCTTGCTCTCGAAATCAAACCAACTTATAAGCATGTATATTTAACCTAAATTCCACAAGCCATAAAAACGACGCTACAGGGTCGGCGGTCAAAGGTTGTGTACTATAAAACTTTTTCTTGCATCATTTTTATCAACGCTCAAAATGATGTTGACAAACTGAGTCTAAAACGTTTTTACGACTACCACTTCTCCATCAATCTATTATTTAAAGATAGTGAATTGTACATTACAATCGCATGCTTTATCATCTATAATCAGAGATAAGATGGCTTGCGAAATCAAGTTGTCAAGTCTCTATATTGCAACCCTAGCGTAAGTCAAAATTCATCTCACATTCATGTGCTATTTTATATATATATATATATATATATATACAGTATATATATTATATAACTGAAGTGGCAGATTGAGCAAAAAAATCGGCAAAAAGAGCTTGGCTTGTTTTGAAAGTGTAATTGAAGTTTTACTTTTCTGATTTCATCAAAATGACAGCGATTACACAATCGCAGTATTTGACTTCCCCTTGCTGCCTCAATAATTTACATAATTTAGTTGAAAGTTGTCAAACGCCACACTACACATGGTGATTACCAATTACACATGCAGAAATTCATCATCGTATGTTAAATTCACTGCGCATGCATGTATAAAAAGAAAATGACATCCAGATTAGCAGAACTACTGTTAAAATATAACTTACCATGCACAGTCGCACATACACATTTCTAAATGCAATGAAGTGCATAAAAATGATATCAAACGAGACGATACAAGGCATCTAAGAGAATGCTCGCCTATTTTCCAAACTTACTACGTACTGTGGAAATGCATTAAAGTATGGTAAGGTTCAGAAGTCGCTCAGAATAAATGATTAACGTCGGCTGAAGATAACGCATAGAAGCTAAACCATTATATAATTTAGTAAATTACATTATATACCATGAATTTAGTCATTGTCTTCAACTGAATTGATCCACATTTAATGGTTTTGATCAAATCCCCCATATTGAGACTATCCCAGAAAGAAATTTTGCACATAAAACCTTTCTGAAAGAATGTTCCATCTTTAAAAAAAAAACATGTTTCCTCACACGTACCATCACGCCTATCACTTTTCTTCTTGCAAGTGAATACAATATTATTTCCGTAAAAGCACGAATAGGAAATATGCGAAGCAATACTTACAAATCGTCACTACCTTGCCACAAGACTCTTCCAGTATCAGCGTCTCGCAGATTCATCCAGTTTCTAATAAATGTCAAATTAAGGAAGAATAATGTAGATACATCCAAAGCACACATTATGCATACCGGTATGTGGTAAGTACGGATAATGGAAAAACATAGCATAAGGTGTTCTAATAAAGTATAACAGACAATTATTGGACATACAATGAAAAATACAAAGCTTAAGCTCTTCAGAAAACGGTCGATGAAATTGAATCTGCAGATGGAAATGTGGATACAATAAGTATGGAACCATCAATGAAGCATTGTAAGTAAAGCGAAACTGTCACCACGGCTTTGAAGTGTCTAAGATGGCTTGATGGGTGTCTAAGATTGAAAAAGACGAGACAAAGAAAGAGGAGATCAGATATGAAGTCATGGGTAGTTTGAAAAAAGTTTTGAAGGGCAATCAAAGAAAGAAAAGTAATCTCAGCATTGCAGAAAGGAAGGCATTGAGCAGGCTGTCAAGCGCCGATTTTCCGAAAAACAGAAAAAAACAGACAGCAGATCCGGGAAAATACAGAAAAAAAACAGTCAAACAAATAAAATAAAATGCAAAATAGAATGGTGAATCATATTGAAATTAAAAGCATTTGGAAAAATCTGTACCTGATTTACATATACAAAACATACTGGGGGACAGGGAAATGCATTTTTAATGTATATACTGCTAAACAAATGTTGCATATGAAACAATTAGTCAACACTATACATTCAACTTGAAATTTCTCAGATATTCATCGCATCGAGTCCGTCAAACTTTGCCTTCTAGGACGATAATTGTCAAAGAATCGTATATTGTATCAATGTTTGTCTATCGCAATTTTCCTTGTTGAATGTAACTTCCTATGTCTGCTTGTCCTTTGTAATTTTTTTAACAATAACCGTGAAGTTATAAAAATAAGCTTAAGCCCATGACTTCTGATTTATATTCAGTAAATTCATTTTGGCGCATGCTACTTATGCAGGCCTCGTGGAAAACGTTACCCCATCTTGTCGAACAATGACTGTGTCATCGATACAAAGCTGGCACATCAGTTGTATGTCACCTACAAGAACATAACTAAGTTATAATGGTTTCAGCGAGATTTATGTACACTGAATTTAGTAATTCAAAAGTTAAAATAATTGCAGAAACAAATCTGTAATAATGTTTCTCTCTCTCAACCAGCAGAAACTAAAGAAAATTTGCGCAACGCGTACATGATTAACAATGGAAGATGTTTCAGAAGTTCAATACACAAGTTGTTTCAGTAGTGAAAAATCACAAATCCGCATAAATTATCACAACACTGCATTAGATACATCATACACATGTACATGTATATATGCGCATGTAAGTTTAACAAGATGTCAAACTTGATATAGTCCTATCTGGTATGGTAATATCAACTTTCCCGAAAGAAAAACTGCTAGAAATATTCTCTCTCCAACGTGTATGAACTTGTGAAATATGTAATAAATTCATCAAGATTTAATGGGGATCAACATAGCAGGGAATAGTTCGTTCGGAAGAAGTAGGAACGACTAGAAAAATTAATAAAAGAACTTAGGCAAGAAAAATTAAAACAAAACGATTAGAATAATCAATTCAAGCAGAAAAAAACTTTAACAATCAACTGATCTAATAGTAATTTCAACTATCTAATAGTTCTTTCTCCTTCATCAAGCTTCTGCTCCTTCTCGTCTAAAGTTTTCCGTTTTCTTTCGGCAGATTCGATGGTTTCTTTTGATTTTGATTCTTGCCGTTCCATTTCCATTTTGTTTTCCAGAAGGAGCTGTCTCTCCTTTTCTTCCTGCTTCTTTCTTTCCGTATAATTTCCATGAGCATTACGAGCGGATAAGAGCATATTTTTCGAAAGTGTATCGACATCATGTGCACCGCCTGAATAGCGTGCAAACTGCTTGGCGAGTCTCAATCCTTTGAGAGTTTCCAAATTTACTTTTGTCTTTTCGGCTGACACGGTGTTTTTATTGTCGGAAAGGCTTCTTTCTACACTTGCATTACCGTTGTGCATGCACAAAAAGCTTTTAACTAGCTTCCGAAGCAATCCATATTGTTCATCTTTCAACGTCTTCAGCATTAAAATGCTCCATAAGTGGTCCAATCGAAGGGACGACCCGTCTTCCTTCACAGACAAATCAACGGATTGCAGCTCGGTTCTCAGCATCAGAAATTGATCCTTTACAAGTGACACTTCTCGCTCACTTATCAAATGTGGAATGTCGACAGCCAGTCTTCCAATTGAGTTGACAGTTGTTTCTTCATCGAGACAATTAACTCCCAGGCATGTGAGATCCTTCAAGAGTTGAGACTTCAGGGGTAACTTCTCTTGTAAATGAAGCACCATTTGAATGAACGATTCTTTCTTTGCTTTTCTGAGTTCTTGTCTATTGGTCTCACTCCTGATTGATTAAAGATGAACGTTGACATCATGCCCAAAGTCCATATCTATCGAAGAAAGGTGGAAGTTCGGATCAGAAACATCCAATTCGATTATCTCCATCTGATCCAAAGAATTGATTAGGCTACATCTGGTTTTGTAAACCTTCTGATCAATGTCAAAAGAAGATTTGCCATTTTTGGGTATAAAATGTGTATCAGCGGATCATCGCTTTGAAAGGTTTTCAGATAATCGGAAAAGATTGGACAGAAGCCCAAAAGAAACTTGATTGCTTGGCACGATTCACGCTCTTTTGTTACTAAATGCTGTTTTCACCTTTGTTATCAGAGTATTTCATAAAAAACAGAAAAAAACAGAATTCTCATCGAAAAACAGAATCTTCGCCAAAAGCCTAAAAAACAGAAAAAACAGACGACTTGACAGCCTGCATTGAGGAGTTTAAAGGACTCGGTAAAAAGAAGGAAATAAGGATATGAGATTCTGAAAGGATTGATTTCGAGAGCCAATAGAGTATGTGAAGGAGAGAATAAGAGGAAGGAGATCAGTCACTTAAAATCCGGTTTCCGACTCAATGGGTATGATGCAGAATTTTTCAATAGATGCAAAATGCAAAGTGAGAAAAAAGAGAGATAAGTGGCACGAGAAGAAAAAGAAAAAGAAGAAAGTAGAGGAGTCGTGGTGCTACCGTATGAGAAATGTGTGACGGAAAAAGTAAGGAGAATATTGAGACGACATAATTACAAGGTATATGAGAAGGTTGGAAATTCGATCGGACGTGAACTTGTAAGGAAGAGAACGAAAGATCGAACCTAAGGAAGTGGTTTATAACATCGATTGTCGAGAGTGTGAACGAAGGTATGTTGGTGAGACTAAGCGAGGATTACAGCAAAGATTAAAAGAGCATAAGAATGTGTCAGATGGACAAACAATGAGTTCGGAGGTAGCGAGACATTGCTGGGAGAATGGTCACAGAATGGACTGGGAGGGCGCGAGTGTGATGACGAGGGAGCCAGATTGGCACAGGCGTAGGGTGAAGGAAGCCATTTGGACAGAGAGGAAAGGGAGTTTCAATGGGAAGTTGGAGATAAGCAAAGCTTGGATAGGACTGATTGCAGCCTCATGTTAAATCTATTCCAAACCTGTGTATATTTTATGATTAGATCTGTGGTGGAGCCCCATGCGCCAGCTACGCTGATGGGAAGTGATAGAAATGACTCAGTGACTAACTCTGACGCAACAGGAATGAGAAATATCTTGTCAATCATTCATGAAATACATCAGTCGCCTGACGATGCTTGCTCGGTGCAAGTGAAAGGCCTAGCGAAACAAACGTGTTGTTCTTGCTGTAATTATTTCGTGGGACTGTCTGAGACAATTAATTTAACTAATGGCTTGCACATGTAGATAGGATTAACAAAGAAAAAAGCGCTGGTACACATTTCTCAACATCAACACAACTCCCTATTTAAACATACATTTGAGATGAGCGATTAGCATATTTATCTTATTTTCTCTCGTCTTGACGGTTTTTGTGAAATTTCCTTGTTTCAGTCATCTATTGTGCAATGGTCGATAAAACAACAAAGATAGGTACTGAAAATTACAAAAGCGGTGCCTTCAGAAACGATCTCGGCCTGATAATGTAGGCCATGACAGTTCCAATCTTCTAAAATTGCTCATTGATGTTAACGTGAGCATGATTTCCTAGCGAAGATTGGGACCAGAAGTTTATCTGACTGTCACCCAATTGAGACCGGTTGATGCTGAAAATATTGTTCTCAATGATAGACTAACGCCTTTTTAGTGTCTTATTCAAGATATTGCATGCAAAGAGAACAATGAATAATTGATTTTCACAGATTGATATCATCAAAAACAACATTTTATGGAAACCTGGTTGATTTTACAAGGGGCAATCGTCGGCAAATACAATTACAGCTGCAGCAACGGAACGGCATTCATAAATATATCGAAATGCGTGTCAAATTATGAAATTTTTATCAAAAAGCGTGGAAGCCTGGCATTGTTCACTGTATAGAATAAATGAAAGAGAAGAAATAGCATGACAGATCACACAAAATAAGGAAAAAAGACAAGCGCATGAAAATTTGAGAGCGAACACCGCTAACCATTGATACACTTAAGCCATTCCCTCTGATAATCGCAACTGATGCGCTGCTGTAACCAAGAATGCTCAAGTCGGTCTCCAGTTGCTTCACTCATTAGATGGTCAAGTGACTTAAGTCTGTTGATTCACTGTACACACCAGTACTCTCGATAGCAATGAGTTGGAGCAGACATTGGGGTACGAGGTCACGGTAATTCAAACGCTTGCGATCTTCAGCTGCAGCATCAGATGCCTCTGTTCGAAGAATGGGTTGAGACCTTGTCTGAAAGAGATCTGTTCTTGAAAGTTTTTTTGTTCTAAAACACCATGGTTTTCCTCATTTGACATAACTATTACATGAATTGACTAACTTCAAATCTGTTGAATACTCTGACTATTTATGTGTGTGTTGCCTTTCAATCGCTGTAATGTCGATTGAATCCATTGCGCAAATTTACCATGTCCTACGTCTATACTCAAAACCAACTTGTTAGCAGCTGTCTTGTAAACATTCGAAATATCATATTTGCTCTTACAATCAAATGTTACGATAGAGTGAATAGTTGGAGTATTTACTCCGTCCCGTTCGGGAAAGGGAGTTTTCAGATATCATGATGCAAACAATTCGTCGAAAGTCAGAAGCAGCAAGCCACCGTTCGAAGGTCGTGTCACAATCCTCCATAAACGACGAGTTGCAAGTTGTTTTGAAATATTATTTTAAATCGCTTTATAAATATCCTTTTAAATATAACAAAATGTAAAACATCAAACTAACGTTGAACAAGCGTGTGTGCCATTAACTTCGCATAAAATTGTTTTGCAACATCGACGAGGCATCTAATCGGCATATGAATGCTTGATGAAGATGATTTAAATCACATCCAGCTTAGAAAATTTAAGTGATGTAGAGAAAACCGAAAAGGATACAGTTTGAAACCGTTGAGAATATCGTCTGCCATAGCTGGCATTATGAGTAATATTCGACACTAATAAACCCGTGTCAACTAAAATATTACCATCGAAACGGACTTTTAGTTGAGTCAGACTGTAGTAAAACAACTGAATTAGCCAAATTCAGTGATGTAGGATTGGCTCACAAAAATTGCATAATTGAATTATACATCAGTGAATCTGCATCAAAGACGTTCCAACTAAAAGCAAAGGCCTTTCCTGCTTTTATGATTGAGTGGGGCACAATGTGTAGCAAAACGAAGTAAAAGATTTAAGCTCGGAGATTTACTCCTTGCATCATATTGTACTTAAATTTGCCAGAAGAAGACGAATTTTGACGATAAATTAGATTACGATTTAATGACAAATTAGAATGTGCAAAAGCTGCTTTTGAAGGCAGTTTTACATAAGTGTTGAAAATCGTTTTTTATTTGCAATCGAAGTGTATTTTTTCGCAAAGAAAAGGACCGAGTTATAGTAGGATGGGTATGTATTTCAATGAAAACAGCTCTCGAATTATTGAAGCTATAAATGGTTGAAAATATCTTTGTTCAGCCATGTCCTAAGGACTGCATTTTGTTTTTGTGCTCTGCTAAAATTCACTTGGTGCGTTTTCTCTTTGATGAAATTATATCGACAGGTATTTGAAAATATGGCATTTAATGAGCGATTGAAATCAAAGAGAAGATATACATGGTAGTTGAAGACAAGAAACCACCACAATGGTCTAGACATCTTAAAAAATGAGAATTTATGTGTGTAGTACATAAAAGTAAATATCCATGATTTTTATAATTTTGTTAGAATGCTCCTTTAATCAAGTGAACTCTGTACATTTTGATTGCAGTTGCGAAATCGCAGACTTCGTAAGCAGTAGCACCGGTTTCTATACGCATCAAGTTGAAAGAATGTCTTATTCTCACTCTCACTCAAAAAGCCATGGTTGCACACTGTATGTCAAAGGCATTCCTGAGGGTTGTAGGTAAGATAATTTTGCAAGTTTGGCTTCTCTTGAGAATGAATAACTTGGGTACGATCTTATTATTCCAATAAGGAATTTCCAGTTCTCTTACATACCCGAAATTCCAGATAGTGAATTTTAGAACCCGAATGTTAGAAAAACAGACGCAATGCCCGAAACTTCATATGTGAATTGCCCGATGAGTTTTAGGAAGTTGAAACCTTGCGTATTTTAAACCCCTCGCTGTAAAAGATATCAGCGAGTCGTGGCAATAAAAAATTTAATTTTCCCTATCAGATTTTCTGTTAAGTTCTCTATTTGGAGACTTATGCTCCAGATAAAGCAATTCGTGCTCTATTTCTCGTGACTTTTACAAAAGTGCTCTAGGTCCACGAGTCCAAAAATTTGTATGACAAGATTTTCTTCTGCATTTATTCTACATCCATTCTATACTTGAAGCACCAATTGTTATAGTACCTCATATCGGTAGAATACAGTTGATGCTTTGATTAATTCATCAATCTTTGTCACCAGAACTTTTGTGATTAGATTGCAATAATTTATGCAGCAGTATGATCTTCATTAAACGAACATCAATTTGAATTTCACTAAACACATGCACTCTCTTGAGCTCGTCATCTCTTTCCGAAGGATATGTTGTCTAGTATGTGATCTACTTGCACTATTTGTAGAATTGTATGCTTGATACTCGGAGTGTTGTAATGAGAACTGTATGCTTTATTTCTTTCGCTGTTTCAAAATACACACCCTGTAGGTTTTACTTTCTTACAAAAATTGTTCTGATACAAATACTTATTAGTGGGGCTTGCGGCGAAAATTTTAGGATGTTTCGCTGAAGCACTTATCAAAGTACAGCCGAAATGTAATTTGGTAGAGGTGTAGATCGTCCTGTGACAGTTAATCAAAACTTAAAAATCATGGAAATTGGGGTCTACATCTTTGACAGTGTTCACATTTTCTAGAATTCAAAGCGGATTCCATAAAGTACTAGGAAGTTCTTGCCTTCTAATATTGCTAAAAATTTGAAGTAGCCCTTTTAAATTTGATTTTGCAAATATATGCAAGTGCCTGTTTATGTTTAACCCGCACGTCTCAATGATGGTTCTAATGGATGGTATTCTTGAAAACCATATGAAAACTGAAATAATAAAGATGGTTATGTGGCATCGGAATATATGCTTCAAAGTCATCAAAAATACAATGCCGGAAACATCAAGACATCAGGAAAATTAAAAAGATCCGAAACAGTATTGTCGCAATTACTGTGCGAAAATGTCACCCATATTTACTCGGCCTCAAGCAGTCTCTGGGATGTCACAGTGCTACCGTATGTCAAAATAAATCTTTAGGGCGGAACGCTGGCCCCAGAAATCTAAATATATATTTAAACAATAGTAGCAACAACAAAAACCGGTGCACATCGCTTCGCTCAACTCATTAGATATAATTTTATCTCAAATTTTCAACTTGCCTACCTTACTTCGGAACAGCTATAAATATACTCCGAGTTTCTCTCGCGACATTAAAGAAAAACTGCACTTTTATTGAGTGACGCATAGCCATAGATGTAAATTTTCCGACCTTTCCGACTTTTTTGGATGAAAATCATTTGGTCTCGACAGGGTTGGTCAAAACCCACCCGTCGTCCTCGAGATTCGTCCCAAAAATGAGAAAATACAGATAGGGTGGTACCCCCCCCCCCCTCCCCTTACTCATATATCTAAACAGAATAATTTTTGATTCGCCACTATAACATGACATAACAATGTGTACAAACATGTATAATGTTAGTCCACGAAGATGTTTGATTGAATCTCGGTTTCACCTTTCAGGTTTTATTCACAGTGGTTGTAATACAGAAAGAGTTAATTTGTGATCTAAGTAGGATTTTTTGGAATCCGACATTGTCTGTATCCGTTTATGTTGCAGATTGGCGTTTCCCTTCGTTTTATATTTTGGCTACAACTCATCAACTGATGATACTAAGTCTCTTTCCTACTCGACTTCAAATGTGGTTGGATACATTTTTGGACATCATGGAAGTGTTTCAGCGGTACCTCAAAATTTTTCAATCTGACGAGCCACAAATGCATAAGTTTGTTCCTGAAATGGTGCCTTGTGATTCGAAGTCTATCAAGTTTGGATTATGCGTCCTGAATCTCTCGCATCTTGTTTCCAATTGACAATTTACTGAACACCGAGCAATTGTCAGATGAGGAAATGTATCTCGAGCCTGAAGATGTTTTTATTGGACCAAACAGCAACCAATTATGGCGACGAAGAAAAAAATTTCAAAAATTTGAAAAAAAAATTGATGAAAATTTGGGGTGAAACTTCGCACGCCATACGCCACTGGTCTTTGACTACCTCCTCAAAAAATTGCCATTTCAGAACAAGTTGTCGAAGCCTTTTCAAGTGCTAGATCCCCAACAAGAAGGAACAAAACAACCAAGACACTCCAACTATTTGATATTCTGTTTGTCTGCTTTGGCCATTTTTGTCTCCAATCCTGGCTTGAACAAGACAGGAGTTTCTATTCTACATAAACGAAAACCACACACCTACCGAACAGAATACAGAAGAACGCATAGATTTTTTTGGCATCGAGCTACCCAAGAACAATCAAATTTGAGAAATAGTATATACTGACTGTACTGAGCTGTTTTTCAGGACCAAAAGTTGAAGGAGCATTTAGTAGTATGAATGCAATCAAAACAGAACAACGACCTCAAATGTCGGTATCTTACATTTTCTGCTTCACTTACCATGGTGTACGAGTCAAAATTGCCGAATGGGGGATTTCGATCTTTTCGCAAGAATGAACGCATATACGCGGAAGCTCCAGGATAAATCATTGATAAAGTCAATGCAAACGTCATGGAAAAGGAATTGCGAAGAAAGCAACAGGAGATACGGGAGCTAAAGGCGCAGAAAAAAAATGCTGACCGATAGTAAACATACAAAAAAAGAATAAGAGAACAGCGGAAAGGAAAAATTCGACTTGCTGAACTTCGGGCTGCTAAGAAAAAGAAGCAGGAGGCTTTAGCTAATTGCGTGCTCTTCCTACAGTTCCAAAGAAACGAGCGTTTTGCTTGAGAGACACTCATGTGAGTGAAGATGCAGAAGAAGAAATCAACCAGGTTTCAGAACCCGCCGACATTTCATTTGTTCCACCTGTCAATAAAAGACGACGCCAATTATCCATCACAAACTTTTTTGCCGGGCAATAGTTTGAGCCTCTAAAAGATATCTGCATTTACTTTTTACTGTATCTGAGATCTCTGAATTTTCCATTTTAGTATGTTTCTCAGTTTTTAACTTTGCATAGAGTTTCCATCCAATCTTTGACCAGGTTGTCGTAAAAACACCTTCTCTCCAAATAATGCCTCTATCCATAAACTCGGACATTCGACTTAAAACATCAATACTTAGTATGCGTACAAGCACGCATCATGTTTCTTCTAAGTGAATAATTTCATGGATCAGTGGTTCATTTTCGAGAGAATGTGTTATCTCTTCACTGTTTTCACTTCATCATTTGATATCTCTACGCTGTACAACCAATCATGAAAAGGACTACCTGGCCAACTTTCATAGTAATTTTTAGAATGGTATTATTGTTAGTAGAAGATGCAATTAATTGTGTAATTAACCAATTAGTATATCGTGTTTTGCTAGTGGAAGCTTTTTACATTTTCAAGATCATCACAGAACTCTTTGTATTATTGTTTTTTAGTCAGTAATCATCGAATTCATCCGAAATTTATATCTGATACTCTCAGACCGTATTCGACTTCATACTCTATCAATTTTTCACTGAATAGAGAACCAGGTTATATCTTTCAACAAAGTAAGAGAAGCCCTGACCTTGATGTAAGTTTCTTTACTCCCAACACGACGGCTTGAACTGTAACACCGGCTATTTACATAGCCATGTGTAACGGTTGAAAGGCCTCGCGTTAGGAATAAAGAAACTTGATCAAGTTCAGGGCTTCTCTTACTTTGTTGAATTTACATTTAAATATTTTGTTATGAACTTCTTGTAACCTCTTAATTTGTTTCCCTCACTATGTCAATATTCTCTCGTACAAGTAGGCCTATTTTATGTAGTTGTTATGTATGTCTGATGATTGATTTTTCAACGCATTAGGCCTATCGAGATATCTAATGTTACATTTTCTTGTTACATGGTTACCAGTTTGTAATTTGTTATTCTGATAATTACAAAAAAGCATGAATAATGCATGACCTTTCCATTAACTATCATCGGGAAATTTATAAAGGGGATAAAGCTGATTTTAAGGTGTAGATTACTATTCACATATGTGACTATTCAGTCCGACCAAGCTTTAGGGTAAAGTGATTTAAAGTCAGGGTTGGCAAAAAAACCACTTGACTTCAAAAAACCCAATAAAACCCACCCAGGGTGGGTTTTATTGGGTTTTTTCAAAATTTCTTCCGTAACACTCAGAAAGAAAGGGCTGTGTTATAACTAAGTCCTCCCCCTTACAGCCGACTACATCAATTATCATAACGAATCTTAATTTTCCGTTTTACAAGTAAGACAACTTTTTGACTGTTGTTTGGCAGTGAAGCAGAATACGTATTGCACGTAACATACTTCGTTCAGGTTACTTAATAACACCAAACCTTTATTTCTTGATTTACACGTCAAATATAGGTGTATTAAGGGGTTCGAAAATTTTCCGACTTTTTTCGGAATCGGAGTTTTCATCCCTGCGCATAGCATATTTAATAGAGAGGTCATTCAAAACAAGTGGAACCAGTTTCAAGTGATGCTTTATTAACAGGAGCAACCGTTTATATAGTGTACAAATGAACTCGTGAGAAGTTCTTAATTATGGTTCATCATTAGCCCACTTTAACTGCGAGAAACAATGGAGCGTTTCACTTTCGCGCCAAATTGAAACCAGTCACATTTTCCAGCAGATGCACGCTGGTCACAATGTTGTACACGCAGTTGATGCATACACGAATTTCGAAATTTGTACGGAACACATGGCTCTGTTGCTTAATTTGAGTACAAAGGTATCAGCCAGCTTAATTCAACAGTGTGTGAAAATGTCCACATTGTCTCACTTAAATATAGGATTCCGTATGAGTGTTTCGTCAATTTCTTAGTCAATGCTGCATGACATGCAGGAAATTGCCGTAATGGAAACTTACGTACTAGAATCACGTGCAGTTTCAAGTTGACTTTTCTCGTATCATAGGTTAGATTGTTGCACCACACATGATGCTGAGGTGTCTCCAAAAGAAACAGCTCTTAGCTCGCCGTCATGCCACAACGTTGTCAGTATAGTGCAAGACAATAAAAGTGATGCAGTCTACGTTTCGTTGTTCACTATTCAGAGCAGAATTTCTTAGCAGAATTATCGTCATTTTTTCGATAAATACATCAAAAAGCAAAGGATCGACTTTGCAGCGACCAGGTCAGATCTGATAAGCATCAAGGTCGAACATCCTGATAACTAAACGAACTCAAGGACATACATGCAGCCTACATGTAGATTGTTGAGGTTGATCGAAGAGCAATTCATAGCGAAGTGATGTAGCGCTATGAAGTAATCGCTACAATTTTACCAATTTCATGTATTTCCGTCAGTCTCCCCTTTCTACGGCCCCGTTTGGTTGGACAATTTTTATTCAAAGAATCACCCTAACGTCCTTATCAAGGTCGTTCTGCAAGTGACTTCAAACAATCAATAGATGCACAATGAATAAATGACATCAGCAAGGTAGTCGAACACATTACTTGTTATTTAGAGTTACGTTCTATAGTAGAATTTTGATTTTACTTGTACTTTATTTCTCTAGACATTGTGCTCTATTTTGCCTAGATTTGTGCTCTATAGTGTTCTAACACCGCCTCGAATTTCTAGCAGACACCCTGCCTATCATACTATCACTCGATCATGTATGGGCATTCACTAATATGACGATCGACATGATAAAAAGCATAATACATTGAACCTCGAGATCTTCATTTTTAGAATGAATGCGTGGTTAACTTTCTTCGTATTACAAAGTAGGCGATTAAATGTCTTATTAGTTCAGTAAATTCATTACTATTATCTTAGTCTTTTATATATCGAACCCCTACTACATGTCTCAATGATAAATTTGTTTCAGATGAACGTCTCCGGTTTTGAAACAGACCCTCGATGACTCGTGTATAGACGTTCAATTGCATGAGCTGTAGGATCAAGGAATGATATTTTGAAGAAATTTCTTCTAATATTAACAATTTCTAAGGAGATCCCTGAACGTTGTTCGAAAATTACTATAACTGATACAAAATTGTGGTTAAATCATCACAATTTTTCGATCAGCAATATGCCGGCATTTTGAACCACAAACCATTTTGAATCCATAACCACAAATGTATAATCGACATAACGTAACCACATCAGGGGACGATGCAGGAATGTTCGCAATGCCTCATTTTCAAAATGCTGCATAAATAGCTCGCATAAGATGGGTGACAATGGGATCCCATCGGACAAGTCGACGTCCTGGTTTTTGGATTCGAAATACATCAGTACAGGTTTTCCCGAGCTAGTTCACTCATAATGCATACAAGTTCAAGATACGTCAAGCAATTTCAAAGACCATAGATAGTTGAACCTATTTCAATTATACGTCACTTAAGCTTCAATTTTAATGAAAGCAGGTTCGTGTTAAAGTATTCAAGTTCAAGATAGTGCAACCAATTTCAAAAATAAGGTATGCAGATTCATGTGCAGAAATAATATTTATGATTTAGGAACGGAAGCCCCTTTCATTTCCAATTTCAAAGGGTAAGGTGTTTAGATTTATGTATAGAAATATAAGATATCAATGAAAACCCACTAAATTCGTACAATGAAAACCCATGAAATTCGCATTCAGAACACAGAGTCAGAAAAGGAGCACTATTTTCATAATCAAACAACAATGTCGCGACAATTTAGGCACCTGTCCAAGTAAGTAATAATGTGATTCTGCATGCGTGCTACCTTCACACCAGAAATTGTTTGGTCTTGTAGGATTTCTTCCACAATGCCTTGTAGAACAGAAATGCGGTGCTCTGAAACAGAGGTGTGAGTTGGAACATCTGCAATCCTTCGCCCTGTTGCTGCCTCGCGCAGCTTCTCTCTCAACCGCAACTTAATGGTGGAAAAGCAGTTTTCAATTGGATTGAGAAACGGAGAGTATGGTGGTATTTTCCGCACGGTTGCTACAAAGAGGAAGCGTCGATGTGGATGGGGCGTTGTCCATGATCACGAAACAATTCTCCACCGCTTGTGATTCCAGCACTCGATCCAAATTATCCATGTAGTTACGGAAATCTTGTTTTGTGTTGGTGCCTCGACGAATTTCGTAATAGACGATGCCAACATCCGCAGCAACTGCCAAACACAGATTGAGATTCCGACCACGTGTGAATTGAAGCTGTCGGACAGCTGGTCGACCCACTTGAGATCTGCCCCTTGTTCTCCTTGTGAAGAGGTTGAAACAGGTCTCGTCCACGTACACAAGGGTTCGATCGGATTCCTCCATGTACCACCTAGCGAACTCTTTTCTTAGCAGCTTCACACGATCGGAATTTCGTGCACTTGGGCAGTCCTGTAATAAAGCGTGATATTTTTTACTACATACCTGTAACTTTTTGGTGGATATCAAACGGCCATCTAGTGCTCTGGCAATGGAGGACTCTGAGATCAGTATGGGTGCATCTCCTGCTGCCAGCGCCTCCTTCATTGCCTTCAAGGTCAGGTCCGGCTTCTCTTCAATCATTCGCACACAGCGATCAATAACGGCGTCTGTCACTTTTATGCTTCTCTCCCTTCTTCCTCTCACATCCTCCACGCATCCTTCTTCCTCACATCTTAGGATGATTGATCTCGCAGTGCTCTCTTTTATGTTGAGTGTTTCAGCGGCAGCCTTCCAATCAGCTCCATTTTCGTGAGCTTCAACAAGTCGCTGCTTTAAATCAATGCTGATCTTCGAGTAACGCCCACGAGGTACACCTGGCCTCGGTCCACGAGAGCGGGACAAACTCCGAGAAGCACTCGTGGTGTCATCACTCCATGTGTCGTCTGTGCTGCTCATGATTGGTATAATGTCAGTTGCCAGGCTACAACGTAGGCTAGTCACACAGGATTCAGATACAGTGTAATAGCTTCACAAACTTATATAGTTCTATGATTTATGCAAATAATAGGCTGAAATTGGTTCATTCTTTGATCGCAATCGTTTCCATGAACAAATTTTACGCTATCAATGTCAGATTATCAAAAAGTGATAGAATTTATTGATAATTGAAATTGATTGATTAACAATTGAACCTGCTTTGCTTTTCACGAACATGCGAGCGCTATCACGAAGTTTTGTGGCGTATCTTGAACTTGTTTGATCTAACTTAGAAATCTGTGACGCTTCTTTGAAGTAGCTTGACGTTGATTGAAGCTGCATGCTGTATCTTGAAGTTGGATGACGTAGAAATGAATTTGTCCGGGAAAACCTGTACATTCCTGTCTCATCTCAATGGTATTCATGAGGACATCAGTTTCACTTTTGAAAGTGAGAGAGATGGCCGTTTGCCAATGCTGGATGTTGAAATTTCCCGTGGTACCAATGGTATTCATTCAAAAGTTTATCGGAAACCTACAAATACCAACACTTGCCTGCATTATTCATCCGACCATCCTAATCACGTGAAGTTTGGTGTTGTAAGTTCTCTTGTGAGGAGAGCAACAGAGGTATGCGATGATGATCAATTGGACAGTGAACTCAGATTTCTGCAGAAAATATTTACCAAAAATGGATATCCTGCACAATCTGTATGGAATTGTTACGGGAATATTGCCAATCCCAAAGTACGCAATGATAGCAACGATGAAAACAAAGGTATAGTAGTCTTATCCTTTGTAAAAGGTATCAGTGATAAACTCCGTCGTATTTTATCTCGGCATGATATCAGAACTGTTTTTAAACCCAATCCAAGTATCGAAGATCAATTAATGAAACTGAAGAAAATTGATTAAGATAAGCGAAACACAATATATAAAGTCAATTGCAAAGATTGTGATCGGTTTTACATTGGAGAGTCAGGCAGGAAATTGAGTACAAGAATCAATGAACATCAACGTGACACCAAGACCATCAATTTTTCATCGGCAGTGTCCGAACACACTCATTTAAATAACCATCGACCTAACTTTGAAGCAATGCCAATTGCACGAGAGTCGAACACATTCAAAAGAAAAGTCAAGGAATCAATTTATATATATTCCAACAGTGACAGTGTGTATAATCGAAATGGCGGAATCGGTATAAGTGACATTTGGACATTGGTGACATTTGTTGTCTCACAAATCTCCACACAATTTGCAATTTCATGACTCGTTGGGTACTTGTTTTAGCTTTTTTAGGTAGCATCTCAAAAAGTATCTTATTGAGAATTGAATTTAAGTTATTATATTTATTTGGTGTCTTGCAGCTAGGTCATGAACAGTAATCTTGGTGACATGATTGATGATTGTCCGATCTCTTTCATTCCATCAGCAGTGATCAAGGTGCGCAGATTGCCACCGAAACGTCTGCAAATAATCAGAGATATTTTAAAAGAACAGTTGGTGTTTTCCGCAAACCATTATATTTTTCTAATCAATATCCCAACTGCAAGTATATTTTCTATCATGTGTTACAAACGTACAATCCAGTAATCATGGTGGCGGCCGAGCCCGGGTATTTTAGCGAAATAGCCAATTATCCCTTAAATAGCCCGGGAATGCCACTTTGTGATTTTTTTACCACTAAGTTCAATGCACATAATCCTATTAACATGACTATTATTAGGCCCACTATTTCTATCAAATTTCTTCGATTCTTAATTGATATAATCAAGTAATCGTTAGCAGAACATCCGGATGGAATATTTATGACTTCAGAAATTTGTTTCGTTTCCATATGACTTGTCAATCATTTGTGACGCGATGGTTGTCGTTGACGCGTCGCTAGTAGTGAAATCGATAATTTTTCCAAAGAAGTTGCAACCTAAAAAATCAATTTGTGGCTATTCACATTTAAGTCGTGTACATAATTGGGTTGACTATAATTCGAACATACAAGCACTAGTATAAATTCAAATTAGTCGACAGGGGTCGTAAAATATCGTTTTTTGTTTTGTGTTTCGTAACTTGCATACATGCGATTTCGTACCAGACACGTAATATGGCAAATTATCCAGCGGCTAAGCATACATAATAAGAAAGTCATCTAAAAGATCGTTTATCTTCACGTTATCAATTACATTAGTTGAAAGACATTTTACAAGTTCACAACTTTTGAGCAATAAAATGTTACAAGTTGAGGATGATATCAGTCCAAAATCATGCCAACAGAATTATACCAACGCTGCCACTGAAAATAGTTCATCAGAGTTTTCGTTGGTATTTCGCATAAAGATAAATGGCTAAGCTAGGTGATGAGTTCGAAAACCTCACAGTAAATCACAGGGCTTATGTATAGACCACTGCTTCCAAATATCGAGGTCGCTAGTATATAGAACCAGCTTCTTCTAGTGCTTTGCTCTCTGTTCCGGTCCCGATTATACCTAACGAGAGAAATATGTCAATAAATACCGTTTTATGTAACTTATCAAGCAAATTTTGCTAGCCTATACCATATGTCGAGAAAAATAAGGCCCAGCTATCTCATACCACATGAAACACATGAAAATGAATGCATGTGTTCTACCTGTAAACCTTGTCTTAACAAAGGGCACCGCATTACTAATCGACGACAGAAGAAAATATTTCAAGATTCCGGGATTGACTGCTAGCCTAGTAAAAGTTTGATGACATTTATATTACTAAGTCAATTGTTTTTTTGAAAATAATCAGAACCATAAAGGAATAAGCTAAATTAGGCCAGTACATTTAATCCTTGCATTGGCTTGCATCCCGTGAGCTATTTATGAGATTTGAATGATTTCACAGCGATTAAAGGGTTCATTTTTCTTACTTTTAATAATCACAAAATATTTGATTTTCATCAACTAATTCATCAAGTTTTATTTATAACTTTCATATAATTTTGGCTTTTAGTCAATTTTTTAGACTTCAAGTTTCGAACATGCAGGGCTGAAGTAGCAAATTGCCTTTCATTGCTCATTGCTCAGTTGCACCGTCATTGCTATCATTTGAATCAAGAAATATCGAGACTTTGATTCTGCAGTGTTATACCTGGCATTTCTGGAAACGTCAGACAACTGACGTTTGCCATGCGTCCTTTGTTCCTATTCAAACTGATGCAAAAAGGTGAACCGAAGGAATTCTCTGGCCTTCACGGTCCTCGTTTTACTGAGGCAGTTTTTCTGGTTTCAGTATTTTTTCGGTATTTCTTAATAAAGTGGTGTTATGGTGCTATTGTATTAACATGTACATTTTGATATCATGGAATGAATATGCTGCGGTTCAGAAATGTCGAAATACAATTTGTTGCTTTAAGTTAGCATGTTCGAAAATTAAGGTCTAAAAGCTTAATGCAGCTGTCTAGAATTTCATGAACCAAATTATGATAAAGCAGTATTTGATCGTTGGAAAGTTCAGGAAATTAACTTCTCTATCGATGTGGAATCATTCAGATCCCAGAAGTAGGCATAGTTTACTGGCTGCAACCCATTGAGGAAAGGTATATGCCTATAAATTTAAGAATCACCGTTTACAGAATTCACAACTTTTGAAAAATGAGTGCAGTAGAGTCAAATATCGTTCATTATCTAATACATAAATTTGGTGGTAATATTCAAACAGGAAATGTCACAAATTTAATGATAAAAATTGTTAAAAGAAGTGTCTGGATAATTTTTGAGCAGTGTAATTGGAATAGCATTTCTGGTCAATATAGAAAACAACGTGGAAATTCCATGAAATAGCCCGGGAATTTGAATCTTGAAATCTGGCCGCCACCCTAAGTAATTTAAAAACAAACAATTCGGGTATAATTGCTCTAAAGCGTTAAGTTAATAAATTCCTTAAAATTGATTCTGATTTTTTGTAGGTACCCTATTATGCGTATTTGTGCATGTGATTGATTGAATATATTTCTTTTCAGGCATGAAGATATACGGCGCCATTTTGGAAAACATGGCCAACTGAAAGACGTATCTATACCCATGGATTATTATAGTGGACGAATGAAGGGCTTTGCATTTGTTGAATATCCTTTTGTGATTCGATCAGGTAATTCTAGCTGTTTCACGATATATTATGCTCAGTAAACTAAATGTTTTGGTTTAAATATCAAACTAAACATTTGTCGTTGGAATCATTTCGAGTAGGGTAGGATGAGCCTAATTGGCCACTTTTGAGACGATAATTATTTTGTCATTGGCTGAAAGCGATCTTTTGAAAATCTTAACACTTAATAGTGCAAGTGGTTCTACCTCCAACAGCTAAAGAACGGATTTTTAGAAAACATCTGTTTTGTATCTAGATTCAAGGTCAAGTCTCATCGTGAGCATTACAAAATGCCTTTCGAATTTATAAAAGAGATGCCTCTTTTTAGTACCGGTACTTATTATCTAATACTTATAAAGTATTCGAATTAGCCATTTCAGAGCCACTTCCGAGTGTCAGTATTTTTGGACGTTGATCTCCAAGAATTTGTGTAAGTGTATTTTGAGCATCCTACTAAATTGATGTAATAAGAATGTTAAGGGACCGATGCACAAATGCCGCTACTAGATTACAATTTGAATCTGCAGTAGTAGGTGCTTTCTGAAAAAATAAATCGATATCGTGCTTGTCTGTTTAAGTGTCCTGTTAAAAGATCTTTCGGAAACAGAAAATCTATAATTTTTAAGTGATGGCATGTAAACTAGGAAAGACATTACAGATCTAATTGAAAATAGATTGATTTGAAATTCATGTATAGGATGAAAAAGACAGATTGCTTATTTAAGTTAAAAAATCAAGCTATTTTTGTCATATTGTCATCATAATTTCTCACAGGAATTGGTTGAAAAACTTTTCTATATAATGTCAATTGTTTTTTGCATTAGTGACAATTTTGCCCTTCCCAGCCTGACGACTGCTACGGACAGTAGCTGAATTACATCGCTACTTGAAGCGATATCAGGAATTCACAAGATTATCTCGAACTCATAACCGTATAAGTACTGTAATTTAAGCACTTATGAAGACATGAACTCAGAAGCACAAAGAATTTGTTATTCAGGTTGTTGTTCAGACGTGTTTTTTGTTTTGTTACAACTGCTTCTTGTCTTTTTCCAAGGTCAATATCGATATTCAAGCAATCAAGTTCAAACAAAGTCAAGAAATGTTCGCATTTTCAAGCGATTTTGCAATTGGCGCATCAAGTGCAACTCACAATTCGTACATGTGTCAAGTTTTCAAGTTATAGGACAAGCAATCTGTCACGCCGAATTGCCTGCAGTTGCAAGTCACTGACACTCAATAATATAGTAAATTTTTCTGCGACCTCAATATCAAAGTTTGGCTATCAAACAAGTCCTCGAAACAACGCTTCTATCGTCAAATTTTTAAAGTACAACTCTTCGTCAATGCAGTATCACTCAATAGCAAAGTTCGGTCTCGAAAACAAGTCTTCGAATCAAATTTTCTGCGTCAATTTTTTCCGATTCAGTTCTTCGTCAAGTCAGGTTGAATAGTTATTCCAAGTCTACCCGACAAAAATATCAAGGCTGCTTCAACTCATGGTAAAAGTTGCCTTTTACTGATACATGTTATTAGTCTGTGATGTTTTCTCAATATGAGCCTTTTAGTTGTCTAAAAATTGGTGAGGCTAAATTATGCAGTTAAAATGCCACATTGCTCTTAAATACAAAACAATGGTGATATTCACAATTGCTAACATACGCTAGGTGGATGGGTAATCTTGCCAATCTAAAATTTGAAACATTTTTTGGAAAGGTTGTCATTTCATCGATAGCCATTTAGTTTCAAATGGCGACGCATTTGACGGTAGGTTCCTCATGAAGATACTCTAAATGATTTTTTGCTACCCTGGTGTAAACATACCAGATGTTTTTGGTACATTGCTACAGATTAGAAATAGGGCCTAAAGTCATAAATTTTTGATATCACGATCTATCACTTTCATTTCTCGGATGTGGTGGTGTTGTCAACCCAGCCCCTCCTATTGGAGGGGTCTAGGGGCCGTCAGTTGTTTGGCGGACCAATCGCCCGCTCTCAGTGGCGGATGAGTTCCTCACACCTGACGGGGCAACCTATAGGTGCCATGGTGTGATCGTTGTGTGTATGTGTGCAGGAGAAGCGGTCTTTCGTATTGTGTGGTTGAGATTTACATAGGGCACAATGAGGTGAAGAGTAGACAGAGGGGTATATGCCGGTATTATGTAAGTATTCTTTTAAGGTTGATGTGCTGTCGTGGAGTCAGGCTTGCCACTTGGTCTGTATTTACAGACTGGTCTGTAAAATCTGTATTTCCTTATGAAGTCTGTAATAGTCTGCATTTATATTTTGCATTTGGAAAATATAACTGGCGTAAATCATTGACTTCCAATGTCCGAGACTTCTCTCTCTCTCTCTCTTTCTTGAACATCTGATATTGTTCGCAGATGTCATCTCATTCATACCAGTGAATATAGCGAGAAGTTCTTGAGATCTTTTCAGCGATTGTGCGATGCATTGAACATGAACAGAATTATCATGACGAATTCGAGTTCAAATGAAGGATACAGTATCATTAGAGAAATTGTTTGCCGAGGGTAAACTAAATGACAGTCCGCACATTTCCCATATCGTTGAGGTACTTCTTTTGTCGCTCCCTCATAACATGGTTGTAGAATCTGGATTCTCCAAAATGAAGACCGTTGAATCGATTTATCAGTCCAGAATGGATGCGGCAGATGGAAGCATTTCAAGCCTCTCAAAATCTCATGAAAATGATATCCCAGGCTTCCGCTCAATACAAACTGCTTCAGAAAAAGAAGTCAACTATAGAACTTCCACAACCGCTGTCATCGTCCAAAGAACGCGTAACTGGCGTTGACAAGCGCAGGACCACTCAAACGATTGACAAAGAACTGGGCAATATAAGCGAGGAGTTGGCTGCAGCTGAGCAAGCGGTTGAAGAGATTCGTGCTAAAAAAAACTGCGCCTACAATCAGAGCGAGAGTCCAAAATGTCACATCTCGATTCAGATAGTCAAAAAGTAATCGATTCTATGTTTTCTAAGTGAACGACGAGTCCAATGTTAAGTCATGATATCATACGAAGAACTCGTTTTTATCTCTCAATATACTTGTATTTGTTGCAATATCAAAGCTTCCTATTTTCTCAGTCAGCATTGCATGTACATTTCGTTGTTGTTTATGAACAATGAAATCAGAGTCTGTACCCTGGCTACAGTTGAACAGCTTGATAGGCTCATGTGTCCCACAAATATCTCAATCTTAAGTTATTCCATTTCACTTGACACGTGACACCATTTTTTATACTACTAAGATGACCCATCACCAAGTCTGTATTTTTGTCTTTGCGAAGTGGCAAGCCTGCGTGGAGTTGTGCCAGCGTTCTGCGTGTGCTTTGCGGGCATTTGCTCTGATCCGTGAACTGTGGTGATTGCGTTACTGATTTTTTGTTTTGTCAGCGAAAGGTAATTGCCGACGTTGTGAGTCTGAGATTGTTTGAGAAGCTGCTTTGTTGTTGCGTTGGATGATAGTGTGAGTGGGGGGTTGAGTTGTATTACCCTGTGCTGAAAATCGTGGGATTTTTTTGTCAGAGGTAGTGTTTGTTGCGTGGGGAGATTAAGGGGTTGGTGTTAACGTTCTGCTTTGTTTAGAAGCTGCTTTGCGTGTAGTGCGAGGTGTCCAACAATTGGCAGGGCGTGTTTTGTCTTGAAGGTGGCCACGATGGCTTCTTGCTGTTGTCTCCAATTGATGTAGGTGAGGCATGAGAGAATGTTGAGGGTGTGTATTGGGCCCTGCGAGCACTCGACTCGACATTATCAAACAGTTTGCTGTTTGCAATTTATCACACGCACGTAAATGCTCACTCTGGCAACTGTTCAGAAATCGCAATTTGTTTTGTATTTTAGTAAGAATACGCACGCATATTATCATATTTTGTTAAAAAATTGAAAATGTTATGCAGGTATATAGATTTTTGTTTCAAACGTTATTTTCTATTTTGATTCGATACGCTATTCACAAAAATTGCACTCATCTACGTAGGTAAGCATGTTTCTCATAAAGTCAAGTGCAAAATGATCTAATAGTCAGTAGACAACAACTCGGGCAAAATCACATCAGCTGCAATTGATAGTGTGATGATGTACTGTTCTTTAAAGTGATAAGTACACACTGTTTAATTGCAATAGACGGAGTAGAGTACTGTTAGATAAACAAAAATCGATACATGCACATTGCAATGGTGTGCAGCTTGAAAAAACTGCGAACTCCGTTAAATTCTATAAATATTAAAATAATAGGGATATTTAACAACGACCAGTGGACATAGCACTTCATAACTGTGAAAAATACAAGTTTAGGTTAACTTGTTAAAGATGAAATTGATACTTTGTAAATTTCCTATTAGTAACTGAGCGATGTTCTCTCTCACCCTTTACGTTATTCAGAATAGCGGCACGCTTGCTTGATAATTATTGTATAATGTGCCTACAAAGTAAAATATGTGTTGTACAATGCTTAAACAAAAGGTTTTAAAAATTTGATTGTAGAAACAAATGATTGAATGCATAGAATTTTTTTAATTTGTATAATGTATGTCTTATGTCCTCAATTACATGTAATACGTACTTAACAAAGGATAACGCACTCACTCGAGCCACGATGTGCGTCGCCATATACCTTATTTTCTTATTATCATAGCTTTTATTAGCCTAAGTACGCCTAAGCACATTTCTGCCTCTTAATATCGATGAACATTTTGCCCGACTCGACTCGGGGTTGACGAAAACCCAACTCGCAGGGCCCTAGGTGTGTATTGCTTTTTCGCGAATATTGCTGACGTGTGTTGTATATGCATGTTGACTATCTAGGTTATCGTCCAGGATTCAGTTATTGTTTAGAGCTATATGTGGAATGTTGTCAATATTAGGTTTGTACTTAGATCGTGGGGATGCGGTGTAGAGAATGAGATTTGAGTTTTGTTGGGGTTGTTATGGAGATTGATTTGTTTTGTCCATAAGAGGAGTGTCTGGGTAAGGTTGGAGTTTGTCTTGAGCTGTCTTGATGTTTGAGTGAGAGGCCGTGATGGTGATATCGTCAGTATGTACCGTTGTTTTGAGCGTAGTCTGTTGGAAGAGGAATGTCTTCCATGTAGAGGTTGAAGAGGAGGGGGGAGAGAACTCCTTGCTCTCTGTTCTTGTTGATTGAAACCACCAGCGATGGTGTTGTTGATTTGATGAAGTGTGGTGGTTGTGGAGTGTTCTTTTTGCAGCTGTTTCTAACATGAGAGCTAAGGGACAAATTTTGTGATGAATGTATGATATATTTTAGTTGCAGCTATAAATCTAAGTGAAATTAGGTGTGGAAGGTCATATTGACCACCTTTTGAACTGTAAAGTGTCAAATGCCATTAAATCTTATGGACGCAGTGATGAATTGTATGTGTCGGAGTCTAGAGATGACATTCCTCAGTACTGATGGTCATGGCCTCCATTGAACACAATGCAAATCCAAGTCAGGATTCTGACGAATTAGAACGCTGTCACCTCATTAAACGTACAGTCATCAAATTTGGATCGTGAGGAGTCGAGCGGTGTGATTGATATTTCCATTTGATGAATGAAATTGAAGAAAATTGAATCAATCTTTTCACTTGATAGATGTTCAGTCTTCAATGTGACAATTGTAGCCTGAGTGTGTTTTCCTAAGCTGCTTCGCTTATTCGTCGTGTGTGGTGTTGATACATAATACAGGGAGGCGGGGAAGGCGATTAAATCATCAATCACTTGCTACCATTGCATATGAATGAGATGTAATCATGTCGCCTCTAGGCTAACCCTGACAGACGCAAGGGAATCCATCTTCGTGCTTAAGCGTTTAAAGTAAAAATAAATTTTCCTCATGAGATAATAAATTAATATTCCCCAAATAGTTCTAGGTAGTCAGCATGATTGAATACTTATTAACTTATTTAGCTTCGTCAGCAAAAGCTACTGGGAGTGATTTTTTTTCACGAGGAAGAAGTGTATGGTCTCCCGTCGTTAAGTAATTTACTTAAATCTAGTCTTCATTTTATTCGAAAATGTATGTCGGTCTATGAGACAGAATATGTATCTATTAAGATCATCTACAAAATGTCTTGATTTTTTTCAAAAGCTGTGGTCGCGAAAACCTTATTCTGTTGATCTATGATACTTTCAAGCTACTTCAAGTATAGGCCTACACCGTTCAGCCAAATCCTTTTTACGGTTAGTCAACCACAGCGGTCTACACTTGAACTTATTCATTTTCACTATCTTCGAATCGCCTGGAATGTAGTCGACCCTTGAATATATAGAAAAGTACAGATTAGTTTGGGGGAAATGCGACAGTGCTCGATAACTTATCATCAATGAAACCGCTGACCCTTCATTTTGTATCGAAATGTACCTATATCGATTGCTGATCTCTAAGATATTTAGTTTCGCAAACTGATAACGTGGCACTTAATGAAGATTTGACAGTTTTTGAAAATTTGGCTTGATTTGTTTCGTTGTACAGCAACTAGAATTATTTACGGGCGATTTTTGATAGTACTGTAAGATGTCAAGTTCATCCACATGAAATCGATCGAACGTCTCTTCATCACTTGCAAAGTTCGATCGATTTAGGCAGTATAAAACAGGTCCGGGGTAAATGCGACATGACCCATCGGGGTTCTTTAACTAAGTTCAAAAGTTTGATTTTTGCCGCTTAAGTTTCTTTTACACTTCTGTAGTTACACTTCCTAATATAATCTGTAAACAAAATCGTGACGAGCATATTTTGAGATCATAGCTATCTCAATTATGGGGTTAAAGTGACTTTGAATGTCTCTCACTTAGACGGCCATGTTCTAGTACGTGGTATTATATGATCGAAACTGCTTAACACCTGAAATAGTCAAGCCTTGAAATTTTATAATAGTGAAATTGAGCTGAAATCCGCATCATGCGGCTGATCAAAATGGATGCGTTGTATACTGTAGTCTTATCTTAGTACCTCCGATCAGAAAAGTGGTTAAAAGTGGAACTATTTAAGAGCAAACTTCTAGCGGGCCATAATACTTTTCATAAGCATAGCGGTCTTTCACAACTTCTGACTTGAATTTTCTTGGTGTATTTATCACCCGTTATTTTTCAGTGAGTGTTTACTAATTGGAAAATAGTCTTGAGATGCATTTATATTTGATGTATGCTAGATGTATTTTGCATAGCCAGATCGAGATTCCTTAACACAAATATACGTATGAAGATGTCCGTGATGCAGAAGATGCTGTGTATCGAATGGACCGAACTCGTTTCCTTGGTCGTGATATCGAGGTTGAAATAGCTCGTGGATCGCGAAAAAGTAAGTTCACTAAAATTACCTCATTCGTAATGTTTTGTTTCTTGATTATGAAGCTGTTGACGAGTACCCTCTGATTTCTGAATTGAAGTTGGGACACTCCCGTAACTGGTCCTATTTATTACTGCAACAAAAGATGTAGGAAAAGGGAAGAGGTATGGGTAGGTGTGAGGTATGGACCACCGCTGTACGGGTTAGTGAAATAGGTGCATTACCAGTACATTAGCTTACTAACCTACTCTTTAGCATCAGTAATTATCAGTCTGTCGATTGCATTGGCTTTCGAGATACTCAGTTTCAGACAGCTTTCATTTCTTCCGAAAAATGGCCATTTTTCCTCTCGAAGATTTGTTTACTCAAATAATTTGTATGTTACACGCTTTGTTGAAGCTTGATATCGGTATTTCGAAAATAGCTTATTATCTGCTTCACTATCTTATTTTTAGGCACCCCATTGGGGAAGGTACGAGTCTATTTGGGCGTTGTATGAGCCGACCCGAAACCACTTAATGCAACACTTCTGTAAGAAATAAATACCACCATACCCTGTGGCCCATACCTCCCACCCATAATTAAAAAATGTTTCAGGTTTTAGTTATTTTCAATTACTCGTAATTTCAATGAACGTGTTTTTAAGGGTTTTTACTAGCTGTTGTTGTTAATCCTGTGTCTTTATGACAACTTTCTGTTTTATAATAAAGGCGGTAATTAATAGAAAAGACAATATGCTACATCGTTCTGATTCAGGGTGGCCTTTACCTCCGCTTTTTAAAATAACCGATAGTTTGACCTAGATGGCAGCCTGTGGTACGTTATAGAGGTGTGCATTCGGGACCTGAGCAGGTTCGGGTTACGTGACAAAATCATCATAAGTGTGCATGTATTTTGAGCATGCTATGAATTTTAGGCTTCATTACTAGTACTCACGAATCGTGATGTCTCAATGCAAGCGTATCTAACTCATATTTCCTTCGAGATTAACTTCGAAGATAGCGTGTCTAAACGTGTGAAGTTGGCGCAACTACCCAGCGGAACCTTTTTTTGTATTACAGCGTGATTCGTTTCAAAACAACTGTAACTTTTACTTAATCACTTTCAGTCTCCTGATGATGAATCTGGGCTCAAATTCCACAAATTAGCATACGTTATTGAGAAATTCAAGTTTAAACATAAAAGTGGTTCCGCTAACTTCACACACGTATGCCTAAGACACATCAATGGACAAACTTTCCTCAAACTCGCAATAAATTCCGTGATTGGCGTCGTCAATTCGATTATCAGAAAATCAATGAGAAACTAATACTGTGTGTTCCTAGGCAATGGCAATTACGTCGCATTTCAGTGTGTTGCGTGTAAAGATTTATGACAATCAACCAGTTATCTTTCATTTCTCAATGAAAGTCACTACAGTGAAGGTCGTACCAACAAATGACAAAAAATTGTCTCTCTGAAACTACAGTAGGACCTCGATATAACGCATAGCTCGGGACACCAAAATTTTGTACGTTAAAACGAGGTCTACTAATTTTGACTGAAATTATATATTATCGTATTACAATCTCTGATAGATGCCTATGCTACGTATAGGCTTACGTTGTTGTTTAAGCTCAAATATTTGAGCAGTCCATGCATTCACGTGTATATAAAAAAATTGATTACATGTAGTTTTCTGATTGTAGATACTGTAGGGCCTACATGTATTCTCTGATCGATATCGTACACTGTACACGTTGCTATTGAAGATTAAAAACAATAGTTTGAGTTCTACTACTCGTATCTATCTCAACAAAAAAAACGAAGAACATCTTGCAAACTGCAATGAGAAACAAAAGTTTGGTTAACTAGGGCCTATGAAAATATCGATGATGTCAGATTGTATTTTGTTTGACACAGTTTTGTGTTCGACATAATTTCTAATGTTTGCAATTGAGCCCATTACTTCATGCGATATTCCATGTGATTCAATTTTCCTTTCGATTTTTCTGAGAAGTTGGAAAATTTCAAGGCATGACGAGGAGGCTCTGGAAGCTCCTCAATATCATTGTGATATCTTCTTCAGTTTCTTTGTCATCGTCATTATTATCTGCTTTCGTTACTTGCACTATTTCATCATCACATAATGCGGCAGATGTTGGTGCGTTGTCATCTATTGTCAGAATTGCCTCATGGCGAATTTCATACGTAAGCTTAAAAAATCATGCGCAGTATCGAGGTTATACGTAATAACGAGGTTGTATTATACGCAATAGAGAGGTTTAAAATGCATGTAAACGATAAGAAAATTATCCGTACATAAAACCATGTACGTTATATCGAGGTCATAGTGTATTTACATAATTACCCCATCAAAAAAAACCCCGGCTGCTTGAGAATACTTGGTGATCCATAGCAATGACAAGAAATATTTCATGACCTGGCTCTGTGTCGAGATAGTCTATCTGGGTTGAGTTGGCAGGCAAGATTCGGGTCGGTTCATAATGTGTGAGTTTCATGCATCATTCATGAACTCATGTAGCTTACATGGATTACTCTGCATATTTTCATGTGATTCTAATTCTCTATATGGGTTTAATTTGAGCTGTTTGCAGATGTTTGATTTTTTCATACGGGTGGTTCAGAATTTTAATTATCCTACGAATAAACGCGCTTTAGTATTAGTTATTTTTGTTGAAGGTGAAAGTTGACATTTAATTCTTTAATGCTTTATTTCACATTAGCTCCGTCAGAGATGCGTCATCGTGACCGTTCATCTCAAGGTGGTCGGCGTTATGGTGGCGGTGGCTATGGAGACTATCGCGGAGGTGGATATGGAGGCTTTGGTGGTGGTCCTCGACGTCGTAGGTCATTCAATAGTCGCTCTCGATCAAGATCTCCTAACTTCAGACGACGAAGGGGCAGTCCAATGGGCAGAGTGAGCCGGTAGGTGTACCAATAAATTAATAATTGTGAAACTTGTACTGTTATGCATGTAGCACAAGTGCGTAGACTATTTTGTTACAAGAAAAGATGAATTAGATATCATGATATCCAATTATCCTTTTTAAACTGCTCTTCATCACATCTTAAATTGTGCACGTTATGCTGCGTAATACCCTCACATATGATTTTCTATGTTTGTCTGAATGAAAAGTAATGGAAGAAGACTAACTACATTTACCCTTCCTGTTACATTCTATGCTATTTTCGGAATGCGAAATGGCATGCAGACTCCCTAATCACATTATTGTATCATTGTCTTTATCTCATCAGATGTTTTGTGGAGGGACAATTGAAAGGGGTCACAACCGTCATGTAATCATACAGGAATGAGGGGTCTGAGTCCTATCATTTTTGCCGGAGTCGGCCATTTCAGTTATTCGTTGCAATCAATACATGACTGATGCAGCATATACCTTGACCATGTATACTTGACCTAAATATGTTGCTCTAGCCAACAGAACGATAGGTTTTTACATGCTACTCTGCGTCTTAAATCACAAATCACACCCTGATGTGACTTTTGGTGTGTACGTGTGACCGATGCTAGGAAGGACAGCTATATATGCGCGAGGATAATTAATTTGTTTGTATTATTTTTCGTGTCTAATTATAAGCCGGACTCCGACTCTGCATCCCTGTTTGACAGTACTACCAGTCGAAACCCATTCTTTGTGGGGGTCATTTCAGATTTCTGCATGTCGTTAACATTGTGTTATATTCAATTTCGTTTTTATCTTTCAGGTCTCGTTCAAGATCACGGAGCTAAGAATCTATGTGCAAAGGGACATCATCTGACACAATTTGTAACTTTTTATTCCTATCAAAGCATTCTGATATTCAGCAGAAATATTCCTGTAATCGGTATATTTGTAGATGTTTGTTCAAAGGATTTAATGTTTCCGCATCAGGACGTTTTTATTACATCGTGTAAGTTGGGCAGTTTGATGTGTAATAAAGGGCTATCATCGGCAACTGAAGTATGATTTTCTCTCTTCTCAACCTAGTCGCGATATGGCATTTAATCAGGCCCTTAATTAACATGACTGAGTCAAGTTCTGCTATGGTTGCACACAATTCTATAAAATTCCCACTGAAATTAGGTTCGATTGGTCATTGTATGGAATGGCCTTTAGCAATTTTTCAATTCGAAGAGTAACTACCGGAGGTGGGCGCGATTCGGGAAAATGAAGTTCCGAATAGCGATTAGCCAGATCGGAGTTCCGATTATCCGATTCAAATTTTGAAAATGAAGTTCCGAATTCGATTATGAGATTAAATGGATTTCAATTCCTGTCTTTGCACTCCTAATGGAAATTTATGCCATCAATATACAACCTTGAACTAGAGATGACATAAAAATTTTGCAAAAAGTTATCAAATGTTGCATTTGCCAAGAGAACAAAATCTCCTGTCTAATTGCCTTACATGCTAGCTAACATTCAGTGTACATGTGCGCTGCCACAATTAGACAAATACAAAGCACCCAAATTCTATTGAATATCTCCAGGTTTACAGGGGTAAATCCAATTTATTCCACAACATTTCTGTCTTTTCAACTTTAGGTCTCAGATTTCCGTGAAAATTTGCATATATACTCATTTTTTTACGCTGAACACGAAAATCGTAGCGGCGACCACACCAAATAAAAACTTTCCATAGAAATCTAGCACTTTTAAAAAACCATTTTTTCTTCATCTCGGTCAGAGGACAAATTGATCTCGGTCAGATAGATGTCTAATAGGAAACTCTTCGGCTTCTCCATTTGGGTTGCTGATGAAACTGGGAACTTAGGATGAATGCTTGCATGCGCAAAGCGAAGTGACCAAAATGTAATGTATTGCATATAATGTCCGTTGACCGTGACCCACCTTGTCTTCTGACCGAGATTTTTAAGGTCTCGGTCAGAGGACAAATTGATGTCGCGAACAGGAAACTCTTCGGTTTGTGCATTTGGGTTCATGAGACTGCGGGAACTTTGGACGAATACTTGAACGCGTAAAACTAAGTGATCTAAATGTAATTGCATACACCGAGACCCTTGTACTCTGACCGAGATCTTCAATTTCAACGTTGTCCTCTGACCGAGATTTTTTAGGGTCTCGGTCAGAGGACATTTTCGTGGTTTTTGGAGATTCTGAGAGGGTTAATCGATATAAATGAAAAATTTCTTTTGCATAGATGTTAAGAGCATGGATCTCTCCTATGCTGTGAAATTTCATCGATTTCTGACAAAATTTCTGGTTTCAGCATCCATATGAAATTTTTGGGAATATTCAAATTCTCTGGTCGAAAAAACGGATAAAAATATTTTTAAATCAATATTGCACACTTGTAACGGGGTAAATCCAATTTAATCCACAACATTTGACGAAAATGTGTCTTTGATTTGTAAAATCCATATTTCTGAACCGATTTCAATAGTTTTTTTTTCAATCGAACCGTAAAGATCTCATCTATTATGGCATGGTTTTTAAAAAGTCACAAAGCCAAGTCCTTCTTCACAAGTTGCCGTTTTTTGCCGAAAAAAGACCAAAAAAGCATGTCCAAAGTTGCAGTACTCTCAGTTCAACACGGATTTTCGATTAGATACATTCAAATACACCCACTAATATTTATATCATCTGAAAGAAGAAGATCAGCTCTTTAAGACAGTCTAATTTTAAATATTATAATCAATATTAATAATTGAATTTTCACTGGGTTTCCATTGTCCAATGAAAAAAATGTCCTCTGACCGAGACGTTTTCTGTCCTCTGACCGAGGTACCTTTTCTCGAAGAATATTGATTCTTCCATTAAACGTTTTGCACCAAACGAATCCTCTAGTGTGCTAGTTTATAAATCCGTAAAGAAAATTCAGTTTGATGCCGTTACAAGTGTGCAATATTGATTTAAAAATATTTTTATCCGTTTTTTCGACCAGAGAATTTGAATATTCCCAAAAATTTCATATGGATGCTGAAACCAGAAATTTTGTCAGAAATCGATGAAATTTCACAGCATAGGAGGGATCCATGCTCTTAACATATGCAAAAGAAATTTTTCATTTATATCAATTAACCCTCTCAAAATCTCCAAAAACCACGAAAATGTCCTCTGACCGAGACCCTAAAAAATCTCGGTCAGAGGACAACGTTGAAATTGAAGATCTCGGTCAGAGTACAAGGGTCCCGGTCTAAAGACGTGATAATGTATGCAATTACATTTAGATCACTTCGTTTTATGCGTTCAAGTATTCGTCCAAAGTTCCCGCAGTCTCATGAACCCAAATGCACACACCGAAGAGTTTCCTGTTCGACATCAATTTGTCCTCTGACCGAGACCTTAAAAATCTCGGTCAGAGGACAAGGTGGGTCACGGTCAACGGACATTATATGCAATACATTACATTTTGGTCACTTCGCTTTCCGCTTGCGAGCATTCATCCTAAGTTCCAAGTTTCATCAGCAACCCAAATGCAGAAGCCGAAGAGTTTCCTATTCGACATATCTGACCGAGATCAATTTGTCCTCTGACCGAGATGTAGAAAAAATGGCTTTTTAAAAGTGCTAGATTTCTATGGAAAGTTTTTATTTGGTGTGGTCGCCGCTAAGATTTTCGGGTTCAGCGTAAAAAAATGAGTATATATGCAAATTTTCACGGAAATCTGAGACCCAAAGTTGAAAAGACAGAAATGTTGTGGAATAAATTGGATTTACCCAACGGCATCAAACTGAATTTTCTTTACGGATTTATAAACTAGCACACTAGAGGATTCGTTTGGTGCAAAACGTTTAATGGAAGAATCAATATTCTTCGAGAAAAGGTACCTCGGTCAGAGGACAGAAAACGTCTCGGTCAGAGGACATTTTTTTCATTGGACAATGGAAACCCAGTGAAAATTCAATTATTAATATTGATTATAATATTTAAAATTAGACTGTCTTAAAGAGCTGATCTTCTTCTTTCAGATGATATAAATATTAGTGGGTGTATTTGAATGTATCTAATCGAAAATCCGTGTTGAAGTGAGAGTACTGCAACTTTGGACATGCTTTTTTGGTCTTTTTCGGCAAAAAACGGCAACTTGTGAAGAAGGTCTTGGCTTTGTGACTTTTTAAAAACCATGCCATAATAGATGAGATCTTTACGGTTCGATTGAAAAAAAAACTATTGAAATCGGTTCAGAAATATGGATTTTACAAATCAAAGACACATTTTCGTCAAATGTTGTGGATTAAATTGGATTTACCCACAGTAACAATTTCATGTGCATGCATGCACCCAATACATGAACCGAGTGATTCTTAGTCCTTCTCCAAATCCAAGACGACACAAGACTCATCAAAGGTCACATCTCTTAACAAATGGAGGTTGCCCTTCATAAACACTAAGGCCTCAAAAGTTTGCGGCAGTGAGTGCCGCCCTTTTTGGCCTCAAAATATCCGAGCCAAAGCTGAAAATTCGCGGCTGAGCTCGGAAGGGATGTGTTATATTTTAAAAATAGTCTTTTCCAAGAGTCCCGAAACTTATGTGGGAAGTGGTCTCCCGAAAGTTGTGGATTCCCTCTCACAGCCTTCTTCGACCAGCAGTCAAACTCTATGGCCACTTCACTTTCTGCTTCCCCCTCATTTTCAGCCGATAGCATGCAGATAGTCAGCGCTGGTGGGGTGCTGATTCAAGATCCTCTTGTAGATCAGAGGACACGTGACTCCCATCTGCAGGTTGAGCAGGCCGCTAGCTCTGGATGAGGGTCTCTCTTGCTCCACAATGCTTCTCCGTTGTCTTCGCTTGATTGCCTCCGACATACAAGGCTTTGATTGTCACGATCTTGTGATGAGGATGCATTGCCGTATACGCTTTTACAGATAGACAAAGCCAGCCGATATCTACCCGGAACGAGAAAACCGAGTTAGTTTCAGTAATATTAAGCAAATCCTGAACCAAAGAATTGACAAATATTTCAAAAATTTTAACCATACTACAAATCTATCAATTTATGATGAAAATCATACCTAGCTTATCATTTCACGATTAAATACATATAATATTTATCAAAACTCATTATCAAAATAACTATGTATCATATATAGCCTACTATTTATCTAATATGAAAATAATTCGTCAAATTTCTATCAAATCTCTGTAATGCTTCCAGAAATGTAATTGGTATTTTATCAAAATATATTAAAAATTTGATTTCTACACCTGAAGCGCTGGTAAAATTTTCAATTGATCAGTTTCAATCTATTATATATACATATGTCGAACTATAGAATGTCAACATTGCAAAATCAAAAACTATTAAAACGGTTATAACCCGCGAGAAAATGAGTCGTCGAGGGCCCCTCGTCAAAAAGTCGTGGGCCACGTGGAAATATGGGGCCAACAATTTTTCGAAAATGGCTTATTTTGAAGTAAAAATGCATGATCATGTCAATTTGCGACCATTCTCTTCAAAAAATGACGTGAAATGTGATCTCTTAAAGTCGAGGGTTGGCCCCCCAATTTTCACGGTTATCTTTTTGACGGTGGTCGTGGGTCGGCCCTTAAGTTCACACGAGCTCTAATTTTGAATAAGAACGACCCAGAGTTGTCACACACCTTGATCAGCGAATTTGTTGTGATTTCTAAGAAAAACGTATCCCTGATTAGTGACTGGCCCAAAACTGTCATCGATCGGCTGTCTGGCATATCTAGCTAGGCAAGTTTTTCCTTGGAATAAATAACCTTCCCGCGAGAAAATATGTCCGCGGACCCTCGAGGGCCAGCCCACGACTAAAAGACGAGGGCGAGTCCCTCGAAAAGTCGTCAAAAAGTCGAGGGCCAGCCCTTGACTTTCCAAAAAAAATGCCACCCCCCTTGCGTTGTACTACTAAAAAGTACAACGCAAGAAGGGTGGCTAGTGGCATAAATCTGAAAACTATTGAACCTACCTTAGATTTTTATTCACGCAGGTCGATAGTGTCACTCCACTAAGTGTTCCATGTACTAATAGAAAAATAATAACACTCTATCAGAACCGAAACATTCGGAGGCAGTGACGAGTTCCGCGAAGACTGAAGACCATGACGTCTGAAATATGAAAGAAGGTTCTCAAGATTATTTAATATCATTGTTAGAAATAGCCTATACATCATTACAATTTTAGAAATTGTTTCCTTAGCTCTTGCTTCATAATTTTATGTTAATGTTTATAAGAAAATGATCACTCACACAGCATAATTGGATGATCATATAACCAATTATAAAAAGGAAATATTTGTCTGCAGAGAGGCGATCAGATGTTTATAGGCCAGCATACTATCCCAAGCATATGAAATGGATTTCATTAAAAAATGTTGTTGGGTTGGCAATAAAATCTCACGAAGAGACTGAAAAATGAATCGATCGAGCAATATCAAATATTATAATTATACATAGGAGGATATTATTTATTCGAAAGCATTAAGCACACGTTTGTAATGTATCCACTCTGTATTATAGAGATAGGCTTAATCAATAACCGAATTTTAGAATTCATAAATAATTCAGCGCTTCCGTTTCATTTAGTTAGAAACAGAATATCTACTGAGAACACGTAGATGTCTGATGATAATTTGAGAAGCTCTTCGAAATCCTGTTGTATGTAAAGCAATGGATTATATCAGACCATGTAGGCCGTATCGTCAGGGCAGACTGTACATTGCTAAGTTCCGAAAATTCAATGCATATCAACATGGCTAGAGATAAAGCGGTAGATGAAACAGACAGTAATAGCAGAATATCTGTGCACAAAAGTATAAAAATGAAGTACATACAGTCAAAGCTCGATTCAATTCTGGCGACGTGACATTAGACGGGCAAAATCAATCAATACGGAATGTAAAAACCAATGAAACCGATTAAGTTAACAAAGGACTTTAATTGAATATCTTTAATAAGAGTACAACGGTGTTTCCTTCTTATTTAAAGATTTAAAGTCCTTTGTTAACTTAATCTGTTTCATTGGTTTTTACATGCCGCATTGATTGATTTTGCCCGTCTAATGTCATCGCCAGAATTGACTTTATCTCATTGCAGCGAACCATCAGTTAGCGCCAACGCTGTGCAAAGTATTTGCAGTCAAAGCTCGATAATTAAGAGCATAAATACCAGGTTTTCTATCTCTTAATTATTAACAACAATGAGATTAAATACACGATAGATCAGATTGCCATGCAAAAGATGTGCGGCTGGTAGGATTCGAACCTACGACCAAGGTTAGTTAACCAGACCTGTGCTCTAACCAACTGAGCTACGAGCCACTGGTGCGGCTGGTAGGATTGAAGTCTGTAATTATTTATTGAAAGTCTGAATTCAAAAGCAACTTATAAGCCGCCAAATATACAAAAAAAAAACCGCCGTATTGACCGAAGTCTTCCGTGTCCGAATTAACGAGCTTCGACTGGATTTACCGTATTCATACGAAGGGATTCGTTTACGATGTCAGTCTGTCCGCACGATTCGATCTGAATCGTGAATATTGCTTGCTTTACCTATAGTCAAACATTTATAACCAAGGAACATTTTTTTAATCACATCTAATTCAAAAGTTATCTGTGAAATATCAATTAATTCAGTGTTTGCGCAGGTTAACGCTATTATTATCACTTCATTCGACTTACCTGATACGAATTGCGTTTGATAAATAATTAATCCATTCCATCAATATTTACGGCTCAAATATTCCTCGCATTTTCTTTATTGTAATTTGATTTATAATCCATTAATAAGATCAATCATTTACACAGCGATGACCACAGGTGTCAGTCATGCAGCTCCTAAGGTACAGACACAAATGAATCGTCTAGAGTATTCTGCGCTATTTCTCTTTGTGAAATGAAGCGATGACCTCTATTTCAACCCTCGAGTTGAAATGTGGTCTTCTAATTGCGCTGCGCTATCGAAGGCGCACGAGAAAGTTATCTGTTTAACTGGACTGGACAAAGCGCGCTTCTATTAATAGAATTCTCTCTCCCTTCTCTCCCTCACTGTATAACAGGCTTGAAGCGACCGAGATATTATGCAACACTCATTGAGGATTCTTCCACTCATTCACAATTTAATGAATGAACAATAATACAACTTGCAACCTTGATTGACGAAAAATTGACAAGCATTGAAATTCAGGCATAGTCAGAATCATATGTCAGGAAGAGGGTAAGTCAGGAATTTTGAGTAATTATATGCATTTTCATCGATGCGTCATGCAAATGTATAAAGTATCGCAACCAAAAATGTTTATCACACATTTCACGATATTCATCATGTAGCGAAAATCACTGAGAAAATGAGAGCTAAAGTTATTTATTCAAGGAAAAACTTGCCTAGATATGCCAGACAGCCGATCGACAGTTTTGGGCCAGCTAGACAAATACGCTTTTCTCAATCACAACAAACTCTGGGGGTCCATTCAAAATTAGAGCTCGTGTGAACTTAAGGGCCGACCCACGACCACCGTCAAAGAGAAAATTGGGGGGCCAATTTGAAGATGGTCGCTGCATTTTAACTTCCAAATAAGCCAATTTTCGACAAAATTTTTGGCCCCCATATTTTCGGGCCCACGACTTATTTTCTCGCGGGTTAGCTCTCATTTCTCTCAGTGATTTTCGCTACATGATGATGGTGCATTCAGTCGTGAAATGTTGCGATAAATATTTTTGGTTGCGATGCTTCATACATTTGCATGACGCATCGATGGCAATGCAGATAATTAGCCTACTCAAAATTCTTTACTTACCCTGAACTTCATATCATTCTTTATATCATTCTGACCATGATTCTGACTATGCCTGAATTTCAATGCTTGTCAATTTTTTCGTCAATCAAGGTTGCAAGTTGTACTCGTATTATTGTTCATTCATTAAATTGTGAATGAATGGAAGAATCCTCAATGGGTGTTGCATAATATCTCGGTCGCTTCAAGCCTGTTATACAGTGAGGGAGAGAGAAGGGAGAGAGAGAATTCTATTAATAGAAGCGCGCTTTGTCCAGTCCAGCCCGATAACAGATAACTTTCTCGTGCGCCTTCGATAGCGCAGCGCAATTAGAAGATCATTTCAACTCGAGGGTTGAAATAGAGGTCATCGCTTCATTTCACAAAGAGAAATAGCGCAGAATAATCTAGCAGTTTCATTCGTGTCTCGAACTTTTGAAGCTGCCTGACTGACACCTGTGGACGTCGCTGTGTAAATTGATTGATTGATCTTATTAATGGATTATAAATCAAATTACAATATAGAAAATGCGAGGAATATCCTGAGCCGAAAATATTGATGGAATGGATTATTTATCAAACGAAATTCGTATCAGGTAAGTCGAATGAAGTGCTGATAGATAGATTTAGTAAATAATAGCGGTTAACCTGCGCACTACACATTATACCAAACACTGAATTAACTGAAATATTTCAACAGATAATTTTTGAATTAAATGTGATGTAAAAAAATGTTCCTCTGGTTATAAATGTTTAACTATAGGTAAAGCAAGCCAATATTTCACGACCATTCAGATCGAATCGTGCGGACAGACTGACATCGTAAACGAATCGCTTCGTATGAATACGGTAAATCCAGTCGAAGTTCGTTAATTCGGACACGGATAATTAAGACTTCGGTCAATTAAGATCATACGGCCGTGGCATTTTTTGTATATTTGGCGGCTTGTATAAGTTGCTTTTGAATTCAGACTTTCAATAATTAAGAGATAGAAAACCTGGTATTATGCTCTTAATTATCGAGCTTTGACTGCAAGACCCGAGTAAAATTACCGCGTTGTCAGTTTAACAAATACTTACCAAGTACTTGGCATTAAAGTCCTAAACATTTAAGAAATATTTATCAAACCTAGTACATTTCCTAAACTTTTACTAAATATTTAGCAAACTTTCCAAACTTCCACAAAATATTTGGCAAATTGTCTGAATTTTTACGAAATGTTTAGTAAATATTTTGTAGATTTTCCAAACTTCTACAAAACATTTAGCAAATTATTTCTAGCTTTTATAATATGTTTAGTAAATAATAAGCAAATTTTATTTTACTTCATAGGCGATTACGAAACATTTGCAAATTTGAATTCATGAAAAATATCTTCTTGTATGAAATGTTTTATGTTTATCAAATAGAAAACCAAAACAATCATAATTCGGCAAAAAGATAGCTAGTAAAACGCTCTGCTCGAATTATTCATGCTCAAAATCGTTCAAAATCCGTACGGCATATAAAACTGCATGACTAGAATAAAATGACTGATCTTGCTAAAATTATGCTTTGTACGATAACATTCATAGAGATTACAAAAACTGAGCCCTGCTCCCCAAAGTAAACAGCAGAAGGAATGGATATCCTTGAAAAATACAATTTTTCATACGTATTTGGAAAATGAACAGAGTTTTATATAGTAGCACACAGCGAACGATCCGATACAAATAATTTTTATGAATATCACTTTTATCAACATAAAGGAAATTTCTCTATCCGGATTTGATCATTATTCATTTGAAAATCCTTCCAACCAGAAAGCATGCCCACAGCTCGAATACGCATTTCACTTCATCTGAAACACTGTCATTTCGAGTCAAACACCGTCGCGCCGTTATCAGTTACATTTTTAAGAATAGGTGATATCACGAAAAATTTACAGTTCAACGGAGAAATAGTCACTACCAAATGATGTTTGAAGCGATGATACGAGGTCACTGAAAAAAGCATCTTCGCGGTTGGACCACAACACGGTTGTCCAAATCTGACGATCGCTGGGACGTTGCGAGTATGAGAGATTTATGGATAAAGAATAATTTCAGTAGTTTTCGGAGTTAATTAGCTCACAAGACAAGACGGAAAAGCAGCCGAATGTAGGTCACGTATTGAGTCATCGATGGACAGATACACAGCCTCAGCAATCAACACCTGTAAAAAAGAAGACAAATCTTGTGCTGATGTGCAGAGCAGAATTATCAAACTTAACGGATCTTAATTAACATTCTATGGGTAGGCCTACTCAAAGTTCAGAAGATAAATCATTTATAGTAATTTTAGGTGTTACAGTAAAGACTATTAAGAAAACTGCTTTTGGATTATTTCATCTCTGACAATGTGGGAAGCGATATTCTTAGGAATTTTGATAGCAAATGAAGATATTCAAGAGTGGTTGAATTGTGATCATTAACAATTTATCAATTATTTTTTTAATCAATACTCTTAGTATTTATCAATAATTTTATTTTGATATTCAAGTACCGGTAACTGTTTTTACAAAAAATGCAATCTGCAAATTAGAACAGAGCCTTACCGAGATGTAGCCTATTACCGTCTGCTTGTAAACCGTTCATGCGATGAAGATATTCAGGAATGCTTGAATTTTTATTATAGTGTTTAATACCGCACATGTAATTATATTTTGATATTTTATTTTAAACAATTTGTTTAAAATCACAATCTGCAAACACGTCATCTTGTCTACCGCTTATATGACAGCATCTCTACAGGTAATTCATGGTGGGCCTACATATGTGACCATAATAGCTAGGCCTACGATGATATTGAAAAGTGCGAAGCATAATTTGTAATAAGTAAACACAAATTGAATAAAAGAGTAGCAATGAGTTTGTACTTTGATTGTTTTATATTTATCGTAAAGCATGAAAAATTATTGATTTTGCAAAACTAAACCTATTGTTGGACTGCAACGCATGACTGATCTTTATTACAGTGTGCATGTAGCCAACAACGTGCAGTCCGTCGTGTAGCATCTATGCCTTTTGTGTGCTTGATCATTTTTCTTAAACTACTCGAAATGTCAAATTGATACCATTTTCTAAAATGTGGCAATTCTGAAAAAATTAATTGAATATCATAGGCGGTAGCTACAGGTTTTCAATTCAACATATATAAAATGGAGATAGTGACCTATTTAAACAAGCTTCCTTGATGGATCCATCTTTCAGAAAATAGATTAAATTGCATAACTTAAGCAGATATCGAATAGCTCAATAGTTTGTCCGCATTGATAAAAACATTCTCCATCTAAAATTTTTGCAGTCCTGAAATAGAACTTTATGACTTATAGCATGTTTGACTGTTTCAAAAATTTTTTCAATTATTTGTCATCCAAATATTGATACTATTGCACAAGTATACTACATATCTAAATATTGAAGTGCTAAATTAAACATGGTTTTAATGCGCTAATTAAGTTCTTTCGTGCTCATACTTTCTAAGGTTTTTAGCATGCAACTATTTTGTCTCAACATAACCAGATGTTTGCGCTATTTTCAATGTAAGCAATCAGAAATTACGAATTTGAAAACAATATATATTACCATTTCAACATATTCCAATTTGATTATGATTCTTTTGACGACACAATCAACTTTTGATCGATTTTTCAACGAGAAACGTCGTCGTGAAAACTGATATACATGCACATTCTCATATTGAATTCAAAGTGAATAAGCCTTGGGCATGTGACATCATTTGTGTGATGGAAAACCCAAGTAAAACGATGTGTTTCTTGATAGCTATAATATTTATATATAAATAAATACTATAGCTATCAAGAAACACATCGCTTTACTTGGGTTTTCGATTACACAAATGAATTCAAAGTATTGGTAGGACTCCTAAAATGTGATATGTCTGCTATGAGGAACTAAGAGGAATTGAGATATTTTGTTATCAGTAAATTAAGTATGACGCTAGTAGCTCTTTAGTATTTGTAAAATTAAGAGCAGATATAGCAGTAGCCAATAATAGAAATGTCTCTACGTGTTCATGGTCAATAAACCCAAATCTATGACCAAATCTCTCCTTTGATTTTGTTTTCGGGATTTCCAAATACATGTATCTAGACTTGCAGTTAAATGCTGAAACTAAGTTGACAAAATAAATTCAGAAACATTTAGAAGCTTACCATTTTTCTGTAGTTTGATCCAAGAGGTGCATTTTTAATTCTGATGCAAAAATCAAAGGAACTTGATGGCTTCATTGACTGGAAGAACTCACTGACTACATGCGAGTGTTCATTTTCGAGTCGTGCTCCAATTTGTGCATGATAGCTAAGCAAGATGATGAAAAAACGTAGGCGATCACAAACCGACGATGAATAAATAAAGGTGTGTAAGTAGAAATATCCTCTTGATGCGCTGACTTTTGTAATATTAAGCAGTTAACGTAAACACACGTTCGACACGAGAGCGAAGAGTGCACAAGCTACTCCGCCTTGCGCAGCTCTCTGTTCCACGTGATGGGCGGATAATAATTATTAAGCAGGGACGATGAGTCACAGCGCAGCTAGAGAATATTATCGACCGCTCATGGCTCCCGAATGCGGCCACGACCAGGCTGCCAACAATGTGAACGAACTTCCTCAGCTGCGTGCGCGTGGCGAATTTCCTTAATATAGTGACGGAAAGTTATAGAAGCGAGATATGATTACGCAGACTGAGTGAGATGCTTATGTAATTGTTTGCTTCAGTTGCATACTGATTTAATATCACTAGCTAAGTAATTTAGCGAACACACGAGCAAACTGATCAAAGTCGACTTGCTGATGGGCATGGTATGGAACTTAGAAACTTCAATAAATGCTTTAATTTGAGAGGCAAAATGTGTGCCGATAGAACTGCTTAGGCTCCCTTAATAATGAAAATATATGACTGATGTTGTTGCTATTGTAGCTACAGTGTACATGTAGTGAATGTGAAAGATGATGAAAAATGAGTAGAAGAAGAAAAGGGGAACGAGTGAGTGAGTGAGAAAGAGAGAGAGAGAGAGTAGTGATGAAGTCACCTGAATATTTATTTTATGCACACCATTTCATCAAATATAAATGGGCATATATAAAATACTCGAAATAATAGTAGACATGCACATTTCAGGCCCACATGTTTCATATGTCGATATCCATGGAAATGACATAATGCACTCTCTTTAAGATTTGAAAGAAATTGTTGGTGCCATCATAGAAAAATATCAACAGTTTCCTGACAATTATTCCATTATTCAATCATTTAATTAAGTTTGATGGCAAAAAAATCAGCCAGTTATCAACGACGCAAAACTGTGATATAGTACAGACTTTATTATTGGGTATTTCCTGTGACGTTGCATTTCTATTTTATTGAGAGATGATTGTAATCAGAGTTTATGAGAGCTGATGATCATCCTTGTGATATGCATGAGTTCAAAAAGTTGTACGGGTGAAGTTACCGCACATTGAAATCACCATGCAATTAAAACCGCCTTTTACGACAGTTACTCATAAGCGGATCCTGCCTATTGCAAGATTTTTCTTTCATCAAACTTAGTAAATGCAAAAAAATCATTTGTTTGGATAACCATTTGATAAGGCATTTGATAAACGTTTTCTAAATGTCGCAAAATTCGTTAATATCGACTTACATACAAAATGTAGCAAATATTTGTTAGGCAATTGTTACACATTTCCTAAATTTGTTAAATTTCCAAAACGTTTGTTAAACTATTCAAATCTTATAAATTTTCCAAGTAAATACCAAATATTTGGTAAAGTTGATACGTTTTTTTTCTCGGGGATACTTTGCACAGCGTTGGCGCTAACTGATGGTTCGCTGCAATGAGATGAAGTCAATTCTGGCTACGTGACATTAGACGGGCAAAATTAATCAATACGGCATGTGAAAAAGCAATGAAACAGATTAAGTTAACAAAGGACTTTAATTGAATATCTTTATTAAGTAGGAAACACCGTTGTACTCTTATTAAAGATATTCAATTAAAGTCCTTTGTTAACTTGATCTGTCTCATTGGTTTTTACATGCCGTATTGATTGATTTTGCCCGTCTAATGTCACGTCGCCAGAATTGAATCGAGCTTTGACTGCATGTACAAATTCATTTTTATACTGATTCATGCAGATATTCTGCTATTACTGTCCTGTTTCATCTACCGCTTTATCTCAACTGCGTTGACAGCCATATTGATATGCATTGAATTTTCGGAACTTAGCAGTGTACAGTCTGCCCTGACTATACGGCCTACATGGTCTTGATATAATCCCTTGCTTTACATACAACAGGATTTCGAAGAGCTTCTCAAATTATCATCAGACATCCTACCGTGTTCTCAGTAGATATTCTATCTAACAAATGAAACGAAAGCGCTGAATTCTCAAATCTTCGGTTAATGATTAAGCCTCTCTCTATAATACAGAGTAGATTACATTACAAACGAACGTGTCCGTAATCAGCTTTAAACTCGAACGTAATAATATCCTACTATGTATAATTGTAATATTTGATATTGCTTGATCGATCAATTTTTCAGTCTGTTTTCGTGAGATTTTATTGCCAACCCAACAACATTTTTAATGAAATCCGTTTCATATGCTTGGGATAGTATGCTGGCCTATAACACTCCTGATCGCCTCTCTGCAGACAAATATTTCCTTTTTATAATTGCAGGGTTATATGATCATCCAATTATGCTGTGTGAGTGATATTATCATTTTGTTATAAACATTAACATAAAATTATGTAGCAAGAGCAAAGGAAACAATTTCTAAAATTGTAATGATGTATAGGCTATTTCCAACAATGATATTACATAATCTTGAGAACCTTCTGTCATATTTCAGACGTTATGGTCTTCAGTCTTCGCGGAACTCGTCACTGCCTCAGAATGTTTCGGTTCTAATAGAGTGTTATTATTTTTCTACTAGTACATGGAACACTTAGTGGAGTGACACTATCGACCTGCGTGAATAAAAATCTAAGGTAGGTTCAGTAGTTTTCAGATTTATGCCACTTGCCACCCTTCTTGCGTTGTACTTTTTAGTAGTACAACGCAAGGGGGTGGCATTTTTTTTGGAAAGTCAAGGGCTGGCCCTCGGCTTTTTGACGACTTTTCGAGGGACTCGCCCTCGTCTTTTAGCTGTGATCCGGCCCTCGAGGGTCCGCGCACTTATTTTCTCGCGGGAAATAGTTTTATTCGTTTACCATTCCTGGACCATGCCAACGTACATTTAACATTTACATAAAATACAAAAAACATTGTTGTTCAACGTCATACTGCCACGAAATGTTCTAAAGGATTAGCAGCTCATTATAGCATCACTGCAAAACCATAACATTCGGAGACAGTGACAAAAATGTGCAAGAAACTACTCAACCAACTCACCTCTCAGTAGCGTGCAGGCACACAGATCAAAAGCTCCCAATTGCCATACGACCGGACTCATTGAATTGATTTGGTTAAATCCATTCGTATTTTCAGTATTGATTCCTAGGACAACGATTCAATGTCTGAAATTCAGAGTAAAGATATAGATTTGTATGCAAAAAACACAAGTTTGTAAAGCATCTGCGAAGGCACAATTTGTGAACTTTCATGTATAATTTCCTTTTCTGCATCCTTTGATAAAGGCTAAGCTGAAATATTGGGAATAAAATTACAACACGGTCGCAGAAAATTGCTTATTTTTGCTTCCTTCAAAATGATTGAATCCCGACCGATGGCAACTAAAAATCAAATTCAATATGATAGGCCTATATTGCATGCACAACACAAGTCAAAAAAATTTTAAGAGCTCAACTGTTCTCAAGTGCATGTATTCGTATACTAGTCTCAGTAATAATTAAATTATAATTATTCCCGCGACTGTCGATCAATGTCATTCGCCACAAAATATTCCAGGATTATTTACAAAGCATTCGGAATCTCTGACATATGTGTCGGCATGAAAATTAAACGACTTACCTTTATATTTATAACCAGAATGACACGTGAGGTCGATTTCGTCAGCCATGTAGCTTAATTTGAGCATTTTATTACTTATGGGGGGACCATTTGGATTAATGCAAGGGCATCATCTAAAAGAAAGCAAGTATCCACCTAATATTCGTCTCAAACATGTTTTATGAACCAAGTGCAGTGGCGCTGCTTTCCGATTTACTTTGACCCCATGACCGCAGAATGTGCGCATTAATAAGATTCGTTTCAGTGGTTGAGAAAATAAGGTTTTATTCCAATCCCAAATAGCACAGCCCCGTCGGCCCCAACATGGGAAGATACCGTTTTGCCCAATGGCCCCGTGGGCTACCCGAATGGTAGCAGGTGCCGGCCACCATCAGGAAATGGCCGTTTTAGTCTAGTTAATCCCACGTAAGCCCACATGCACCGGCGTGTAAACGACGTTGGCCCAGCAAAAAATAGCCCAATGTTGCCACAAAATACCCGTCGTCAGCGCGCATGCATTTACCGTGCACGCAGCGGCTCCACACCGAGCCGACGCCGAAATGAGGTGCTACCCATGAAGTGCCGACGCGGGTGCGTCAATCTTGCGATTTGCTTTTCTGCAATACCGCATTTTTTCCATTCCCGATTATCTATCTGGGCCACAGCAACAATGCCGTGACACTAGTTATGGCGATACATCCCCGTATCTCTGGCTCAAAATATGGCGGGGGATGTGTACATCAATAGCGTAGCTATTATATGTATCACCATAACTAGTGTTACGGCATTGTTGCTGTGGCCAAGATGGATAATCGGGAGCGGAACTAATGCGGTACTGCAGAAAAGAAAATCGCAAGATTGACGCACCTGTGTCGCACTTCATGGGATAATCAAGCTGACTGCAATTCAAAACTCCCTTCCTGATTTAATTGGTTAAACTTACGTGGCGGATAGCTGTGCTGCTTGTGAGATAAAATACAATTCTGAAGTTCAAATGTGTATGTTCTCATCATAAAAAGGGGACTGAAACAATCGCATAGTCACACAAGTATTAAAACCTGATACAGAATTACATGATATGAGACTTGTCAAAATGAACACGCTGAATTTTATTCAGACATCAAACACAGAGATTCTAGAATAAATTATTTATGTGTATATACAGTCCTTATTAGAAATATCTGATGACCTAGTTTTCTAACAACCAACATAATCACTTAAAAATGAAAGAAATAGCTAAATAGCTATGAGCATGACTGCAGTTGGCCATCCTTTCTTGCATTAGCATAAATAAATTGACACTGCCATCAGTGCTGCATCGGAGAAACTCGGAGGCTTTTGCAGAAAAGGATCAATTAGCTCTTCAAAGGCAATCCTCCATCTGAAAAATCCAACCTCTAGCAGACAGAAAATTTCAAAATGCTACTAAGAACTAACTAACTATACCCAAAAACAGCGATTCATTTCTATAGGATATGACGGACAACTAGTAAGTATTTTAATGTTTAGCTACTACAGTCTTGCTCAGCTACAGTTATTATTTTTATTTGTTATAAAGTAGTTAGAAGAGAGCTATTCAATATTTCCATTAAGTACTGCATCTAACTATATCGTATGATTTCTAACAGAAAAGGATTGATTAGACTTTTACTATTAGACTATTGTAAAAAAAACCTTTTACAATAGCACAAATGTTGTGAAGAGTGTTCAATCTCCTCTCGACGTGGCGTCATCTACTAAAAGCCATCTATATAATAAATTTCATTTTAACAAGTCTTAGAATTACTGTCCGGTAAAGAATACTGAAGCGTGGTAGGGAGTAAAAAATTACGGATGAACCGTTGAATTTTGAATGAGCTAGAGACTTGATATGAAATTGAAATTAAGTTCGAGCATATTATCAATGCCATTTAAGCAATGTCTTAGCAACAGTTTTAAGTAACACATTTCCCACTTATTACAAGACAAAATGAAATTGATATGACTTTTTTACAGAAGCTGCAGTTTAAGATTGCAAAATAATAACAGCTACGCGGTAATGATAGTAAATTCACGACTATGTCTCAACTGCAATTACAGGAAAGATAATTAATCTGGATACGAATCATGATTATCAAGCAACCTGGAAAAATCTGAAAGGCAGATAATAATTATAATATTAGCAATTCTTGGCAATTTTTATTGACCTGGTAAAGAAAGATTCTGATATCATTTTCCTTTATAGTTGAAATCAATGAAATATTATTATTCTTCAGTCTTTCTACGAGTAGTAAGCAAGTGACAAACACTCGACCGGCGCGCCCCCCCTCTGGAACGACAGTGTCGTGGTGTGCCGGCCAGGTGGGTCCACGTTCACAAACTGTTCGCTGACGTCCCCCCCCTCTGGAACGATAGAGTGTCGTGGTGGACTTGGGCGACCGCCAGGATTAGTCTTGAGGCTATAGTGTGTGATGTTTTTCGTGCTGAATGTTGGGTTGTAAAATGGGCTGTTTCGAGTGGAAGGAGTGGTCGGATGAGAAAACGGAGGCCGGATTCGGATTCAGCGTGAAATTCTGCATCGGTATGGTGAATTTGAACGCCATCGGAGAGAAGAAATTTTCGCTGACGTCCCCCCCCCTCTGGACAGCTCGCTTCGATTTTGGCTTCCAGTGGACGGATTTTGTCGTGCCATAGCTCGTTTGAAAGCTAAGAGTGAGACAAATTCACTGAAAGAATCGGCTTGTTCCTATCTGTCTTCGTTTAGATGTGAGACGCCATTTAAGATTTTGGGACATTGGCGAAAAAACGACAGAGTTAGAATTTGGGACGTTTTGGTGTGTAGCGCCCAAACGAAGCATCGGATGAGAAAACGGAGGCCAGATTCGGATTCAGCGTGAAATTCTGCATCGGTATGGTGAGTTTCAAGGCAATCGGCGAGAAAAAATTTTCAACATTTTTCGAAAAAACGACAGAGTTAGAATTTGGGACGTTTTGGTGTGTAGCGCCCAAACGAACCATCGGATGAGAAAACGGAGGCCAGATTCGGATTCAGCGTGAAATTCTGCATCGGTATGGTGAATTTGAACGCCATCGGAGAGAAAAAATTTTCGCTGACGTCCCCCCCTCTGGACAGCTCGCTTCGATTTTGACTTCCAGTAGACGGATTTTGTCGTGCCATAGCTCGTTTGAAAGCTAAGAGTGAGACAAATTCACTGAAAGAATCGGCTTGTTCCTATCTGTCTTCGTTTAGATGTGAGACGCCATTTAAGATTTTGGGACATTGGCGAAAAACGACAGAGTTAGAATTTGGGACGTTTTGGGCTGTAGGTTCAAAACGAAGCATCGGATCGGAAAACGGATTTCAGATTTGGAATCAGCTTGATGTTATTGTCCAATGAGGATCATCATCCAATGAGAATCAAGCATTTCTATATAAATAGCGAGCCTTCCACAGTGAGAATCATTCCATCGTTGAATCACACGAGTGACGGACGCACATTTTCTCTCTCTCTAGTTCCCTGTTCTATTATCCAACTAAAATGGTAAGTCGCTACTTCCCTCCCTCTCCTCCCTTGAACGTAAACTTAATACAATCTTTTTTCATTTTCAGGCATCTACTCCATCTGCTGCACTAGTAGGACAAAATGGCGGTCAAACGTTACAAGGTTCGCTACGGTCAGATCATCTACAACTGAGGCCAATGGAAGAAACAACCAAGGTACATAATCCTACACCGCTACAGCGTAAATTTAAACAAGTCTTGCGTTATGACGATCATAGCGTAGTACTCCAAACGGGAATGCTCCCTTCCACGGATGTCAAGATAATGCGCAATCAGTATGGGGACTACATACTGATCCCCGTGAGTCCGTACATTCGCCGCCAACTTGATATTATTGTGGAGTATGTGACATTAAATATGGACATTCCTACTCCTCTTGCTCAAGAGTGGAGGGCGAGAGATGACAAGGATACTCCCTATAGAAAGATTTGGGATGGTAATCACATTTGCCTACCAGTATCACATTGGTGTACTTACTATAAGAAGGAGGGAGATCAATCAATACCCATCAGATGTGATGAGCTCGGAGAAGGTACTTGGAATATCCTTTTCAAAGTGAATGGGCTATATTATGGTCGACACAAGGATAATAAAATAGCCTCTCTCTCCATGCATATGGAATCCATCCTATATATTCCAAAACCACCCAACGTGGACGACATAATTGATCAAATCCTTAACAGCAGTGGTACGAAGCGCAAGTCGGAGAACAATGCTGCATCAAAACGCAAATCAAAGAGGGAGAATTACTAGTCCTTTCCTAACTCTACCCTATGACAATTCGCTTATGTGCTTTGAGTGTCGTAGACGTGGCCTTATTAGATACATTTTACTTCTTCGTTGCCATCATATCATTTGTGTATTTTGTCGTGAAAAGCATCGATGTAATTCTTCATTTTGTAATATGTTATAGAACGTTTCCTTAGATGTGTAAATTTCCGTTTTAGGCTTCTATCATCATTTTTTTTGGATTGTGAGGGTGAACCTGTACAGGAGCTCAGTGCTATTGCTATGAACAATTGGACATATCAGATTGTTAGTGTCTATCATCAACATGCCAACTGCGATCCCAATGTTGATCAATGGGCGAGAAAACACATTCATGGCCTTAATCTGAAATATTTGCAAGACTATGGCTTTTCTTGTGAGAGTGCTCTTCTTATTGACTTTAAACGATGGTTAGCTGCTTTCAATGTTATACGCATCTTTTGTAATAATCCTGGTAAGGAGAGGAAAGTATTTCCCAATCTAATCATTGATGATTATTTTGCTCCGCCTTGGGATAGTAGAGTGAATCAACATTATCATGAAGTCACGAAACGTTTTAAGGATTTGTGTGTTCCATTTGTCTATTCGTTGTAGTAGCTACGTTCATAACCAATGCTTCTTTCCTCCTTACCTCAACACTGCCAAAGTCCTGTATGGTTATCATTGCTCGCTGTATGATAGTTACCAGCTGTATCTATTTTATCTCTTTCAAACCATTGATTTATAATGCATGCTTGTTACCGTTATTCAATAAATGTTACTATGAGAAGAGTTGCTGTTTTCATGCAATGGATGGGTTAGATAAAGGGCGATCATGTCTTTCTCAAACGACTGCGGAACGTTACATTTTCATAGGCAAAGTTTAAAAGGAGCTGTTCAAGATTATGTGATAAATTTTCATAAAGATGAGACCGACATCGAAGCAGTGGTCGATGATGCTAGCACTCTATTTCTAGAGTTAATGAATATATTCTCTGAGAGCATTGTCATGGCGCGATTAGTTGCAAAAATTAAGTTTAG